>JAOWBL010000021.1:13382798-13431799 GCA_028564865.1 Zenarchopterus dispar | reverse complement strand
AGATAGATAGATAGATAAACAGACACATAAATGTATAAAGACCAGGGAATCACAAGTATTTTGGCTTTTTGCACTGAAAAATGAATTTGGTCATTTTTGTTTGGCATTAACTATGATAAACATGTTTCGCACAGAACTGACAGTAAAATGCTGTGTAATTTGCATCTTTCTCCACATAGTTGATGCACGCATCACCTGATCCGTCATTCTCAGCCATATAAGTAAACTTTTGAATCTTTAGCAATAAATCAAGCAATAGCCAAATTGTAGTTTCGGCTGGAAAGAAAAGGTTTTCTGTATTGATGTCCTGATCTGTGACTTGTTGTTATTCTTGCTTTTGCTCACTTTATTAGCATCTGAGGTCTAACTTTGATGTCTCACCTGGGGTTTAAATGCATCTTGCCACTGCTGTGCTTAAAAGAGGTCATGACAGATATTTTGTCCAAGTGTCCTTCTGTCTTGTAAAATCCAAATGATGTTCAGCTGATAGAGCTGTGAGGAACTGTAAAATGTGTCAGCAAAGGTCTTTATCGTGTTCTTTTTGTTTCCTTATACACTGCCTGAATTATCTTCAGACTCCACTCATTCGGTGCACCACTACTGTGCACCAGTGTGGTGATGGTGCTCTGGTGTAGGTCTGATGTTGACTTTGTCAGCTCTGCACCACAACCCTAATCACCGATTGGCTCAAAGTGCATCTTTAATCTAGTCCTCTGTACACTAATTGTAATTCCATCTTTAACTTTTTAAAATAATTCTAATTTAATTTTTGGTTCATTTTTCCATCCCCATTGACTACATCTGATTAGACTTTTCCCTTCTCCTGGTTTTGTTCTTTTCAGTTACAGAACACCAGTAACTGTCTCCACTTCCTTTTGATGCTGATGAACTTATACTTGACTTAATTTGAGACCTTCAAAGATAAATTTGACAAAGAGCACCTCCAGAAGAAGTGGTTCCTCTGGGTTTGACTTTGATTTCCATGTGGAAGTACCATCAGGTGCAGATGAAACTGCTTCTGGACATCATTGAACGGGTGTACAGCCATGCAGCGAACAAGCTCCAACCATCTAACTTCCCAGTTGAGGCTCATGCAGAATTAGGATTTGTTGCAGTTCCTCGACTGGCTTATAGAGGCTGGCTCAACAAACAAGTCAGTCTCCACTCATAATAAAATGCCCAACTTTGAAGAAGGAATAAACATATTTCCAGCCTGGTTCAAAAACCTGTTTCGGTCTCAAACATTCAGCACACCCGATTTCTTCATCAAGTCAGCAGCTTAAAAGGTATATCTTACAGTGGACATCTGCAAATATTTCAGCGGGGTTCAGCTGAAGCAGCTGGGAGCAAAGCTAACTTTGATTGACATGTGGTGACCTCTAAAGCAGCATGGCTGCACCCCACACAAAGAAAGGTGAGCACCGGTGGAAAAGGCCGTGAATGGTAGGAGTAACAGGCTGTATTACCTATAGCAAAAATTGGTACTGCCTTACTCCTTTTATGTAGAAAAAAAAATCAAAAGAAAAAAAAAGGAAAAGTACCTTTTCCTTTATTGATTAACATCTGATGTGATTAAAAGCCTTAAATTGTTGTAACTTGCAATTGGAGGTTGTTTTCCCCTTAGTAACAATGTTAGTTCTGAGTTTTCCCATTGTCCAACAGTTCGCAGGATTAATCTCAGTATTTTCTCACCCTTTTTCTACCCTAATTCTCCTTTTCTCATTTCTCCCTTTCTCTCTCCTCTCAGTGTGAGAATGAGCAGGAGAAGAGGAGGAGGAGACAGAAGGCAAGGCAAGCCAGCAGAATGAGGGCCGTGAGTGGGTGAGCATGAAAGGAAGCTGTCATTTCTTCCAGAGCTTAAGAAATGATCTCACTGAGCCTAATGCGAGATACAATTTGTGTGATTTACACTGAATAGAAGTGAGAGCAAATTTGCATTATTTTTCTATTTTTGTATCCAAAACAAAAACTGCTACACTGAAAAAAAAAAAAAAAACACATGAAAACCTGAAGGATAAATTCAATAGTTTTCTGCTTATCTTGGGCGAGCCTCCTAATGTGCAAACATAAAAGACACAACATTGTCACTTTGTTTGGGGCCACTTAGGTTTGAAATGATGTAATTCACTGAGCTGTTTAGAGGGTTTAAAAATCCTGTTAAACCACAAACCCAAATAAGAGCAAATTTATCCAGACTCCATGTTTTCATCTCCACCCACAACTGCAACTTCAAATCATGCTTTACATTTGCTGTAGCGTACAGAAGTGGGAAGCTGAAGCTCTTTTGTTATTCATCTTTTGCTTTGCCACCCAGAAAAGTCCTCAGCAGCTACACAGCTCATTTAGAGCTGCACATGGGAGTTTTTCATGTTAAAATATCAATTTTAAGTCAATTCAAAGGAACTACTCTCGGTCTGTTCTTGCTATCAACAAAAACTCAGCAAAACAACTGTGTAGCGCTTTATTGCAGTCTGGCACAAATCAGTCATGATGAAACTAGCTCACGGAGCTACAATTTACATCACGCAGAGGCAACTCAGAGACCATTGAAAATAATGATAGAAGAGTAGGAGTGTAACCCATCAAGAGACCAAACAAGAGTAAGTCATGGACAGTGTTGTAAAAGCAGCTTAATCTTGAGCTAAAAGCTGCAAATGTTCCTTCGTGCCACTCATGAGTCAATCGCACATTCAAAAACGAATTCAGCAGCAGTAAAACGCTTTACCAGTTCTTTAATGGTATGTACAATCATGTGTAGAAGTAAGTGGCCCCTGTTTTCCCTCTTAGCATCATGTTCGTGTAGACATGCACGGTGCAGAAACAGCCAAAAGGTGTCTGCATATGTGGAGGTCTGGACACCTGCTAACCATCACTTCAGCAAAGAGCAAAAACACTGGAATATGGTATGAAACACTGTATAAAAGTATTTATGAATGGGCAACAACTTCATATTTTCATATTTAATATAATCTTCATATATACTGCAGTTTGTGCCCCCAGGAGAATAGAAAAGTCTAAAACGCAGTGATGTAAGACAAATATTTTAGTAGCTCTGGCCAAAGTAAAAGAGAAAAACAACAGTCCTGGCTCTTCAAATGATCTTTTTTTTATTTTATTTGAGTAACACAATACTTCATAAACAATAAACAACTTTTTGAACACATAGTCAACACAGATCTACTGTGATTGCGCCCGGTCCAGCAGACTTTACAAACCTTAAACTTGAGGCCCGGAGTCAGTTTCTGTGTAACAGCAACAGTAACAAAAACCCCCCCCCACACACACACACAATGACAATACAGGACACTCGTAATCCAGACATGTTACATATGAATTCTCAAAATGAAATCCCATCCCATAATTACAAGAGAAAGTGCATCCCTGAAGCAAAGAATTCCATTAATTCAGCTTTTCGCTCATGATGATGCGATAGCTGATTGTGTAGTTTAAGTCAAATGTTTTCCAAATGTTTGATAAATGCACTGACATATGTCAACCAAAAAAAAAAGGACATCCTCATAAAAGTGTTTACAGACAGGCTAAACACTATGAATTCTATTTCTTTGTTGTTTATGGCTTTAGCTTTTTTGCTGTCGCTTACAGTTTTCAAATGTCTGAACGGAAACTTGGAGTTATTGTTTTTAGTCTCGTCGCTGCTCGCCCCTACTTCATATTCTATTATTTCAGCTTTGGCGAGGCAAGTTACGACTTTTTAGTCCAGATAAGAGACTGGATGTGTTAAAACCTGCCGCCTTCGTTCCTCATCTGTGAATCTTTGCTGAACATATTTTTTTTAAACAAAAACATTGATGCCATCTGCTGCCACCAAGACAAATCACCAGACTGGCGCAATAGCGCCGGTGTTGGTGGTGACCTGATGAGCGCCACATGACCTATTTTTAAAGGCGCTGCCTGCCAACAAGCAGTTTCAGTCATTTTTAATCATTTATATATGTTATTTATCAGGTTTAATTTATTTATTGGACTGATGGAAATGACACCATTTTTTCCCTTATCCTGAAACATTTACTGATCTAAATGAACATGAATGGCTTGTAAATATCTGGAACAGTCAGGTGACCAGCTACAGGCTCAGATCTGCTCCATCAGACAAAAACACTCCATAAAACTTAACTGTCACAGCCTCAACACACACTAATATTCATAAACAGGAGGCTTCCAGATTCAGGACGTCTTATATTTCCTTTTACAAAATTGATGGCGCACTCTGTGTCTGTCTGAATATGTTTTCTTTAACAATGACAGTCAGCATTTTATTGTTTCCTCGCTGTCAGCTCTCATAAATAAATGCATATTCATTCTTGGCTGTGGTTTATCAAGGATTTTATTGCATTTTTATCCACTGAATTATACAATTTGTTTGATTGTTTATCCTGCCCTGCAAAAATATTTTTAAATGGACAATAGACTGTTAAATTTATCTAGTCAGATGACTTTTAAATGCTTTTTTCTTCATTTACTTGTGTTGCTTTCACTCATTCTTGGCAAAACAATAAATAAATAAAACAGTTTAAATGTCTGCATCTCAATGGCATGGTATAAATAGTTTTAGACAAGTATTGATGAGATTTAAGAAAACCCAGAGCTGAGTGAATCGTCATTGAGCATCGAGTGTCATGTGTACACACTGATGGATCTTTGCCTGCACAAGTAAACACACGAGATGGAATAATGCTCCATAGATTAGATCAAAGACGATATTACATGTCATGACAATCACTGCATTCAACCTGCGATGAATTTGTGTCAGGGCTAATGGTAGATAGGAGTCAGGAACACCTGAGCCTCAGAGGAAATTGTGGTGTGAAGGTCTCATTATGCAAACCTTTCCATAGTAGCGCTCAGATGAACAAACAAACAAGTTTATGAATACAAAGGCCATTTACAACTAGCAAAGTCATGCAAAACAACATGAACGCAACAACAACAAAAACAAACATCTAAAATGATTAAATAGATCCTAATATAAAAAATTTGCAATAAAATTTGTTCTTAAAGTTGGATATGTAAGATTTTACATCTTTTTTTTTATATTTATACTGATTTTAAAAATTAACCCAATAAAAATATATCAACAAAAACCAACCATTTTGACAGCATTCTGTTGATGAAAGAGCCTCTGAAAATCCTGTGTTGAGCATAGACTGTATAAAAGAATGGACGAAGCATTCAGTCACGTGACCCACTGGTTTCTGAAGACTAGTTTTGAAGCCCGCTTTTCTTCTTGCAGAGCGAGCCTGTTTTGGAAGCTGACAAAAACACGCCAACTATTTGTCAGTCAGTTAGCTTTGCTCCCAACTGCTTCGACTGAATCCCGCTGAAATACCTGCAGAGCTGCTAGCAGACATTTGCAGAAGAATATATGTCAACATGACAGCAAAATAAAATATGACCATCGCGTTTAGCTGACGCTGGGTTAATACAAATGGGTGGTTGCGTCATGAAGCATCGTATCATAACGATTCCAGATGAGGAAGTTGTAGCTGCTAGCCAGTGGGTGAGCCACATCTCAGTCAGTCACATTAGAAATAAGTTTAATGTTTTCTATAAACTCTCCTGACATGGTACAAAAAGTTCCACCTCCCTCAGTGTTGCCATGAATGTGAACTCAAACCACTGAGATGAAAATGGTTCTTTGAACCAGACTCTAAATATGTTTATTTCCACTCCAAAGTTGGACATTTTAACATGAGAGTCAATGGAGACTGACTCGCTTTTGCAGCCAGCCTGTTTCAGTTAGTCAAGGAACTGCAACTCACTTCTGCATAAGTCTCAGTTCGGAAGTGAGCTGACTGGTGATTGGCGTTGAGGAGTGGTGACAGTACAGCAGGCTTTGTAAATACCAGTTTGTGCAGTTGGAGGGGATGTAAATTATTGTAGCGTTTTGATTTCCTTTCTGTATCCAAATGAAGATGAGAAAGTTCTGATGGTCGAGGGAGTATTTTACACAAATGTCAGTCATGATGAGAGTACCTACTGCATAGACCGTCTAGGCCAAGGTTGCAGGCAGACTGAATACAAATGAGTGAGATGTTACCTGTCAGCACGCAGCCATTATGTGTGAACTACAGACTGTGGTAGAAGAACTAGCTTCTGCTGTTAATCAATATTACTGTATTCTCGTTAAACCGCCGCAACCATTCTTACTTCAAATGTCACTATCAAAACGGCATAAAAAACAAGTGCTGCCAGAGCTGAAACAAGAAACAACCCCGTAACATCCCAGACTGTGGCGTTTGGACTTGTTGATAACAGTCTGGATGGTACTTTTTGTCTTTGGTCTGAACCACAACTCAGTTTTCCATCCAAGATACCTCAGAGTGCTGCAGAGACGATGCCAGCTCTCGAGGAAGTAAGTCCTGAGGCCTTTCTCTTTTTTTAGACTGTAAAATTTTAACTGGCATTTGTGAATACAGTGTCATATTTCAGTCTTAAAAAAAGGATTCCCAACCTAATTCTTGTTCATGTGGAAATAAGCTATTGATCAGGGGTGTCCAGCATTGCCTTTCACTCTTACTGCTTGTACTCTAAAATTCCTCCTGATTTTATTGAATTATTAAATATTATTTTCTATTTACTGACAGCACTTCAGAAACCTTTACAGATCTCTCGTGTATATAACTAATAAACAGAATTCATAATGGTTGTTACAGTGCATTATATGTAATAAATAAAACCAAGGAAAAATGTAATTTTTTAAAATTTTATTAAGACTACTAGAGGTTCATGAGTTATCCTAAAACTAAATATGCAACCCAGTCTTGTCAAAATGGGAAACAGGTACAAAGTTAGTTACTGATTTTTAATCTATTTTTATTCAGAAGCATGATTATAATGTGCATATGAAAATAACTGCATAATTTTTTTCACAGTTTCATAGAAGAATATCAGACTACAAATAAGATGTAAACTACACGTAACACTGGCAGCCCAAGTGATGTTCTGAAGTAACTCCAATTTAAAATGATGTTTATAGGCAGGATGAAAATCAGCATCTTGAAAATGAAAAAAAAAAAAAAATGATGAAACAATTACAAAAACTCAAAGGAAATGTGTAAACATAGACATAACAGACGTTGATGTTTATTTTGTTTTAATCTATTTTATCATTTTTATAAGTAACAAGTCATGAAAAAAAAACGCACTTTTCATAACTTTCCACTGGTATTGCTGGAGTGTTTGAATAACATATAAAATAGATAGGTGAACCCTAAAGCAAATACAATTAAAGAAAGAGACCTTTGATCACACATACTAACAATAATCCTCTTTAATTGTCAGTATATATCTCAGAAAACACACTGAAATTTGTCCTCTGTTTTTAACCCATCACTAGTTACACCAGGAGCAGTGGGCTATTACAGCACCCAGGGGTTAAGAGCCTTACTCAGAGGCCCACAGTGGCTCACCAATGTTACCAACTCAGGGGTTGAACGTGGGTCCTCCACACCCAAGCCCACCTCTGTAACCACAAGGCTACCACTCCTCTAGTGGGTGTAAATGTTATACATGATTAAAGATTGATTTGTTTCCCTTTATTTCTTCATTTTGTCAGCTCACTTCATTTCTTCCACTGGTTTTATGATAATATGTTGCCTTTGCAGAGCCTACTCTTATCAACACTGTTTCTTGATACATTATTATGAACCTATACAGAGCACAATAAGGTCCTCTTTATCATCCTGTGTATCATTCTTTATATCACTACCTGACCATCTGTCAGGGTGGCAGCGGTATGATATCAATACTGGAGAGGTACATTTAATACAAGAAATCTACATGAACCAGACTAAAACTTTAAGGAGGAACATGAATAAAAAGCCAAGATCAAAACAAAAGTATGAGACCATCATGATCACAAAATAACCTGAATTTTATTTTTTTATATATCCAGTAGTTTTTGGTTTGCACAATAGTAATAATGTAGAAGTAATAGCAGTAAAAGTTGACAGCCTCTGAAAAAGGTCAATTAAATGTTTAAAGTACACAAATAATTTTACACAGAAAAGAAAACACAACTATCTCATTAAAATAAGAAATTTTACTGCAGACCAAACACGTCTGAAAAGACAATGCAAATTTGCTTTGGGATTTTTTTTTACTGTCACTGAATACTTGTAATAACATCCCATTCATATTGTTATTTTTATCAAAAAAAAAAAAAAAAAAAAAAAAAGGTAAACTTTCCACAGACAGAGTTGCTGACTTCTTGGATCAGGAATGATTTGTCTTTCAGGACTGGATGAGATCAAGAGACGATCTAAGTGAAACTAATTACACTTGGAATCAGTCGGCTGTGTAAACTGGATATCTTACCAACAAATATGTTTTCCACATAAACTTAGAGACAGAAGATTGTGTTTTCACCCTCAGCAGGTGGCGAGGTAAACAATCAGATCTCTGCTGCACACCCCACTGGAAGACTTTGTAAAGGGTATCAGATTAGATGTTAGAATAAACGGTACATCACTGCACCGACCCCCATGTGACAGAGGCTGAGGGTGCAAATCTTTAAATATTACGCAAAGTGACTCCGATTCTGTGGATTAGCAACTTCATTAAAGATACTGTCTCTTCTGAATTTAAAGTGATTGCCTTTTCAGTATAAAGAATAGTCATTTTAAAATGTATACACCAGTTGCAAAGAAACCAACAATAGGCTTGAAGGGTTATATCAGTTCATTAGAACATTTGGGTTAGTAGTCATTTTAAACTAAGTAAGTAAGTAATTTTATTGTCATAACTGCCATATGTACAAGACATACAGAGAGCTGAAACTGTGTTCCTCTCATACCCCTGGTGCAAGCCAGTGTTTGATTTGTCCTGGCCGTGCTACTAAATCAGTATATTGGTAAACAGTTCTAATACAGCTCCCCACCAAAGAAAACCTCCATCAGTCATTTTTTTGGTGCTTGTCCAGGACTGGGTCTGGAGCCCATGGTCGTAGGTGAGATCACCAGACTCATCTAAGCCTACTGGCGGGACCCTGGCAGCAGATGGACATGAGTTGTCCAGTGAGGCTCAGATCTCCTCAAAAGGCCACCTCCTGCTTCAGAATATGTTGGAGGATATGTCTCCCCCGGAAGGCATCTGGATATCAACTTATCGGATGGCCAAGCTACCAAAATCAGCTTCTTTTCGATGGAGTCTAGGAGGGACTCTGAGGCTCCTCTGAGCTCCTCACCCCTCAGTGAACCCAGATACCCATTGAAAGAGGCTTATTTCGGCTTCTCGTGTTTTCAACCTTATGCTTCTAGCCACGTCCACATCCTGCAGTTCCTGACGGCAGGTGAAGGTTAGAGCATAGATCAACTGGTCTATCGACAGCTTTACATTTTGGTTGAGTTCACCTTTCACCACAACACAGGCCTCCCTTTGATGAAGCCAACAAAACTGCATCATTTTCAAGAAGTAGATAAATAATAAAAATGAAGACAGGGTACTAAGATGCCTAACAAACTGACAGTACACAAATGTAATTGTCCAGACCAAAAGGCTCCTACACTCATATAGCACTTCTCATCGATGCATGTTTTGCTTAGACATCAAAAAGTCCACAAAACACGTAAGGACTGGTTAGAAAAGCTCATGTATCCAATTGGCAAGGCCGAAAGATGTTAAAAGATTTTTAGTAGCTTTGCATTCTTTTTCTATCAGAGATCCCCCTAAATGTTACACACCGGGACCTCCACTGGTAAAGTTTTGTAAATTTTTTACTTTTCGTAAGCGACACAGACCAACGAGATATTTCTGTGCTGTAAATTCTTATTTATATTCATCTTTGGTCTCTTTCATCCAAACTGTTTGTGGCTCTGAACAGAAAAAAAGGCCTGCAAATGTATTAATTTCTCCTCTCCATCTTCTTCTTTGCCACAGAAGAAGTGTGAGTGTGTGTTTTTGCGTGTAGCCATATTTTCAGCATGGCTCTCTTGTGTTCTGCTTTAGCACGTGTGGGCGGGTGTTTGTCTCCGTGTGTGTGTTGAGGGCGGTGTAAGTGTCTGGGTGTGTGTCCGACGCCGGTCCCACATTCTGCATCACCATTCATCTCAATTTAACAGTGTTGAATGTGCGACTCCCCGCCTGTGAGCGTGTGAGTGTGTGACCATCAGATGTATAAATCATTGGTCGAGATTACGGCTGTTTTATTATTCATGATGCAGGCCTTTTATTGCCTGCGATATTTATCTCTTTGCTATCTCCCATGACCTGCAAGAAAAAGAGGGAAGATGAAGGGAGGAGAAGTAGAAGAGGAAAGAGGGAAAGTCAGTGTGACTGGAAGGGTTGGGAGGGTGCAGCTGAGCTCTACATAAATAAATTTGTTAAGTGGGCGGGTGTGGTTGAGTGTGTGTGTGTTTATAAGTGTTATCGTCGATTTCTCCCAACATGAGGCCTGGAAACGGCACGCAGCAGTCCTACGGAGCCCTTTTTCCTCTCTTTCTCTTTTCATCACACATGCATCTCTTTCTAGCGCTTTAATCTCTTTATCCCCCCATCTTACAGTTCTACATGTCATCCTGGCTTTTGTAACTTTCATTTGGATTCATTATTAAAATTGTATTTTCTGTTAAGTGAAGCTGCGCTGTATAGCCTCTGTGTTACAAAGTCCCTCAGTGGCCGGGTTTCTGTCCAGTTGTCAAGTGAATTTGAAATTGAATTTGAAAGCACAGAGTCCAACACCCCCAGGGAAATCAGTCTGCCTTACCATCAGCAATGCAAACTAAGCTCTCACTCCACTTGTAAAGTGACTAAATGGCCCGTAGAAAAGTGCTCGATCCCCCTATATTCCTGAAGCAGCTCCCACGGGACACCAGCAGGGGCACAAGCCTGGTCTCCTCCCCAGCAAAGACTGGCTGGGTGAAGAAGCTAGCAACCAGAGAGTCACATGGCTGGGAAAACAGTAATTTATACTTAACTCTGAGTCAAGCACAGGATGCATTTCACTGAAAGTCATAAACGTATTCCTCTGTGTATTTAGAATATTTCTGTTTTAATCCACCCTGGTTATTTATCAAAACTCATTTATAGTGTAATTTCTCTGTAAAAGTAGCTGCTTACAAGAATAAAAGTTTCAGCATCGACTGAGTTTCAGAGAATTCATCACAAAGTGTTGCTGATACAGATGAAGATGAGAAAACTGGACGGTTTTCTCTGATATTTTCAGAATTACTTGATATGTTCAGACCTATAAGAGACTTCCAAGTGTCAGAGTTGTTCATCAGTGTTTCAGCTCGTAGTGAGCTCACACTCTCAAGTACATTTTCTCCTGTTCAGAATAATTATCATCATTTGTCAATAAAGCATGACAAAAGGGATTTTGAATCTTATAAATATCTTTAACGAGGAAACATAATTTTGCTGATGAAATTTAATCAGCAAATCAAATTTTTACTTTTTTTGTGTGTGGTCTTGGCTTTGATTTTATCACATCTCTGGCGCGTTTCTGACACTGTTTCTATTGTTACTGCTTTAAAAAAGGGGGGATTTCATCTAACTATCTGGCTAAGGGATGGTAATGGCTTTACCAAACCATGTGGTTTCTGATGTCTTTGTTTGCTTTTTTTAATCCATATTTAAGCTGATTAGTTAAACAGTAAAAGCTGAACCAGCTCAAATTGATTTTAAAATGCTGAGTTTCTTGCAAGCATAAAATTTTGCCCGTTACTTAATTTTGCTCCATTACTGTTAAAAACCAAAACAGCTTCTGAAGGAACTGCAGAGAAACACTGTATGATACTGAAATATGTGTCACTGTAATCGTGCAATAATTTCAGACTTCATTTCTTACTCTTCTTGCTTTGTATTTCTACTTAAATCAGGAGCAACTATAAGGCTTTAAGCTACAAATTTGTGCAAAAAAAATCCTTGCAAATTTCTACTCAAATTAGGTGCAACTATCAGACTTTAAGGAGCAGGAGCATTTTTTCCAAATAAATGCTTACAAATCAGAACAGGAAGAGTAAAGGAGCTTAAAAATTGTTATGCAGACAACATCTGAGATGGACCCAATGGAGAGGATATGTGAGTGGTGCGACTTCTGTGTTTTTATTCATGCACAGGCCTCCGGGAACTCTTTAATGTCTTTTCATAGCTCATATTTACTTCTTGATTCATATTAAAGTGCAATCATTTTAAGTAATTAAAGACCTGGGCACTAATTTAGGCTTACAGACATTTGCTTCCCTCTTCCTGCAGATACTCTTCAACTTTCAGTGTAAAAATGAAAAAATTCATGTGGGAGAAGGCCATTTTAACAAAGTGGCCCCTAAGATACAGTGGGCTATCCATTTCTTTTTCTTCCTCTCCATCTCTGTCGCACGCGCATCTATGAAGTCATGTGGAACTAAAGAGGGAGCATGTGTCGCAGGTCAGCCTCCCTTCCACCTCACAGGTGGCCATCACAGCTGTTCTCTCTCACACACAGACACACACACACACAGACACACACACACACACAGGTCCAGCAGCTCTAACTGTACTGTGGAGCCCCCTGGTGAAGCACCAGTGCATGCCCCAAAGTTTTTACACACAATAACCATTTTTCTTTTCAGAGCTCGTGTCTTTAAGCTGGCACCATTTCACATCTCCGCCTGAGCTTCAGCTCATTACGAAGCTGTAAAAGGTTTTCCGAGTTTTTCTTTACGCGTGTATTTTTATCAATGACTAATTAATAAACATAACTCTGGTTCTTTAGTCTGTGCACTTGCAAATACAGCAATTTATTAGAAGCTCATTTATTCTGCAGAGAGAATCTTGCAGAAAATGTGCAGCTGTTTTGACAGATATAGACACACAACTGCCAGAATTATAGCACTAATAAGAAGCAACTATAGTTGTCACTTCCGTCTGTTTCTCGCTGCCACTTCACATAATATAACACAGTGAACTTTAATAAAGACAATATTCGTTTTCTGTGCGTGTGTGGACCTCAAATAATGAAAAATATTGATTTGAAACATCCTTAAGTCGATATTACTGTCACCTGGGAGTATGGCTGGAGAGTTGTGTTAAACTGCCATTATGAAGCTTACACCACCATCTAGTGGCTGTTTGAAACTAGTCTTACAGTTTTCTTTTATATGATTTAATAGAAATTTTAATCCGACTATGCTGTTACATCTATTTCAATCAAATACATATTTTTGTGCATTTAACAGAGGTCATTTTTGTAATCCTGTGATTTGTTTGTGAATATTACTGTGTGTGAGGCTGTTGTGCACCCCCTGAAATATTTCCTATATATGTACACATATTGAAATATGAAAGAATCACTCATTTTCATCTTTTGTTACTAAAAAGAAATGTATCACCCTGGTTTTCAAGCAGAAGGACAGAAAATAATTTATTTAATGAGCTGAAAATATCTTAATCCTAAATTTCTCATCAAATAAAGTTGTTTTCTGACTTAAAGCATAAAAGTAAGTTTCGCAATTTTTATCTGAGCAGGTGCCCTTGTAGAAGTTGATACTTTTACTGATTTTTGGTGATAGTAGGGAGAGGAGAGTGTGAGGCGACGCTTCCTAAAATTAGGTAAATATTCCACCAAATGAAACCAGGACTGACATGAAAACAATCCTTTGTGTGGCGTTCATGCACAACGTATTTTATAATACCATCAGGACAGTATAATAAGATATACTCTGATTTTGATGGTTGGGAACCACCTCAACACAGCCAATATTTTCACCTCTTTTTTTCTTTTGTCATCATGATAACAACCTATAGGCAAATATTTTATCATTTGTATTAATCACTAAAGTTACACAGGCCTGTTATTGAAACTACCTCCAAGTACCCAGCCTGGCCAGCCGCATGCACACACTTCACAAAAATTCTCTCCCGTGGAATGGGTCTGGCACCACTTCCATTTCCAGCCATTTCCACCGGTACAGAACCTACCAAACCAATCAGAATGAGGTGAGGGTGGGATTTAAGCATACAAGACCATCCAAGAGCGACTTTTCAAAACAACCAAGATGGCAGCAGAACTACAACTAACACCTTGGATAACACTTTGGATCATCATTGGATCAAAAGCTTTTTACTGTAAAACCATCAGTTATTTTCTAATGTTTCTTCTCCACCTCAAACCATTTTGGTTGTCTTTTGCTGATTCTGATGTTGTTTGTTGCTCTGACTGGCTGGTTGCCTTTGTGAGTCTACAAACTGTTTGTCCTGTATCCACCGGTACTGCACTGCTGCCTCTTTGAAATCAATGTTGAATCCAAAGGAACCGGACTAATTCTTTGTATCAAAAGTGAAAAAAGTTAGAATGGCCATCCAAGCTGCAATGTGCCCCTAAAATCTAATTTGATATTTAAACAAAATACATGTCTTGTACCATATTTCATTTGTTCGTGACAGAAACTGTTTAATATCGTCCCTGTTTGATTCCTAAACACACAACAGTTGTTGTGTTCGAGTCTGGTTTCGTTACTTGCTCATGTCAGGTTTATTTTATTCTATTTTTTTTCCTTGAGTTCCTTCTTTCCTGTGGGTGTGGTGGTTGCTGCTCCCGGTCAATAACGCCACTCACCTGTGGCCTGTACTGGCATGTCCAATAAAAGCTCCGGTCCAGTACTTTTGATCACCTGTGTTGTGCAAACCTGGCCCAGAGTTGAAGTTACTACTCGTCGTGTTCTTGTTCCAACACTTAGCCTTTTCTGCTGCTTCAGGAGACAACCAGTTTTGAAGTTCTCACGATAACCGCCAACTTCTGCCAAAAGAAGAGGTGAGACAGCACCATCACCACCCCCACAGCCCCTGTTCCAGAAGAGTCATATCCAAGTTCAATCCAACAACTAACTGGTCAGTTTCCACCACAGGGAAATATTCAAACCGATATTTCCTCTTCTGCCAGAAACTCGACTGCAGTCACTATTCATCATACAGATATGGCACAAAATTCAGAATTTTTTTATAAACTTATTTGTCTTTGTTAGAATATTGTAAATGTCAGTAAAAAGTGGCATGGATTGTGGACAATTACAGTTTGGCTTAAATGTCTAACAAGAGCCTTTGTCCACATGTATCACGGCAATATTTTCACTATTTTCCCTATAATAGATCATTTAAATGACCAACTGTGGCAGCTATGCCACTATAAAAAGAAAAACTTCATTTGATTTTTGGTTTGTGTCTGTGGGTTAAGACTAAACACTGAAAATCAAGTAAATTTTTATTTTTCTGAGATGCATAAAATTCCACTCTTCAAGTACTCTACGTGTTAGCACATTTTTATTGAGGATGTGTCTACCAGGAGCAGCCCGGATCAGGAGTGACTCTTAAAAAACAGCTTTATTGATAATTAAAATAAACACTGGCCTAAATATCTGTTTAGTTCAAATATTTAAGATGCACTCTTTGGCTCAAATCAAGTTGATAAATGTTCATCAGATTTTACCCATCAGTTTTATCACTTTAAAATGAAAGTGTATCATTAAAGACTAGCATGCAGTCAAATGAAAATAATAAAGAAAATATTTTTGACATGTCCAGCAGCCCTCTTTTATCAAAAACTACTGTCCAAACTCAAAGATGTATGTAAACAAATGTTATCAGAAAATAAAGATGTTAATAATAATCTGCTGCTATGTTGTGTCTTTACCATTTGGGAACTTTTTATTAGTTTTCATTTAAGGAAAATACATGGAGCAATGTGGAAATCTGAAAAAAATGACACTGAAATGAAGTTTTGCTCCATAAACAAATATTTAAAAAATTCAGTATTGACCTGGTAATCCAAACAGATTTAAAATGAATGAAGAATCTCTTCTTTTACACACTTTCCTCCTGCCAGAGTTGCGTAACATTGGTGTGAATATGGAAAAAGGATGGATAGACAATAGTGCGACTGATGGTAAAATGCAAACGCAAAGCTTAATAAACAAGTGTGCATGATTCACTCTTTCCTCACGTGACACTCCTGAAAGGGAAACTCCCACACAACTTATGCAACATCGCAAAGATCCAAAGAATACAAGCTTTCCAGGTGTTCATCTACCACTACACCTTGATAATAAATACCAACAATGATCATTTTGCACCAAAATAGATTTTGCAAGAACTTTGTGATTTTGCAAAGTGTTATTTAATCGATTCTTCAGTCTTGTTTCCTTGATAGTCCAAGCTGTGTGTAATCTCACGTCATCTAACTGGATCTACACTCAGAAGGATTACAAAAAGTGCAATCCTTAGGAGTAAAAACATGTCTTCCATCTGTATTTGACTTAAAGGGGACATATAAAAAAGTAAAATAAAAGTTTCTGTGTTTGAGCTCATGTATTTGTGTGCCTGAAGCAGCCACCAGATCAGAGTGGAATGATCCACCCTTCTCATGTTCACCTCCATCCCTAGTCACACTTGTTATATTAGCTGTACCTTACCAGTGGCCAATGCAAAGCTGCAGCACTGATTTCAAATAAGGTACATCCCACAAACAGGAGGATGGAGTGACAGACTTCACTCCTTAAATCAGCTGCTATGAACAGAGACGTAAAGACATTACTAGAACTCATTCTTTACCCTGTACGTTTTTTTTTTGTTGTTTTTTTTGTTTTAACCAAGGTATGTCTGACACATTTTTATTTATCAATACCATCTGTGAGTCAAAAAAAGGTCATAACATGTTTCAGTGAAACAAATAAAGATATATTGGACATATCTTCATGTATGAAAGTCTTGGCTAACTACATGTTCCCCTGGCACAAGTTTGAGCAGCAGATGACATTGATGTAGGTGTGTGTTTCTTGTTGTGTCCTTGTGTTCTCTTTTTCGCCGTCCTTTGTCAACCTTCTTCCTGTTCTTGTCACCTGCATGGAGTTCCTATAATGACTGTCTGTGTTTGACTGTTCCTCATTGGGTTTGTGTTCTGCTGTTTCTCATAAAATAAACACATTTTATCCTGATTTCACCACAGAGGTGCTGAATTCGAGGCAGTATCAGAGAGTCAGAGGAGAACATTTGACTAGCCTGTAAAGTAAAATAGTCAATAAGCTTTAAAAAGGCTATATTCCTCTGCTATGTCTATCCTTGTGTAATTTACGTTTAAATTAATGAACAGTTACAGTCCAACTCTTGCATATAGAGAAGGATGAAAACATCACCAGCCCTATGATGTATCAGCTGTGAACTTACACTTTCAAATCATTTACAGATCAATGAACACAACAATAAAGTGAAGCTCTTCAAAGTACCTACAGCACAAAGTGAAACTCTTCACAACACACTTACAGAGGTGCCAATAATCGCGGACCCCAGTGTTAATGACTGATTCAGAGCTCAATGTTCAACCTGGCTTTAACTTTTTACATCCCCCCAGGACTGGAAAGAGAACAGGGAACATCATAAAACACAATTTTCGCATCATTATTGTATATTTTTGTATTGTATTTTTTTGCAATATAAATCATTTTAGAGATAACAGTTTTGAGTATAAAAGGAAAAATTACAGGGACTTTTGTCTCCATGTAAAATTAAGCACACAATCAAAGAAAAATGATATTTAGGGAAACCCTAAATGTTACATGCTTTTGTGAATTTTGAGAGATCTTTGGAGAATGTTCCCAGTCAGCTTTCTTTAAAAGTTAAACCTGCTCTTTGCAACTAGCAACTGAATTGTGACTGCAAGAGCAACTAAAACTGTAAAGTAGGTTAAATGTGGTATTACATGGCTCATTCGAAAGTACACCATTTCCTTCAGAATTTAGTTGAGTGGAAGATAAAAGGGAATAAAAATGAACTATTTGGGGAAAATTCAACTAACTGAAAGTGCTTAAGTGGAGTACTTAAGTAAATGTATTTAGATAGCAGAGAACAGCTTTAAAAACGGGTGAGGCTTGCAATAACATCTCCCCACCAGTAGAGGGAACCACCACATCTCCACAGCTAAGCGAGCAAGTTCTCTATCTGTCCGTCTTTCTTTCTTTCTCCCTCTTTTTCTCTTTAATTGCAGTGGATAAATCAAAGTGTTATGTCTGTTCTGTTAAATGTTTGTGAGTGCTTTCCAACTGAATATATAAAAAACATAATCTTGAAAATGAAATGTTTTTTTTAATCATAATTTTCTAATTTTACCAAGTTGTTTTGGCAAAATTAAGAAAACATAAAAATCCCCTTCATGTTTTATAATAATTCAAAAAGATTTATGTATTTACTTTCAAACTCTAAGAAGAATAGAAAAAGCATTCCAAATTTAATCAAAACTTTCAACATTTTGCCAACCCTGTCCATCCATCTTCTTGACCCGTTGTTTCATTTCTGGGTCACGGGGGTCTGCTGGAGCCTATCCCAGCCCATCCCAGGCGAGAGGCAGGGGTACACCCTGGACAGGTCGCCAGTCCCATCCCTGTCTATGTAACGTAATCTTGAGTATAACATTACATTTAGCAGACACTTCATTCGAAAGTGGGTTATAAGAGAAGAAAACAATCAAGCCACATTAAATATGGTAAATTATAAAGTAAATGCACTTAAGACAGTAGAACATATACATATGTTTATATGAGGAGAGATATATTATCCAAGACAACATTTCTTTGATATTTCGGGGCCTTAGGGTTTTCTCCTTTTAAAAAAAAGCTTAAAAAAAAGGCATTTTCAATTAAAATCACCGTAGCCTATAGTGTACATACTCACACCTGTATGGTGTGGTTTATATATAGAGAAAAAAAATACTTCCTCTTCTGGAAATTTCTTTCATCATAAAACCAAGCATAAACCAGCTTCCCTCTGATTTCACGGTAGACTGGATCATCAACATCCTCTGAAAGAGGGAGCAAACTCTCCCCCAAGTGCTGAGGAGACAGGTCTTTTTTTCCAGAGCACAGGACTCTGTTGGGCCCTTCATAACACTGTGGTAACCTCTGAAATCATTTCTCCAGTTTTCTGGTGGGGCTGTGGAAGTTCTGAGAGATACAGGAAGAGACTGAACTAACTGGACTGAAGAGGGTGGGAGAGATGTGGATCTCAGGAAGGCTAAAACCCTTCATGGACAACTCCTCTAAACCCTTATAGAGCAGCTTGGTGGTCCACACCACTTCTCTGAGCAGCAGACTGCTGCATCCAAGATGCAAGAAGGAACACCATTAGAGGTTCTTCATCCCAGTGGCTGTCAGTCTTTGTGACACTAATACAACATACAACTGAACTGTTTCATGCACATAAAATCACCTTGCACTTCGTTGTTATAAAATGCCAGAGTGATGTTAGTATAAAGTTTATATCTGTCCACAATGGACTGCAGAATTTTCCTTTCCTACAGTTTTGCGACAGATATTAAAATGTCCAACATAACTTGTGTTATGCATTTTCTTCTATTTAGTAAATTTGAGATCCATAAAGCATAGACTCAAGGTACACAATATACATAATCTACATCAATACGCCTGATCCATATTAAGGACATCCTCTTTGTGCTCCCAAAAGAGTTCTGACCTGTACGTCTGAAGGTGTCCTGAAGCTTCTTGTACCAGGATATTAATAGATCCTTTGGGGCCTGCGGGTTGTGGATTAGGGGTCTTTATGGATTGGAATTATGTTCCACAAATGCCATTATGCTCCATCAAACTCTGTGGAGAGTTTAGAGACTACATGAACACCTTGGACTCTCTGTAGCAATGTTCTTCAACCCTGGTCCTCAGGACCCATTGCCCAGCATGTTTCAAATGTTGCTCTGCTCTACAACACCTGAATCAAATTAGTGGACCACTGACAGACCTGTGCAGACCTTGATGACATGCATCCATCAGTACTCTGTAGTAGTTTTTTTTTTTTTTTTTTTTTGAACACTTCTAAATAAATAAGTCTGTCCTGTTGATGGAAGCAGTGACTATGTGGTAATGATGTTGCTGTGTTTCAGGGTATGATTGGTCTGCAATTATTATCACTTTTTTATTTGCTTGTTTGTTTTAGGTTGGGGGCAAGTGCCAAAATAATGTGAATGCTAGGATGGCTGGAAACAAGTTATTTAACCCAAACGGATGAACTAAGCAGCTTTTCAATCCTTTAACCATCTTGGAAGACAATCACTCATTGTGGAAAAGATTTTCCTATGCTTCAAGTGTCAGACCATTGATCTGAATCAAACAAAATAAAGCAATAAAGAAGGGTACTGAAAAAACTAAAACTGGGTTAAGAATTGTCTAATTCGCTATGAAAACCTGGAAGGACTGTGGTGAATACTCCTCTTCAAAGAACAGATGAGGCCAGACCATAACCATGAATGACTAATAAAAGTTATCTCAAATGTTTCATGAAATCTGACTGAAGAGAAGAGACCTCCGTAAATTTAGCTGAATACCCCTGATCAATAACATAATAAAGGACATCTCTTTATCACGTTGTAGGGGATTGATACACCCCACCAATGACAAAAACAAATAAACGCCCCTGATGAGAGCATTTGTGGAACATACGAAAACATTTTGAGTCTTATTGGGTCACTGACTCTGCTTAACCTCGTCAAAACGCACCTAATCCGTCATCACAGCAACAGGTTTTCCAACCTACTTTTCTGGGCCTGTTTTGGCGTGTGTTTTTTATGTCCACAAGTGTTACAGATATCATCTCCAAACTCGCAGCGCTGTTACACCGCTGTCGTGTGTTGATGACACCATCACCGGGACTTTCCGGATACGTCACGCGGAGCTTCCGAGTTATTAGCTAGCTCGTACTGTGTTTATGTCGTTAGACGCTGAAAACGTTCCCGCTGAGCTCCGAAAGACACTCCGGCGGAGACCATGGTAACGATAAAAACCACCGACGGCACCCGGAAGACAGAGTTTTGAGTCCGTGTGGTCAGTTGGGACGGTCGCACCGAGAGTCGGAATGTCAACAACGCGGCCTCTGCTCGGAATGCGGCGAGTCACCGAGCTAACGTTGTCGGAGCAGCCGGCCGGCAGGTTCCCCGCGTCGGCCGGTAGGCAGCCGCAGGAGGCCCTCACCGTGGACGAGTTTACGGTCCTGGAGGACAAAGAAGAGGAGCTGAAATGTGCCAAGCCTCGGGTGGAGCAGGTTTTTAAAGTGACGTTCACCATTATCGGACTGTTGGACCACACGGGACAGCCGCACGGCAGCAAAACATTACGGCAGATCTGGCTGCAGCTCCGAGGAAACAGAGACGACGTGTCAAAGGCGAAGGTGAGCCGCGTTTTTGCAGTTTCACTTTTAAGAAATAAACCAACTGTCAATTGAGGTATGTAGTCGTTTTGGGTGCTGTACTGGGCAAAACCAGCACCACGTCCACTAGCTGTACCACTCCCTGTCGGTCCAAAGAGGAACAGGTGCAGCAGTGTCAACTGATTCGGGCTCTTCATTTCCATCAGCAGTGTATCTGACAGCTGTAGGTAGATTTGACTGATTCTACCCTGGGAAGGGAAATTCACTTGCTCACAGCAAGATTATTATACAAAAGCATCATACTCAAAGTTTATACTTTATATACAATAACGCCAGGACATTGTGAGTCTCAAGTTTACAAAACAGATACACCTGGTGTGAAAATAAGTAGATGAATTTGTAGATGGAAAGATTTCCTGCAGCTTATGTTGCAGGCTTTCTTTTGCAAGCCAGTTCTACAATACAATCATATTTTCACATACATAATATCACCCACTTATGCCTTATCAGACGCCAAAGTATTTTGGCGTTTACACACCAATAATGTGATATTTAGCCACAAATGTCATGACATTTGATTTGCTTTCTTGTCATTTCAAGTGTCGCAAGTAGGAGACTGTTATCAAACTAGTTACTCACTTTTTTGTCTGGAGTTTCAGACCATTTTGTCTTGACAATGATTTTTATTTTTCAGTGGTTAGAACAGATAAGGTAACTGTTGTATATTTAAATGAAGATGCTGCTGTTTGTTGCTGGAAATATTCACAGCTTGTAGTGTGTGAACACTCAAAACTTTAAAAGGTTTAGGTTGAAAAGCAGAGACTAAATGAGACCACAGTGTAGTGACAACAGCAGAAAACATGGCTGTGGACTGCTTTCTTTAAAAGAAAGCTAAGCAGGTAAAACCAGTGACAGTGACTACGTTGTACCTGGACCACTTGGACCTATATAAAGTTAGATTGAAATTTATGGAAATGTTTCAGTTTAACCCAGCAATTCCTGGGCTTATTTTGGGACTTTAAAACTTTTGGTTTAAAATAACTGAAGACTATATATCAAACTAACTATATATCAAAGAAGAATGCACACGAAAAGGTGATAATTCAACAATATTACTAAGATAAACTCTAGAAACATGTTAAAAACATGTTTAAATGTAGTACTGTTCATTCTGACTTGAATCAGAAATGTAAACTAGAATGTGAGAGATCATATTTGTTTCATATTGGTAGCTAATAAAGAGGCTGGTGAGTGGTGGTTTTATACAGGCAGATGAAACCTTTAAGTAAATGCTTTTTCGCTACATATCAATCAAAACCCTAGCATGGGAAGTTATGGGTTTTGGAGCTTCCTCACCAAACATGGTCACTGAAAAGTAAAACTTTTGTTAGGAAAGTTAATTTGTCTTCGTACTATACGGTCAAAATATCATTTCAAAAAACTTTTAAAAACTCTAATAACAAAATAAACCTAAATGTGATTTCAAATTCAGTTGGTTCCATGTACATACTAGTGAAAGTCTGATCTTTTTTGTAATACTTCCATTAGTTTAATTAAAAGCATGACATTAGTTGATATGGTTGACTTGGAATTACATATTTGCTGATGTGTATGCAACCTTTCTTGCCAAATAATTCACCTTTGACAATAGAAACTGATATTTTATGGGACTTTTGAACCTGGGGATCTCCATATGGGAAGCTGATAACGTTCCAGTTTTATTGTGGTACAGTACTGTACCGCAATAATACTGTACAATTTATGTAAAGATATAAAATGCCTTATATATCTTTTTTTATGATATAATTGTGTTGTGCAGTTAACTTGATAAAATCATCAGATCTGAACTTGTGAGACAGCATAGATTCACTCCTTGACCCAGCAGAGTTGTAAGTGAGTCATATTATTGGATGCAGAAGTTGACTGAAAATAGTGTCATCAATGTAAGAGTCATGTGAGTCTGAGATGCCTTTAGAGATTGAGACTTTTTACAGTGGTGCACTTACTCATGTAAAATAGCAGTCAACGTTAGAGTCTCAGATGTTTCTTTTCTCTGCGTGACTTCCCATACAAGAACGTCTTTCACACTTCTGCATCTTGTGTCACTAGAGACTCTTTTATGTCCACTTTCCCAGCTGCTTCAAGCTCTGCCAGTCACCTGAGTCTGTAATATGGGAACTAATTTTATTATCAACTTGGCCTTCTTATGAGGAGGACAACACTGGAGTCAGAAATGGCTTCCTACATGGCCACATCAAGTGAAGTCGGTTCTTCCTTTAGTTTGGGAAATCACTGCTGTAATTCCCATGACAGCTTTTATTGTTTCTCTTCTGAAGCTACAACATGTGATTTTTGACCAGAATTTACTGGTACTATTAGTTTTCTCTTTGAGTATTGTGATGTCTGTTTCGCTAGTGTAGTTTCTGAATGTCAGTAGACAAATAAGCGTTTCTTTTTCCCTCTTCTTGTGATGAGAAGATGGAACCGTTTGCCTTTTCACACTGCTATTTAAACTTTTAAAAATAGAAATAAAAAGTCATTGAAGACAGATGTAAAGTGTCAAGTTTATATTCAGATAAAGTTGAACTAAATAAAGTGGTAATGATTTGTCTTTTTTTTTTTTTGTTGGTGGTGGTGGTGGTGGTGGTGATGCCGATAGATTAGGGGAATTTTTTGGGAGCATTGCTTGTGGAAATTTCTACAGCTTCCAAAAATACAAAATCAATTAAAAGTTTTAGTCTGTCCAAAAAAGGATGGGTCATGAATCACCACTATGGGCCAAAGTCCAACACTGAATCATTGACTTTGGATAACAATTGGCACAAAGTCATTGTCACAGTCTGCCTTTAAATCCAGAACTGGAGAAAATCATACCGTATCTAAACTCTTTCTCAAAAGGATGCTGGCTTCTCTGGACTCAAACCCATCTCAGCAGGACAGAAAGAAAGTAGACACATGCTCACTGGTCACATGAATCAGTGGTTTGGCATGGTTTTGGGGGGGAAACGGAAAAAAAACTCATTGTGATGAATGTATAATGGTATGGTGGTGTTAGGTTTTGTTTTTTTTAATGATAGTTTCGGCATGGATGACCTGCATATCTGTGAGTGGACCACAAATGCAGAGGTTTTCATGGGAATGTTGGAGAGACCTATTCTACAATCAAGGTCCTCCTGGAAGTCCGTGGTTCTTTAAGCAGGATGATATCAGACAATGTCTGAATAACTTGAAGCAGTGTGGCTCTGTAAACACAGATGGTGCCTGTCTGGAGTCCAGATGTTCACTTACTGAGAATGTATGAAGCATCGTGAAGAGGAGAATCAGGCCAGGACAGTTGCAGACTGTTGAGCAGATGACATCATGTATTCACAGACACAGATTCTAACGAATACTAATAGACGCAGTTACTCAGTTTCCAAATAATGAAATCATTATTTAAAAGAAAGTTCAACACATTTTTACACAATCCTAACTTTTCATGAGTGTGTCTGCCAGCAAACTCTTGATTTGCCTATATTTTCTAATACTATTAAGTTGGTCAGTGAAGACACTGAAAATCCTTTTCTTTGTACTTGTCTGTTGAAAAAAAAAAAGGGTTAAGCAAACCAAAAAATTACAAATGAAAGTTTTTCTGGAATTTTAGAAAATTTTTCAATTTTTCTGCCTCTGGGATTGTGCGTTTGGTGAGTGAAGGTATTCCTGTTAACCTTTTGATTTCAGACTTCACAATCTACCATCAGTCATGGTAACTGCTTTGAATGGGGGTTTTTGGGGGCTGATGCTAGATTTTAAGGCAGTGAGAAAATCCAATATTGAATATGTTGGATGATATTATTTTTAAAAGATATGTAAATATATATATATATTTTTTTCTCACTTTGTGTCTGTTGGGGTGCAACAAACAACACAGTTAAAGAAAGTATTCATTTAGTCAGTGATGCTGTTGTTCGCTGACTTGTGACATTTTTGATTGTCCCTGTCGTGCAGGAATATATTCGTGGACTGTGTGACCCAGAACTGCGGAAAGAAGAACGTTACCCAGTGGATATGCACTGTATTTTCGCCGGGGCCCGGGGTCTCTTCTTGGACCGGCTCATAAGGGACACAAGTGCAGAGGTTCTGATGCCAGAGCCGGGTCGTCTGCGGCTGTTGGGTCGAGCTGAACCTGTTGTGATGGCTCAGAGCAGAGTTCAGCAGTTTGTAGCTCTGTTCCAAGTAAGGGTTCTGCTTTTCCTCATATATTATGAACACAAATTGAACTACTTTGGGATTTTTAAACAAGCCTTTGATAACATTAAATGAGAAGTAACAGAGTCACATTTTTGTGTACTTGTGTCGTGTCCAGGACAAGAGAAGTATACCAAGCGACAGAGAATCAACAGTGAAACGAGCATTCAAGTGCTTCGTGGAGGAAAGGGACGATAAATACACTATGGAGCTTCTGCTGCTGCCCAGCGCTCTGAAGGAGGAGTTACTGGGGCTAGTTCACAGCCCTACCAGCACAAACACATCTCCTCTGGTTGGTGTTTACCTTTTTAACATGATTTGTAACAATTTATGTTGCCATACTGTGGGTGATTCAGTGACAGTTGCACTTGAAGTACAAAGATTTAAGTTGTTTATGGTATTAATTAGTCTCAAATGAGATTTAATGATTATCTTGCAAACTGTCTCCCTGCTGCATTTATTTTCTACCTTTTTTTTGTTTTTCTCAGCTTAATCTCAAGATTGATAACAGTGTTGGGGAACAAAGACTTGATATTCAAAAAAGAAAACCTGTGAAAGATTAGTATACTTACAGTCTTAAACACTCTATTATTACAACATCATAAATTAGCCAGAAACATTATTCTGATGATATACCATTGTTAACCTGTTTCTTTAACTTTGACCATGAAAAAAATATATATATAAGATTTTAAAAAATTTCTGCTCATGTAAAATTAAAAAAATGTAGATTTGAAGCCATGATATTTGGCACTTTAAGAATCAGAATTAAAAAAGCTACAAAGCAGCAGTAAGGTTGCATTACAAGTGAGATAATTTTGGCACTCATTCAGTAGCCAAAAGTGAAAATGAGAAGACTTTACTTCGAGTAAGAAGCAAGTGGGGCATATGGGGAAGTACAGAATCAACCATGATGACTACGGCAAATGTTCATGTTTTCTAACCATGATGATATCTATCATGTCTGTCCCCACATCTGGTTCAACTAGGCACTGCATCCCAACATGGCAGACGTTGACCAGGACCGCTCCCAGAGCAGCACACCTGTGACAGAGCTCTCCAACCGAATCCTGGACACCAGCTTTGAGGAGAAAGCAGTCACAGCAGCGTCTATAGGCGCAGGCAGTAAAGCGGGAGGCGGGATTTGCTTAGGCCAAGAGACTGTGCTCCTCAACGGCACTCGGCCCTCACACAAGCGGCGCTCATCTGAGAGCGAGACTCGAGACACAAAGAGACAGTACTCCCTGGAGCGAAAAGAGGAGTCACCTGAGAGAGCCAGGGAGCGCCAAAGGGAGAGAGAAAGGGAGAGGGACACTCGGGGGCCCAGTAGCAGCTACAGATCAAAAACTCCTTCGGCTTCTTCGGCCCTCTCCTCCTCAGCAAAAGCAAACACAGTGGCTGGTCCAATCATGCTGGAGTCCAGTGAGGGTGCTCTGGACGAGGGAGAGGCAGTCAGCCCAGAAACCAACCTCCGCTGTTTAGTCAACTTTTTTAGGTAAAGTCCAAAATTGTGGAAAATGTTTGCAAATACATATGTCTTACTGCTATCACTCAGATGATTCTTGGATGGTGTGTGTAGTCGTGGAGTGATGTGATACTGAGCTGCTTTCATTCAGTCTATAACCATTTTCACACATCTGCACCACACAAGTGAAAAAAAGGCGTAGTTTAACTATCAGTGTTCCTCTTTGCTTATTCACACATAAAAGTGAGGTTCTCTGGAAATGTTTCTTCCTCCCAGTGTGGGTAAAGCAGAAAATGTTTAGAACCACTGTCACGAAGAGTTATATTTTAATTATTCTTGTTTCCTCATGAGTTCATACTTGCAATATTTTTAATCCAGGTTGATTAGAAAATTAGGTAGCTGATGGATGGTTATGGAGAAAATGCAGAATATTAGCACATACGGAATAGGAAAGAAGCAGTCAGACTACTTCAGGTATTTGTGTACTGGAGTTATTTGTGAACCTACAGAGATCTATATCATGTAGTGCCATTTAGTCTAAAAATGCAAACATTTGACTTTTGCTCCATTTGTCAAGGTGAAATCTCAGTTGCGCAATTCTTGTGTTTCCTTGCCAAGGATTAGTGAAGTAAATAAAGTTCCCCTGGATCTTGTCCTCTTTACATCTATTTGGTATTAAGAAAAAAAAAGTAACTCCTTTAACATAAAAACCTTTTTGTGGCGAAGTGAATAATTTTCTTTTCCCTTTTAAGAACCATGGGCTACCAGCAGGAAGTGGTGGAACGTGTTGTCAAGGCAACAGGACAGACAGAAGATACTTTCCTTGTTCTGGAGAAAATTGTTGAGGAAACCAAACGCTGTGAGGAGGGGAAGAAAAAAGAGAAACAGCTGAACTCTTTGCAAACTTCAGATACACCTTCATCGTCGTCATTTTCGTCCACGGTCTCTCGCTTCAGAGAGAAGGAGCTTGGCAGGGCATCGGTTGATCCAGGCAGGTCTAAAGAAAACATTAAGCCCAGCCAGCATGGTAGCAGCAGCAACGGGCTGGGACACCGGAGGCAATGCAGCAGCAGTGAGACAAGCACTCAGCAGGTATTTTTATGAAGTTTAGGTTTTAAAAAAAAAAGTGATCTTTTCTCCTTGTGTCATTTATACTTCATACACAATTATTTGCCATCTGATGTCCCACTTTGTATGTAAATAATTCTCATTTCAGTTGCATCTCATTTCAGGCCATCACGATCAAGAGGAGCTCCAGTGCTCAGGGAGGAGCGGGAAATTACGAGGTCATTACCATAGACGATGACGAGGATGTCATCCCTACTGATGCCAAAACAGCAGACGGTAGAACATCGCGGATAATGACAGTGGCACGCCTTGACACACAGTCGGGATCTCGAACTGACTACTTGGCTCGGGGAGGGTGTGGTGCCTCACAGAAGGATTACCTGTCTCGATGTGGAACTCAGACTTTGGGAGGATCGGTGAAAGTCGAGAGTTTGACAGCACTGCGCAGCACGCCTCAGTGGCTAACTACAAGTGCTTCCTTGGCTTCGACCCCCAGTGTAGGTATTTAAACATCATCCCAACATGTTTAACCATTGGATTTGTGAGTTTCACAGTGAAAATGATTCTCTGTGGTGTTTCTAGATTAATATAATCATGTGCAAAAGTTAGTAAATCATCTGATCATAGTAGGTATTAACATTAGACAAATACAGCAGCAAAGAACTATTTTAAACTTTATAATATAATTATAATTATTGAACCAACAAAATGTGGGCAATATTAAATACCTCCACGACTGATTGTAGTAAGAATTTCTTTGTGGTGTGACTTCATTTGTCTCCTATATTTTTTTTCTTTTCCTTACAATACTGCTTCTGTTTGAGGTTTTTGGTCAGTCACTTGTGCACAGCTCCCTCTAAGTCTAGCACTTTGATTTGCTTATGATCTGGACTTTGACTAGACCAAATCAAAGTGTCAGATGTGCAACAGAAAAGTGTCGTTTGTAGAGAACAGTGACATAAAGGACAAGACAGAGTTTATCGTGCTTTGTGGGATTTAAGTATTGTTTGTATGAATGATCTGGAATCAAGGAGAGACAACCGACATTTTTCTGAAGATGCCAAGATGGCTGCTAGAAGTTGTAAAATTAGGCTACGAAAAAGTGAAATACATTAGTATGAATATTTTCTTTTTGTTTCCATCAAGTTGTTTTTCTGTTTAATATCTGATAAGTATATTCCCCACCTCCCACCAGGCCAAAACCCTGTTAACTGTCTTGAAGGTTTTTTTTCTTGTGAATAGTTTAGAAATTTCCAAACTGATGTGTAGCAACAGTTGCTCCACAAAGGTTATTGCTTATGTCTTCCCCTCTTGGCATTGTGTCCACACACACCTGAATGCTTCAGACCATCAAACTGTCTTAAAGTATTCTTTTATACAGACCTGCACACATGCCTGCCTATTTATTTATTTATTTGGTGGCAAAAGTTGATTTTTCTAGCTTATATTTGTACCCCCTAAGATTAGGATATTTTATTTAATTGTTTAGTTAATGATTTTATTTATCTATTTTTAATGTTTAACACAAGAAAACTGTAAAATATTTTAAAAGGGGAGAAACTAACTTTTACACATGACTGTACATTCTTACTGTTCTAGTGACTAAAGAGGAGGCATTCAGAAAGTTTATAACCTACAGTCACATTGTCATGGTTCGGAGACAGATCATTGTCGGCATCATTTACCTGGTAACTTCATGCCTTAGATGTGTGATTTCTTTATTTATTTTATACCATATACACATTGAATTACAATTCATATTTTGGTTATCAACAGGCAGTTTACAGGACTCAAAACTTTTGTTTTACTTTAATGTAAAAAAAATGTTGTGCATTAATCAAGAGATATCTGAAATTTTTATTATTCTATTCCATCAATTGCAAAATGAATCTGAATATTCATTGCATCATGTGTAAATCTGATTTACATCTAAATCACATCCCTTATCATAGGTACATATATATTGTAGTGCAAATGAATGGAGACTTTGCTGCAACCATCTGACAAAAAGTATAATTTAGAGCCGTTTTCCAAATCCAAATGGAGCACGACGTTGACATCAGAACATTTTGGAAATTAAACTTCTAAGTATATGCTTAGTTTTTGTTTCATGATTTAATAAATATTTGATTGATCTACCTTTACTATTAACATTGTCAGTGAGCTGAATACAGCATTTTAGGTGTTTTTTTTTTTTTTTTCCATCTTTAACTGAAGAAAATCTACTGCAAAACTAAGCGTGAAAGTTAAAACACAAACACATACTTATGGACACAGTGGTGGACATAGTTGTCACTTCTAATGGTTTGAATATGCATTGCTTCTGATGTTCATGTAACACTTCTTTCTCAAATAATGAAATTTGGCTCATGTTGTGTGTAGTGATTGGCAGCTGAAGGATCCAAGTGAACTCCTAATTTGTTTTCACTTTAGTTTTTTAGCTGGTGGTGTTATGATGACAGACTCTCCATTCTCTCTAATTCAAGTTGTAATTACTATTTAAGTGCTAGGCTTGTTGTCTGTGGATATCTTTTGCAATGCTTCAGATACGTGAGATTAGATTTAGACATGTTGGCTGTTGATATTAAATGATGAACAACAACTGGAGCATGTACATTAGTAAACAGTGATTTGTGGATGGTACTCTATGGGGCTGATCAGGCGACATTCACAAACACTGAATGGGAGCTGGGCGAGACACTGAGATCTGTTTTTTTAAATGTGGACATCGACTTAAAGGAGAATTTGTTGATAGGTTTCTTGTTTGGTTGAAGGAGGCCTTACTTCTACCAACACAGAGAAATTAAACTGGATTTGGTTGAATTGACACTCGAAGTTAACAAAGTCTTTGAAGAACCAGTTTGAATTGAGTTTGAAACTGAGGGGTAGCAGTTTCTGTTCTTTTAAATCAGTTTGACAAAGGGAAATTGTTAGATGGACGCTAAAATTTTGTTATTCTTTCCTCTTTTCTGTCAGAATGATTGAAATATTGAAATAACATTTCATACAGTGACACAGACGTTCTGGCAGATTTTACATCACAGAGCTGAAAAATGAACTGTCACCCACTCATAACGAGAACTTGAACATGTTTTGATCTTATTCACACCACGCAAATCAAATCATTGTGTTTCTGTTTGCTTTCCCTCCTCAGGCGCCTCAGTCCATCAGCCGACCGGCGGCCTCTCCCTATCAGACTATCAGCCATGTGGGTTCACAGGGGGGTGTGGCCCGGACTCCTCCCACAGCTGATCCCCCTGTACCCCCGGTAACTGGTATGACTCGTTTCCAACAATCACTGAAGACTCCCTTCACCTTGAACCTGCCAAATGAGCCAGGAAATCCTGAGCTCAGACACATCATTATAGACGGCAGCAACGTGGCAATGGCGTGAGTTTACACACAGACACGATGAGGAAATTAAGTATTATAACAATAATCATATACCTTCATATAATTCATATTATAGCCAATAAGTGGTACTAAGGTTTGAAGTTCATACATGCCTAAGCAAACATGTTAGTTTTTATTATTTCAGAGCTACAACACTTCACAGAGAACAAAGTACTGTCCTGAAGTTTGATTTCTTAAAAATCAGTTTCATCTATTTAACAGCTACAGATGTTGAAAACGGCAAACGCTCATCCTGTCTTCCACTTTCATCATGAAAAATTCTAAATGGTCTGGTAGGCTTACAGTTTTGTGTCGGGACATAGTGGAGGCTCTGCTTTCAGTTTGAGTTTTCTTTTTATGGAGCATGAACATCTGTCTGAGCACAAAAATCCTTGCTTGCTCAAACGCAGTTACAGACTCTCTTGGGTGCTGGAATCATCTAAAAACTCCCAGTTCTGGGTTTGCCAGATCTGCTTTGCTCTGTTGAAAGATGATTTGCAGACAGGCCAAAACTCACATTTGTTTTGTGATCTTTTAAATCTTTTGTTTAGTCTAAATCTCTTAGATGATTGCTTTGCAGTTTGTTCAGCTTTTAGGCTAAAGGCACAAATGTGTTGCGTGACTACAGCTGCAGAACAAATTAAAAGGCAGCAAAACTTCTGCTGTCACACACAAGACTGGGATAAACTTCAAAAAAAGAAAGAAAAGAAAAAGAGGTAGATTTACATCATTTCTAACCTCTTGATGACTCAATAATGAAAATAACAGTCATAAATTTCTATCAAATAGTTCAGAGATTAAAGATGAAATTTTAAAAAATTCATCCTGACAGTATTTTTTTAGTATAGAACAATAATCCTACCAGGTTTTTAATCTTTTTTTTTTTTTTTTTTTTAAATCTTTTTGATCTCCTCTTTTGACAGTATCAGGAGTTTGACAGTTATTGTAGTGTAAATACAGTAAAGATCCTGGCAACAAGTTTTATAAACTGCCACATTTTGTAAAAATTGATTAGAAACTTTTGTAGGTTGGATGCAATTTGTTACAGCAGTTCCCAAAAATGGTGAGAAATGACCAAATTTCTACATTATTCTTGTAGGGATTTTCAGTTGAAACACTGTATTTATGCAGAAGAAAACATTATGCATAATTAGGCTTGCAAAATGTAAAAAAAAATAAAAACGTCTCTATATACAAGTATTTTTAATAAGTTGTATTTTATGAAATACAGTATATCTCAATGTTTTCTACAAATACTTTGAATATGTTTCAGTCAGTTATAGACTCTCTAGTAACAAAAGCATCATTTTAATTTTGAAAGAGAAAAAAACAATGGTTTAAGTTTATTGACTGTAAACTTCTTTTGCATGTGAATGAGTTGGGCTTGAGATCTGCCTATACAAAACAAAGAAAATAACAAAAAGATAGAACATTTGTAACAATTTGAATATTGATTTTTAAGTTTTTGTATTTGTACCACTATCACAATCTTTGACCAACAAAGCAATGTAGTTTGTAAAATGTACAAGATGCATCATACATGCCTCTTCTCTTCAATTAATATGTATTTCAGATGTTTAGTTGTTGAACTGCCATAAAATCTAAAAGAATTTGGTTGTGTGCATGAAAAACAGCTTTGAGAAAGTCGCTCGGTCCTGTAGCCGCATCACGGCGGCAGCTGCTCCGTCTACCATCATGAACAAAGTTGACAAAGAGGAGAGACTGGTAGTGAGGCTGCAGCTAACACACAATTTACTAACATATTTTTGGCGAAACCTGGTTAAAATTGCAACCTTTAGAGTCGGCTTTACTACTTTATAAAACATTAATTCTAACTGTGATTCAGACATCAAAAACTCTAACAATAGTAATGTTTCTCTGACAGAGGAAGTCGGGTCAAATGGCAGTATTCAGTGTCCACTCTACTCAAAAATTTAGCAAGATGCAATTTATATGAAGCTTTTTATATTGTTTTAATTTAATTTTTCTGAATCTTGTTTTATTTTAAGGAGAACTGGATTGAGATGACCCTGGTCATCTCAGTTATGGCAATCTTTCTGCATTTGGCCCATGTGTGCTGCAAAGAGCACTGAGATCCAAATCTGTATATTTATTGATCAGAATCCACTACTATCTTCTGTTTTTGCTGCGATCCACTTGAAATATGAAGTATTTCCTTCCACCTTAATGGCAGCTGGTCCAGTTAACTGCCTGGGCTCAGCCTGAAAAACGAGGACAAGCTTTACCTCCTGCTGCCGAACTCGCCTCTGTGATGACGTTTCACAGAAACCTGTTTGTAATGGTGGCCGCAGTACAGGTGACAACTGGATTTACTGGCACAAAAACAGCGCAATTATGTGAACGCGGTATGTTGCTGATAATCCCCACATGTTACCGTTTCTTCTGAGTCAGATTCAGCATCTTTTTTTAAGGAAATGGAGATTGTAAATCATCTAATGAATTATAGCATCTGTTTTCATGGTGTCACTTCCCACACCTGTAGTACAATGCAACAGGTTTTTCCCTTTACTAATGAAACTGCCACCCTTCCCATCAGCATTATCATCATCATCAGTTCAGGTCACACACACGTTTGTATACACACACACAGGCATGTACCATACAAACCATGCGTTACAGTGCGTAGGACTCATCTGCAACCCTCGTATTGTAGGTGCACCAAAACTCTGCCCACGCGTTCACATATTGTTGTTACTCATTGCCTTTGTATATGACTGTGCATGTGCCCGGCAGTATGACCGCAGTTTTAGGATCATCATATTGATGCGTGGGTTTATGGTATGGAGGCGTTTATGAGAAGAAAAGACATTTTCGAGAAAAAAAAAAATCAGTATTTGTCTTTTTTCATTTGTACTGAAATTGTGCAACGAGGATTTCAAGCGCATCAGATAGAGAAGGAAGGAGAGAAGAAGATTTTTTTCTCGTCACTCAGCGCTGGTGTTTCGTCATAGTTTCATCCTAGATTATCCTGTCTTGACCTCTCGCTTGTGCAACCACTTTTTTCAAGTTCTTTCTTTCGTCTGCCGTGCCTTCAACTTTACCAGAAGTGTGCTTAAACAGAAAGGATGGGTCATCTCTGACTCACTATGTCCTGTGCAAGGAGCAATTACTTGCATTTTAGTCTAATCACAACTTCAGTTCCACATTTATCAGAAAAGTTCATTAACAACAGAATGCAATTATTTGGATATAAAATAGGGATTGTTTCATTGAGAGACTCTTCCTGTTAGAGAGGCAAAAGAACAGGACTGTGCAAAAGTCTTAGGCATTCCTGGTCCTGTTGTTCTATCACATTTTGAATCATCATCTGCATGTTTTGTTTGTTTTTTTTTTTAGTTTCTTTGTTAAGAAACAAAAAATACAGGGATTAATATTCGAGGTAGACCACTTACTTTTTCTGATGATTATTAGCCCTTTTGGGGGTTGTTTGGTTTTAATAAATAGCCTCAGACATTCAAAAAAAAAAAATTTTTTTGGTCATCGTCAGGTTTTCTCATATTAACCAAACTATACCATGTTCAGGATAAAACAAAATGAAATAAAATAAAAGATGCTAAATTTAGTATGATCGCCCTTAGAACCAAGAACAGATTTTAATCTGTTTAATGAGATTATCCTTTGCAGATGTTTGCAATGATATTTCTGTTTTGGTTCAAAGGAGCTAGTTTCCAGTATTTTCTTTTTCCTTTCAATATTTATATTACTCACACCATATCGTCTTGTTGGTCACTTTCCTGTCATCTGCCTGGCTGTAAAGATGTGACACCTTGCATGCCATTGGAAGTAAGTCCGATTCAGTTCTAGTCTGTCAAGTTTTCCTTGTTCCAGTCTTGTCTAGTTTAGTCTAGAACAGCGGCCTCCAACCTTTTTTGCGCCACGGACCGGTTTAATGTCAGACAGTATTTTCATGATGTGGCGGATATATACAAACAATAAAAAATGATACGAGCGGCATAAAAACTGGTATTTAATAAATACAATAATAAATGTGAATTCACTGTGTGTGCAACTTTATTAGCAGCGTCCTCGTAACATCCCGTCAACATCATAACATGAGTAATGGCCTTTCAGACCCACACTCTCTGGTTTTTATGGTAAAGGTTAAACATGCCTTCAACATAAGATACACCATAAAAACAAATATAAAATACAACTCACCATAATCCTAAATCAGTGGGAGTTTGTTTCTCAGCAACAAGGCTGTCCCGTCGGGGTAATGGGAGACGATGACACCCAAAGTGTCTTGCTTATGTCCAGTCTGCTTCACAATTTTGTTTTGCTTGGCGAAGCAGTTTTGAAGGCTTCATTGCCTCATTAGAGACCCGGTCGCCGCATATTATGCAGAGCGGGCTTGGTGCGCGGGAACAACCTGTATTTCCATATTTCAAGTAGGACTCCTGGTATTGTCTGTTAAATGCAGCTTTCTTTTTCTTTGAAGTTGTGGGCTCTTCTGTCTCCTCGCTGGCTCTTTTACCAGAAGCGAAATTGTCTTTTGTTGTCTTTTTGTTTTGCTAGCTTGGGGGTTTCAATTTAGCAGTAATGTATTATGTGTTACTGGCCCCTTTACGAAGGTAGCGCATGTAGGTAAGACATGTGACCAAGGCAAGCATCTTGACATGCATCTAGAGTGAGTCATAGACGGATGTGACAGAGAGAATCCAGTAATTTTCCAAAAGAAAACATCATTCAGAATCAGAAAAAAAAAAAAAAAAATTGGAAATAATTCAAGGCATTTATTCTTTCTGGCAAGCCTGGTACCAAACGACCCACAGAACAGTACTGGTCCAGCGGCCCAGGAGTTGGGGACCGCTGGCCTAGAGAACATTTTTCAACCACAACATTCACACGTGGGCTAAAGCTCTGACATGCAAAGAAGAAGCAATGTGTGAACATGATTCAACATGTGTGAGCATGAAACACTGCCATCTTCTCTGGCTCCAAGCTTGTTTAAAATGGACTGAAGCAAAATGGAAAACTATCCTGTGGTGAGACAAATACAAATTTGACATCCTTTTTGTAAAACCGTGGATGTTGCTTCTTCCTCCAGACCAGAGAGGAGAGATCATCTGTTTTTTTTTTTTTATGAGTGCACAGTTGAAAATCCCTGTAGCTTTTGGGGCACATTAGTGCCTTTGGATTGTCATCTTCTACGTCTGGAAGTGTCTTGGAGCTAAACTGGCCAGCCTGCAGACCAGCTGAAAACATTTGAGGCATCATGAAATGAAAAATATTATAAACAAGACCCAGGACTGTTAGGCAGCTCGAGGAGGGGTTGCTACACAGTGTTAAACCTCCCCTGCTCTCAGCTTTCTTGAGATGTGTTGCTTTCATCAAATTCAAAATGACTTTAATTTTTCCAAAGACGGCACATTTACTTGGTTTAAAGATTGTATGTTTTCTACATTTTGTGGTGAATGGGTTAGGTATAACAGTTGCAGGTCATTGCATTTTTTTTTTAAATTACATTTTAAACAGAATCCCAACATTTTTTTGGAATTGGGGTTGTAGATTAAATGTATAATTTAACAGAGATTCTGTCTTTTATTTTTGTTTTGGCCAACAGTCACTTGAAGTTAATGGTGCAGGTTAAAATGTAGGTTCAAAGAGCAACTACTGTGTGATCCTAAGAGAAGGTTGTAAGTTATGTGAAATAATTCTAATGAAGTTTCAGGTATTTCCCCTCATCTGGGTGATGTTTCACACAGCGATTTCAGAGATTGCATAATCTCCTACTGTCGTGGTGTCACTCATCACTTTCTCTTTCAACAGTAGGTGGAACGTCCTGTGCGTTTGCATTTTGTCTTTCAGGCTTGTGTATTGTCACAGTGAGCTGTACTGTGGTACAGGTACCAGGACCGGGACTATGAAACCTTTGTATACTTTTACCTTTTTTTTTTTTTCATAGATCAGTATCAGCTCATCAAAAGATGAATTTAGCTCAGTCTTATCAGATTTGATGTTGGAAGGTTTTCTTCCCCCTCTATGATGAAGAAATAAATACCTCATGTCTTAACGCAAATGTACATAGCCCTACATTCAGATGGAGCTTCAGCTGATTGGACTTAATTCAGCTAATGGCGTCATTATTTGTGCCAGATGTCTGGTGATTCTTCTCTTTTTTTTTTTTTTTTTTTGAGCTTGGTCAGCTCTGCGTCACTTTGCCGTTGACTTGCTGAATAGTCTTGCGCCGCATCACTGAGCAGTAAAAGCGTGGTTGGTTGCTGTGCATCTGCTTCACCACATCTCACGAGAGGCCAGATTTGTGCAGTTGATAGTAACCCAGCATGCAGGAAAAATAAGCAGCACAAACAGAAGAGAAATTCATTACAAAGTAGAAGCGGGAGCAGGCAGAAGCAGCATTCAAATATTTGAAATTAAAAGGATTCATCATTTACTAACAGTCAGTTGGGCTCTGAGCTCATTCTGGATAAATTCAACAAGTGTTTGCATTTGTGGTTGCAGAAACATAACTAGCTAAAAATATCTCTTCAGATTTGACACTTGACCATTTCCGCCTGTTTTTTTTTTGTTGTTTTTTTTTTTCCCAACACCAGCTGGTTTGACAGTTACCATGCAGACGTCACACCATCAAAACAGCACCCAGAAATGCTGATAAAAATAACTACCTCATTGTTGAGGTCACTGGTTGGTGATGTTTTTGGCGTTGTGCAGGGTGACGGGTGCACTCGGGAAGATTCTCATCTCTGCTGCTGCTGCTGCTTGTTTGTGTTAGTCTGTGGTTTTCTTCTCTATCTACCCATGTGTTGCACTACAGCAGTCTGACGTGCACATGCAGATCCTACACGTCACCAGCAATCATCTGGGTCAGCTGATGATTTGCATTGCTGGGTTTTTATGTCTTTGTTTTGCTCTAAAATAATTTAATGACAAGTCATTTAAATTCAAAATAGTTTTTAAAAAATTATCTCAAAGACTTCTTGATAGCATGTATGAGTTTTCTAACTGAATGTTATTTTTTTACTTTTTTTTTTTTAATGTGACGATGAAATGTTTTGCGGTGTTTTTCCATTTACTATTGGTTGAGCAATATTAAATATAGCCTTGCTTCACAAAGTAGGATTTTCCAGTAACCCCAGGTTAAGACGAAAGTTTTTTTTTGTTTTGTTTTGTTTTTTTTTGTTTGTGTACATCCCGTAATATGAAGTTTGTGCTTCCAGAGATTAAACGTACAGGTTGCTGTGCTTCCCCACCTGACTGTGTTCCTCATCTCTCCAGTCATGGTCTTCATCGGTTCTTTTCCTGTCGGGGCATTGCGCTGGCAGTGGAGACATTTTGGAGGAGAGGCCACAGGGAGATCACAGTGTTTGTCCCTCAGTGGCGTCAGAAGAGGGACAGACTCACAACAGGTACGTGTATGTCACATCTATGCTGTTATGCTAGAACAATATTTCTAGTTCTTATTTTCCATAATACAAGCTTTGTCCTCAAGGACGTTGGTATGTCGTTTGTCTGGGGGACTCTTTTTAAGTTGCTGCAAAAAAAGTGTAGCTTTTCATTTGGTGTGAAGGTAATAACTGAAGATCTGTGTCTTCAGTTGCATAAGTACACTGTAATAAGAGCTGACTATTGCAGTTCCCCGTTTGAAATGTTTTAGTGTGCCCTCCGTCTGTGATGATTCACAGTAGGTGGATTTGCTGTGCTTCTGCTAAAGGAATGCACTACTTTTTTGTCTTCTAAGAACTAGAATGTCTCTCAGAGTTTTGGCACCATGTGAAACTGAGCCTGTCGTCATCTCAAAGAGTGAGGGCCTTTCTCTCTGAGCTGCAGTTCACAATGTCTGTGAAGGTCAATGCTGAGCTGCAGTTCATAAGTGGAGGGAAGTGAAGCCACAGTAGACGAAATGAAGCTGTGCCTCAGTTACACTCACAAATATTCTTAGAGGACTTTTGCTGGGTTTACATTCTTTCTACTTTTTTGATATATATATATATATATATATATATATATATATATATATATATATATATATATATATATATATATAGTGTCCGCTGTTCAAATTATTGAAAATGGTTGTTGTCACATCAGCATAAATGTGTGTAAACTCTAATAACTAAGAATATTGATTTTCTTTTTTCTTTCTTTTTTTTCATTACAGAGCAATATTTTCTAAATCAGCTTGAAGACCTGCGGCTGTTGTCCTTCACTCCCTCCAGAGAAGTTTGTGGACAAAGGATATCCTCCCATGATGACAGGTACACAATTCTCATTAAACTAGACTAAATAAATTCTTCAACCACTTCAATGCAGTTGAAAAACTGCTTTGAAGTGGTTGAAGAATTTATATGGAGTACTGGCAACCCAAAAGGTGCACTTTTAGACCTGCAGGAGGAGTCTGAGTCCCTTCACACAAACCTGCCCAGCTAGGCAGCAGCATTCTTCCATTTTGTTGTAAACAATGAACAGGGAGTCCTTGCAGCTCATCAACTGACCAATGGGGTCTGACTCCAATGACCCCACATGTTTAAATGTTCAGCTTTAAACGTATTTACAGTGTGGTTCTTCATGTTAAACAGGCACACAGACACTTGTCATGGTTGTGAAATCTAGTTATGGAAAACAAAACTGTTTTTGAATCAGCTTGAAAATATGTTTATTTTATGACTCTCAGTTTAAGTCTCCTCCTAGTGGTCGGTTGAAATTGCAATTTCGGGGTATAAGAGGCTTCAAATCCACCTTGTAGAAAACCTGTGGGTGAGGTCACACACGGTTTGTCCAGTTATTTTAGAGTCTTATGTGCTAACCAGCTGCTGTACTGTGTGTGTGTGTGTTTTTTTTTTAAATAATAAACAAATGCCTGCTGAATTAACAATATATCAGGATTTAACTTATTGTAAAAATGATTATTATTTGGGGACTTTTTGGAGACCCAAATCTGGCAGATGACTCTTTGTTGGGTCAGTTGGTGAAAGCGTACAAACAGAAAAGTCATCCTGTCTCAGCACTTCAGGTGCTGTACCTGTCAGCTGTGACGGCGAAGCTGTGGAAAAGTTTCCAACCTTTGAACGCAGGGAAACTCCCATATGTCTGACCCACACACACCCTCTCCCTTTTTCCTCCTCGCAGGTTCCTGCTCCACCTAGCAGAAAAAACGGACGGGATCATCGTAACCAATGACAACCTGAGGGACTTTGTTGAGACCTCTGACACCTGGCGCAGGATCATTCAGGGGAGGTGATTATCTGTAATGCACACTCTAACAAGTTGTTGGAAAGTCCACTGAGGCAGCTGACTAATCTTAGAGATTTATGTTCTATCGATGTCATTTATTTACTTTTCACAGAAGAGTCTCAACGTGCGCAAGATGAAAACGTTCCATCATACAAATGCATTTACATGCAATAGTGTTGTCTTGTTTGATTTATTTCCTATAATGTTTTAAACTACTGAAAATTGTACTTGATTTTTTTGTAACACTTATTGTGGTATCATCCTATATTTTTCTTGGATACAGACATGATAAATCTTAATCTAGATGGATAAATTTAATATAAAACAAATGACAAAATATTGATTTAAAGATATTAACCATTTCTAAGTAGGTAATTTAATAGATTCATCTGTAGTTTATTTTTTTTGTTTGTTTGTTTTTTACAAAAATGTGACATTTATCATTAGGAATTAAAGCTATTTAAGCAAAGTTCCCCCACTTTCAGGAGCTTAGACATATTAGAACGATTGACTGAAAGAAGTTAATATGTCAGGTGTGGCTCTTTACCTTGTAACTAAGCAGGAAAAAAAACAAAACAAAACATAATTTTGTAAGAAAGTGAGTAACGTTCCCTAGGTGTGGCCAAATCAACAGCTCTGTACATTGTTGGGGGAAAAAAAATAAAAAAATCTGGTGAAGTAGAGCTGAAGTGGATGGAGAATCACTTCTTTGATAAAGAAAACGTCTTTAACAACATTAACAGAAATCCATAATACTCTGTAAATCAAAGTCTACAATCAAGCAATGCCTTCATGAATGTAGATACCAGTGGTTTACAGCAAAGTGTAAAAAACGGGGCCACAAAAAACAAAAGCTCCCCATGTTCTGGAGGTGGATCCTAAAACTCTCTGCTCACATTCAGCCAAAGTGCAACAAAACTAAGAGGACAGCGCTTGGTAATACAGATGAATAATGAGACCAAACTTGCCACAAATGCTACTCAAGACTTTTTGAAGCCAGAGAAGCAGAATATTCTTTAATGGCCAAGTCAATAGCCTGATCTCAAGTCAGCAGATTATGCTTTTCAGTTCCAGGACACAAAACTAAAGGCAGAAAGGACCACAAACAGGCAAAAAACAAGCAGCAGGTGAAGGTGGCTGCTGTGAAGGTCTGGCGAAGCGTCTCTAGAGAGGAAACTCACAGTGCTGGGATGTCCATGAGCTTCAGGCTTCAGGCAGTCATTGGCTGCATCATAGTCTTACAAATTATGCTTTTATTTCCAATTATGTCACTTTGTCCAAATCCTTTTGATCCCTTTGAAAATTCAGGGACTTTGTTTCAAATAAAATTGGCTGTACATTAAAATAGCTGTAATTCCTAAATGGTAAATGGCATACATTTGTGAAGCCTCTTAAATGAATGCTGGAATCCTGCACATTGATCACATCATTTAAATATATTGAACAATAAATAGCCTTGGTGTCTGCATGGCGATGTCCACATGTCTGGAAGAGGACGCAGTGGAGGTGCGTGAGATTACGTCGCCCTCTGCTGGTTGTTGTATCTTAAACATTTGGTGAAGGCTCATTTTCTGCCTCAGTAAGAAAACCCCTGTCTGCCACGCTTCACTGGTTCCCACAACACCTACGACTGAAGCCACACGATGCAGCTGTCACCAGCTCATCCCTGGCTACGAATGTTCAGCTTTGATGCACCTCACATGAGCTCTGTTTCGGTATCTCACCAATACGTGACACCTGACTCGTATCAGTGTCAGCTTCCACATTTTCACATTTAATTTTCCGCTGCATTGGAAATTTATGAGGCTTTTACATCAATCAACAAATAAACTAAACTAAAACTAAAAGAAAAAGAAAAAAATTCCACAGACTCAACAGCAGTTTCTACAAGACGTATTTTAGGTTACTTCCCAATTCCTGTAGATGCCTGCCGCCTTGTCTAGGCGTATTTTCTAGTGAAGTGAGAGTTTTCAGTCAGTGGTGGATAGATATTGTTGGCTTCTGAACTCCTTTAGCTTTGGTCAGTGTTTAATTTTCTTTAATTTTTCTTATATTCTAAAACATATAAAGCATTTTCTTCATAACAGACCTCACTATTGGTTTTCTTTTTTCTTTAGGAACTCTGAGACTTTATGAGAGACTTTATGTGCTTAAATGAAAGCTTTAAACCTCCTTTTAAGACTTTCTAAAGACCAGATGATTTATTATGATCTCATTTTTATCTTACATATGTGTTTCCCTCAGTCTTAAAGATAATACGTGTTACGATGGGATGTCTTCATTTTCGAAGTATGCCATCAAAGTAACATAAGTTACTTTGATGGCATGAGGTGAGGTAACATAAGTTACCTCACCTCATGAGATTTGTTAGATGATGAAAAGACGATCACTCCTGCCAGCCTCTAAAGTCAATTTTACATTTGCTTTGTTAAGTTAATTTTTTTTCCAAAGCTTTTGTCCACTTCTGTACAGTTTCTACAAAGGATTATGCGGTCGGTTCTGTGAATCAAAGTTGTTTTTCATTTGTTCCTTGGCTTTAGGAAGTTTTCCTTTTCTTTTACAAATGATGCTCAGGTCTTTTAAAAATTCACAAAAGTTCACTCTGCTCACAACATGAGTTTTAAGACGCATGAAAACTCCTATAGGAGTTTTTATTTCCTTGTGTTGAGTACTTGACATTTCCTTGTGGGAGTAGTTTTTGTGTTTAGTACATGATGTCACTGGTGGATTCTTCAAATAGAATAAAACTAGATGGAAAACTCCTGACAAATGCAGGCGTGGAGTAAAGTGATGTAGCAGTTTTGTAATCTGCTCTTGCTGCTTAGTAAACCTGTTGATCAGAGAAATATTGGTTATTTTGAGTATTTGTCTAAAAACCATAGCAATTAGATATTTGGCAATAGAACTATTGAGATGTTTTCTGTAATTCCTCCAAGTCGATTTCCCTGTAGAGATTAATAAAATATTATGCATCTTATCTGAGCGGTGTGGAGGATAAATGAAGAGTTTTATTGCTGGCCACAGTTTAAGTCTGTTTCTTGTCTTCTGACTCACAGGCTCCTTCAGTTCACGTTTGTGGAGGATCACTTCATGATCCCTGATGACCCTCTGGGGAAAAATGGACCTGACCTGGAGGTCTTCCTGCGCAAAGACCACAGGTGTGTTTTCCCTAAGTGTATCGGCTTCAAGAAATCTGTTATTGATGACAGATGGAGAGTTGTTGTCTGAACTTTGTTGTCTGTGTTTTCCTTCCAGGAGGGCTCCAGCCACTCCCCCTCCTCTGAGGCCCCCGGATTTACGGCCCGCTTCCCAGCAGCCCGTCTATGTCCAGGCCCTTCACTCTGCTCCTCGGACCTCCACCTCGCTGACACCCCACCCCACTGTGTACTGGCCCGCCTCTGGTCCCCCTGAATGGCACCCGCCCCGCCGTTCGCCCTCCCCATCGCCCTCCCCGCCACCCCAGCGGTCACCAGTGGAGACGTCAGAGCTGAAGAGGAAGTTGTATGACATCTTCCCCGACCAGAAGCAGCGCATCGACCGCATCCTCAGTGACAACCCCTACATGAGAGACCTGAATGCCCTGTCCGGTTTGCTGCTCGGATAAAAAAAAACAAACTTTGTTGCAAACACAATACATGCAGCATTCATATGTGTTGCCATAAAATATTTATTTTACTGTGTCATTCTATTTGGAGGACATGCACATTTTATTTTTATCATTATTTTTGTTATTTCACATAAAGACTGATCATCCAGCTGGCTGCTATTTGCAAGTTGTTGTTTTCACTTTTTTTTCCCTCCATTCCTCTCAGTTTAGATTTCAAAGTGTCACGAGAACCAAAGTGTGAACAAACTTTCACATTTGTCAATCAGCAAAGTCTGTAATGTTGTCATTGGATTAAATCTTGAGTTCCTGGCAAGGCTCCGGAGTTTCCATGATGACTGGGGTGAGGGGCGGGAGATCCAGCTTGGTGCACCACAGCTTCCTTCTTCAAAACTTTGCTCACCATCAGACTCTCACAGCCTCTGAGCTTTTCCTTGAAAAGATTTTTGGGCACAACACTTTTTGTTGATGTTAACAGCTCCTGCAGGGTTTGTGTGTTTTTTCAATTTTATAGCATGCCACTTGTACACTGGTGATGTTCTGCATCAGGATAAATTCGGTGTCATCTGTGGTAAAAGAGTGTTTGAGTTGTTATTAGCAGTTTGAGCGGTTTGGATTTCTTCTAGAAGGGACTGACATTCAAAGTTAGAAACCTTTTTAGTGCTCGTTAAAAGTCAGTTTTAACGAAGAAAGCAGTGACGAAGCATGAGGAGAGCTTTTTAATCAAAGTTTTATTTTAAAAGCAGGAAGCTTTAGTTCTTGTAGCCAACTGGAATTCTAGAGGAGCATTTTGAGGCTGTATAAATAGGCAGTAAAAATGTGTATTTTTCTGTTTATCTGAGCTTATTACTCTGTATATAAAAAACCTGAACTTGTCCTGTAAAAAATCTTCTAATTAAACTAACACTGCCTATCTGTCACTTCAAAATGTCACCTTTTTTTTTTTTGGGTTACTTCCTGTAATGCTTTAAAGTTCCAGGGTGTAAAATTTGTGATTTATTGCCAGAAATTCAATACAATGTTAATCATTTTGTTTTCATTAGTACAGAATTGTGTGAAAATAAGAATGACCTTTAGATAGTTTGTATTTAAAGGTGCCACAGGGGACTACAGTAGCTTGGAGGGGACAAACCAAACTCCTGATTCCTTTGTTTTTACGCTTTTTTTCTGACACATTTGAAAGGGAAGACTAAAGGAAAACTTTAGATGTCCCCACATCCTACACTCGACCTGTAATAAATCATTGCTACTAAGTTTGATTGCAGTGTAAAAGTTCTTCTACAAGGTCTGTGGTGTTGGCTGTACTTACACCTGCTGGTGAAAACTGTAACCAAGCGACTCATCGCTGCTTACCCCACTTTAAATCCCATGTTGAGTTTGTCCCTTCTGTGTTACCTTAGTTCAGTGTTCCTCAACTCCAGTCCTCCCCAGCATGTTTTAGATGTTTCCCTGCTCCAGCATACCTAATGCAGACGACTGGGCCACCCTCAGCTTGTCATCGGGGTCTGCACCTGTGTGTTTGTGGCCTATCAACAGTCGGGCAAGTTGAAGAAAGGAAACATCTAAACCATGCAGGAGCAGTGCTGTAGAGACGGCGCAACCTGGATTGTCAACTCGGTGATCCTTGTTTTTATGCATTTAGAGACTAATGAAAGCTGTGCCTTGTTCTTTCACTTGGCACTGCGTTGCTTTTCAGACCTGCAGTTGATCCGTCTGAGATCGCTGTTCAAGGATTCCAGAATCTGCGGCACTAAGAGTAGTGTGACATCAGGAAGGGTTTGATATTTTATTGCGTTTGATGGCAGAGTGAGTTGCTGCTGGAGGACTGGGTCACATGAGTGTTGAGCTCTGAGGTGATGGGATCTGAGGATTGATGTGTAAGCAGCACACAGGTCAGCTCATTATCAAATATACACTACAAACATCTGGATTCACCTAAAGTTGATTTAGATTTTAATCCAACATTTGCCTCAATCTTGTAAAGTCAAAAGATTGATCACATTTCCATTGGCTGCACTGAAAGTGAGTGAGGGTGGATAAACCTGCTGTAAAGCTGCATTTTTTTTAACATTACAGAGAGAATGTGGGCTACAACTTTCATTTTATCAAACATTTGCATTTTGTAAAATAAAAAGGCTTCATCTTGTAAAAATGAATTCTGCACAAAAACTTGATAAAGTTTTGTTCATACTTGTTATGTTGTACTGAAGGATATGTTATTTCTTATATTAAAACTCTTCTGTGTATACTGATTTCTTCTTTGTAAATATACACATTTTGGACTACAGTGCATATATGGTTTTATGTATGTGGAGAAAAACAATAAATGCAGCATTCCCCATAAAAGCTTTTTAACGTTTGTACTTCAAAGATAAAAACAGAAAAAAAATCAATCATCAAGTAAGAGGCTAAATTGCACCAGCTCTTGATGAATCAACTGTCAGGTGTACACTTGTGTAGACATTGTTTTTCATTAACATCCTTTTTTTTTTTTTTTTTTACCCAAATTTTTGTGAGAAATTGGTATTAATATTGACAGGCATTGTTTGTCATCCTGAAAAATGATTTCTTACCTAAGGTCAATGCTCATGCTAAATTTGAGAACCCATCCAATAAAAGTCTGAAATTTGAAGATTTTTATTTATTTATTTATTTATTTTTGCAAATACAAAAAGAAAAAAAGCCTGTCTGATCATAGCGAGTCTTAATATTAGACAAATTTAATGCCAATCACCAACATGTTACTAGTTCACTCTGCTATTACCACATTTTAAGAAGAAAAAACATGTTCATAATTGTGTTCCATCTTTTTTAGAACATTTAAGTTCAGAGAAGTTTTCGAGCGCTCATTGTGGCCATTACTTTCCAAGTATTTATAATAATTTTCTCATTCTAGTGTTGAGGGAGCAGTGACAGCCTGCTGCAGTTGATCTGTCAAATTCTGCCTTTCTTTATGTCTTCTTGAGATTTTTTTACTGAGATTTTTATTCCATGAAATCGATGCTTTCTGAAACATGTTTGGATGCTTCTCTACCTGGAAAATTTCTGCTGCTGCTGCTTCTGGCACCTTTTGCCAGTTGTCACGATGATCATCGATGACAATGAAAAGTTGATTACAACGCACTCAAAAAACAACAGATTGAGCTTTCCAGAAACCAACGAATTCTTAGAAAAAGAGTTCAAACCCAGTTGAAATGGAGAGGCCAAGGATGTAGAGCAGGAGGTTTCGACCACTTAGAGTATTTATACTGGAACAACAAGATTTTCAGAATCAAGAGTATCTTGAATGTGACTTGGATTTAAAAAAAAGAAAGAAAAAGAGGAAAAAAATAACCCATTTTGAGTTATTAATGAGGCTGACAGCAACAGGATGGAGTTCATAAACCTCTTGATCCTGCAGAATTTGGTTGAGCTCAACAAAACTTTGAAAATTCTTCTTTTTTTAACTCATTAATTCATACTAACAGACAAAGCACAGATTGCACAGGCACAGATTCAATAAAACAAGGACAAAACGCTTTCATAAGTTAATATGAAAGCGCTTGTGGCAAAAAATACAATGTACTTTTTTTTTTTACAATTTCTCACAACATCAATCTGTATTAATAATAATAATAATAATAATTATGATGATGATGATGATCCAGCGATTATTACCGTAAATCTTCCTTTCCAGTGATGTTGTTCCCACCATTTATAAAATAAAGAAAAGAAAAGAAAAGAAAAACAAACGCCGTGTCAGCGTGTTTTTAACCTAGACGCACACACAGGGTTAAATCGGGTTCTCTGCTGAACGAGCAGGTGCGCGCGGGTCAGCGCCGTCACTACCGTAATGTGTGATATATCCGCGCAGAGCTGCTTCTCAGCTTTCAGAATTCAGAGTTACGTCGATCGTGTATTACGGTATTTCCAAGAGTTACGGTATTTCAATGACTAAGTGTCATTTTCTGTTTCCGGCGACAGCCTTTAAGTGAAACTACTATGAATTCTTAAAACCACCGAAAACGTGCAGCGTACTTCTGTTTCTGCTGCCACAGACTACACAGTACACAGACTCCGTTCCTCCCCGGGTTCAACATGCCTGCAGGAAAAGAAAACGCTCATTTCTCCCACTGAAAGGAGTCAAGAGAAGAGAAACTATGAAAAAAGTTTCAAATAACATGGTTTTCCTTAAATTGCTTCTTTATTCAAGTAAAGTTCTTTATTTTGGAAATGTTTCAAGAGCTTATTTACTTTGAAATTTTCTCTTGGAGATTATCAATGCAGTAAATCTTTTTGAGAATTTAAATTATTCCAAGTGTTTTTTGTTTGTTTGTTTTTAGCATTGAGTAATTGTTACTCATCATAAAAACACACTTTAGTGTGCTTTGTGTCACATGTATTACACTGTTCAAGGATCCTGTTTTCTGAGTCCTGAAGTTGGGTTTCTTTTCTTTTACTTTGCCAGTTCTGCAGTTCTATTCAGCTTATGTTAAAAAAAGACATTTAACAGAACCAAGGTTGTATTATATTAGTTGTTTTTTTTAAAACGCTTAGTTTTTCCTGTTGTTTTTGCTGTTCAATGTTGACAAAGATGTAATGTTATCTCTATATGGGGATGTACACGATTTTAAAAAGTTGTTTAAGCAACTAAATGAATATTTTGAAGATATGTGTTATCTAAAAACACACACACACACACATTAGTTAAAAGAAAACCTGTGGAGGCGGGGGGGGGGGGTACCACCCTGCATACCACATCTTTCCCTTTTTTTAATTGCATCCAGACACACACTTCATTTAAATTTAAAAAAATAAAATACCCACCTCTAATCAACTGGCTTGTTGCTGGCTGGTACATCCTGGTGTGTGGGGTGCCACCTGACTGCCCCAGTGTCGCACTCAGGATGTGGGCTG
>JAOWBL010000021.1:13349140-13374963 GCA_028564865.1 Zenarchopterus dispar | reverse complement strand
TTCGTGCATGTTTTGTGAAGGTACTCCGTGTTACCCGAAGTGTTTCACACACTGTTCTATCCGTGCGGCGCGCGCTCCCGAGACAAACTTCAACAACTGTGCGCGTTCTGGCAGTACTTAACGCCTGGTGTCTCGTCTGTGTTCCAGGAGCGGAGCCAATGTTACAACCAGCGACGAATGAGCGCATGAAACACGATAAACACGGATTCTCTGTCTGTCGCCGTGTCGAACGCTCGCAGCGTTTATCCGTCTTTAACCGAAGGATATTTGTTTCGAGGTAAGCGGGTGTGCCTCGACGAGTGAAACATCAGTTTTTCGAGTGTTGTGTGCGTTGGCGAAAACAACAGCTAGACGTTAGCTCGGCTCATTAGCGCAGCGCTAGCCGACGAGCTAGTTACCCCGTGCTTCGTGCCGTGATTTGTCCATTTATTATTCCTCGTGTTGTGCCGTTGTGAAACAAGACAGGTTGCATGCGCAGCTACTGTCATTTTCATTCACCGTGCCATGCACGAAACATTTAAGGGAATCTCGTTTCTCGGCTTGATCACATAGTCGCTAAGCTAACAAGTCACACCGCTTTACGGCAGGACGAGGCCTTCTGGCTCTCAGTCGGTCGCTGCCAGCTGAGATACGCCGCTGTCTAACATTGTCAGCCGGGGTCATTTCACTTTCAGACTCTTTCAGACTCTTGAATCAAGTCAACAGCGACCCATCAAAGTGCTGCTTTGTATAGCGGCGCTTCTGGTATAACCTGGTCCTGCCGAGGAAGTGATGAGTAATGTTTACCCCAAACCGTGGCCTCAGTCAGCTCAGCTGTGACTGCATCGGTCTGTTCCTGCCTGAAACACTGCGACCGAGCGTCTCTGTCTGCTGGTTACCTGTAGGCTGTGATCTGCTCCGTTAGTGTGCATGGTTGTTTACGTGTGTAGATGGGGAATGCAGTGGCGTGTAAATCTGCTGACATCACAGTCTCCCTGTTCAATCAAGTTATTTCAGCGACTAAAGAGACATCCAGACAAGTGCATGTTTGTTGTTAAAGTGTCTCTGACCAGGCTCAGATGTCACTAACCTGAGCAGTTTATACCAGAGAGGTTAACTAAGTTGACTAAGGCTCAAATGTGCAAAATAAGCTTGAAATTATAATCACAACAATCTCTCCATTGTGACTGTAGATGTACGTTCAATTTAGGAGGCATCCTTTCAATGCAAATAAGTTTTGTACAGTTTATAGTAATCAGAAATTACAGGATAAATGACTGGGCAGCTGTTAGTCATGATGAGACAATTACTGATCAGTTTGTTCTCATCATTTTTAGTGGTGTGTGTATCCATTTCCATGCAAAACACTAAAGCGGTACACGGCTTACGACTTGCTGTCCTCACTTTGATTAACAAAAATCTCTAAGACGTGTTGAGTTTGAATCACAGCAGATTGTTTAGTGTGTTGTGGCTGTCATGGTGCGGTAACTTAAAGCATCACAAAGGAACTTTTGTCATTTTTATCTCAGAGGGCCCCCCAATAGGCGCAGACTAAAGTTGCTTTTATGACGTTTACAATGTTGCTCTTGTTTGGTCTCTCACTCGTTTTCCTCTCTTTTTTTTCCCCCCAACATGACTTTCTTGAGTCTCTGATTCGCCTCTGCCCTGATGTTCACTGTAGCTCGGCGAGCTAGTTTCATTGATGTGTGACATTGTGCTGTGGCGTGAAGCGATTCACAGTTGTAACGACATGAGTCCAGAATGACTTTGACAGGTTTTTGCTGATAGCAGGGACATCAGATGGCAAGAGCTAGATGATGCTTCATAAAACATAAGCCAGTGTTTTCACAAATGAAATTAAAACTAATATTTTGATGTGAAATAAGTTTTTTTTTTTTTTTTGGTGCTGCTTTTAAAATACAGAAAATGCTGTACAATATATCTTACATAAATAATCGCCACAGTTTATCTGTGCATTAATTCATAAACAAGACGAATTTGTAAAAAGATGACAGGAAACCAGAATGTCAAAAGTGAAGGCACTGTTGGCTGTTCATGTTGAAGAAGAAAATGTTCTGCAGATTAGTGCTGCTGAACCAGTCATCTACTACTAAAATTTTTCTTTCCGCAAAACAGGTTTCAACAGAAGAAAATCACAAGTTATTAATAAATTGAAATTACTACGAAAAGGAATTATGACATCAGTGATCATCATCTGTTAAGTGGCATTGGGAGAGTTTCATATAGGAATTTGGCTTTTGGGAAGTTGGACTCTGAAGAGCTGTCAACCTGTGGGATCTGTACTTCAGGAATGGGTCGGTTAGTGAAACCTGCTGACTCTAACAGATGGTTCTGCTGGTTATCATTGGAAAAGGGATTTCTGTCTCAGCCTTTCTTATCTCTGGGCTAGGATGGTGGTAGGTAAGAGAGCAGCACATGATTTCATATTGGCAATTCCTTACTGGCCGGCTTCAGATTCAAACTGTTCAGTCACAAAAAGATGCCTGAAGGGAGCAGCAAGTCATCTTCAGAGTGAAGAAAGATAGATGTTCTAAAATATTCCATTTAGGAGAAATGAGCCTGGATGTTAGCTTGTATTAATTTGTTTTTAAAAGGCTGTGTAAATGGTCACAATTTCTCACTCCCTCTGTGTTGCAAAAATGTTAAAATGGGTTTTGTGTCTGAAACCAGTAAATGTGGTGGATTATTGTTTTTAGAAATTTGGAATTTGCAAGTCGGATTGAAAATTGGAAATTACTATTTACCAAGATTAAATTCAGTCCTTATTGCATGTGTGCAATGACAATAAACTAGTTTGATTTGATCTCTATTACAAATGTAGAATCTGCTGTTGATATGCTGTATTACAAAATGCTTAGACTAAGCATAAATCAGGGTTTTCCCTGCACAGAGAAATGCAAGGCAGCTGCCTCGGTTAAATTTCATGCCGTCTCAGCCTTCTAAGAACAAAATAGTGTGTGTGTTTGAGTGTGTGTGTGTGTGTGTGTTTTTTTTTTTTTTTTCTATGCCCAGAAAAATTGTATTTGTAAATAGGTATAAACTGTGTGTATTTGACATTTGAAACTGCAATTGCAAGTCTCTGCAACCACGATGAGGTAGTGGCTCTATACAGCAGTCCTCTCATCAGGCAAAACTTCCCAAAGAAGAAGAATGTGGGGTTCACTAATCTGGAGGAATGTGTCTAACGGTGGCCTGACTTCGAAACCCCTTGAAACAGATAAATCTGGCCTAATCCCGTTTACAAACATGTTCATACAGCTTCTTGGTGTTTCCCTGAATTAACTTGGAGATAAAACCTGTATATGACTTGTTGGGTTTGAGTGTTGTAAAGCTTTTGCCTTTTGATGGATGGTTTAGTCATTCTTAAATTTATAGTTAAACAAAATTTCTTCAGCCAAAGAAGAGCGTGTGGAATGCTTCTTGATATTATATTTAAGGTGTGCTTTTTAAGTGAGTGTGTTTTGATGTTAGTGAAATGAATTTAATGTCAGATGCAAAGACTGTGGCAATTCAGTGGACACTTTTTTTTTGTTTTTTGTTTTTTTGTGTGTGTGTGTTTAAACTCAAATTAAAATGAAAAGCCATGTAATTGACATTTATTGGATCTGCAGCAAAGGTTCTCTTCAGCGGTGCTAATTTTACTAATCTCTTAACTCATTTATTGATCTACCACAAAACTCAGTGACCCTTTTTTATAGGCACGAATGCCATGGACATCTGCTGGTCCAGGTTGCTTTCATGTCATAGTTGCATTGAGAAGATTTGTTTGACATTTCAAATAGCAATTTGTCTTTAATCTAAATTTTCCAAAGTTTATTTGTAAAGACGCCACTTTGCCATGAGGATCATGCGTGCTATTTACATTACCTTTTTAAGACTTATGTATATAAGTGCAGGACAAAAAAAGAGGAAAATGCAAATTGAATGACTTGTAATTATTTCTATTACACGTAATCATTACATAAGATCTTACAACTGTTGGAGTGTTTGAGAATCTTGCATTTGTGGTGAAGAGCACGTCATGACAGTTTTCCTCCAAATAAGCTATTTTCTTTAAAAAAACGACTTCTATAAAGAGTGCCTTACATAACAGTTGAATTTACTCTGGAATAGGGCTGCAATGATAGTAGGACAACACGCAGTATGGAGTATTGTAACATAAAAATTGCAGTATGGTTTGAAATATATAATCCACTACTTTACCTCTAACTGTAAATGGCTAAAAAACAAGTCCCATTTCTATTCCATCATCCTGGTTTTCTTGCCATATTCATTGTTGACATTTACACTGAGAGTACATGATATTTGGGAAATGATAGACTACAATTTATTGAAAGATTTTTTTTTTTTTTTTTTGTCTTTGGGATATGGATGTTACTCATGTTGATACTGGGACAACAATACATTTTTTATGTAACGTGCAGCCCTACTCTAAATTTTATCGAACTGAGTGGTTTCTTCGTATCATCACACATTTTCAGTCTTACTTTGCAATGCCTAACTTTGGATATGTTAACATTTCCATCTAATTTAGATCAGAGCCTCCCAATCTTTCGCATGATATATTATTTGGTTTTGGGCATATTATGTAGACATTATCTGCCTCTTTGACTGATTGTGAGCTATCCATGTAAAGCAGATGACAAACCAGAATCTGGAGGAAGGAAACGTTTAATATGTTAGCTATTTCTTGGGAATAAGGTATGCAGTCACTTAAAAGACCTTACTGGCTATTTGACAGCCCTGGCATTGGTATGTTAATAATTAGATAGTAATGCATTGCAGCGACAATACAGTTGACCCACATGTCCTTTTAGACACATTGTATGTAAGAAGTGCAGCAGTTAAAAAAGCTTTCTTGGTGAAGTTAATACAATCCCAAATAAGAACACTTGATAAGATATGGAAATGGTGAATTAAAAAAAAAAAAAATGCAGTCACACTTACATTTCCTTAGAATTTTTTTTTTCAATCAGTTTTTCAATCAGTATAAACACAGAATATTTTCTTTATTTTTTATTTATTTAGTAATTTTAGTAGTTATTAGTAATATTCAGTTTATCCATATACATCCCTTTTTTCATTTTAGGACTAAAATACATTCCACAACAGTTGTTACGGAGGCAGTGTAGTGCTAGAGAAAGGGGTGAATGGAAAAATAATAGTTTTATATATGGTTATGTCTACTGGTGACTATAATGATGATATGGTACAAAGTTGGTATGCATTAGTGGCTGAGTCATAAGGCACTCACACAGAGCTTGTGAAGATGTTTTCAGTTGACTTTTTTTTTTTTTTTTTTTTTTGAAAATTAATTTGTTTTGTTAGTGAAGTAGAAAGTAGAATGCTGGGTCATTTTCATTACAGCTCTGTTCTACCTTGGGAAGTGGTCGACTAAAAAGGCGAGATGAGCTCTATGCTGAAAGGTGAGGCAGCAAGGTGGGATGCACTACTCTTATCAGCAATGCTGCCATCGCTCGAGTGATTGTGCAAAGCCGGCATGCTGTATGTAACTGATGTGGTGCCGAGCTTCCTCAGCTAGGCCTGTCCATTTCCAAATGAACAATGGACTTTTTATTTATTTATTTATTTTTTAAACGCTGATATGACCACTGTGTGAAAAGGGGTTTTGCAGAATTAAGATGAGCAGAGGTTGTCCACTGTGTCAATAAATTCTTGTGAAATTAAACAGTGTTTAATAAAGAAAGATGGGAAGGGATCTGCATATTTCTCCTCCATAAAATGCATAAAATTAAAGCATTAAAAGAATCATGGCGCGAAAGCCTAAACTAACCACCTGTTGTCATTAATCTAAGGGCTTGCTATGTCCTCTGGGACAAAGATGAAAAAGACCTTAAAGATTAACAGCAACAAGTGCAAAACTCAGGATCTGTGAAGGTATATGGGTTGTATCAGTACCCTTACACGTGTCATGATAAAAGTACATGATTATTGTAGAACAATGTCGGGACTATATCTTTTTCAAGGATGTCCATGCATTTTTCAACAATACAATTTTAAAAACTACATTCTGCACACAAAGGCATGACTTAGGAAGAAGAGTGTATGGATACTGGACCGGCCTGCCTGCAGTCCTGACCTGTCCTAAATACTGAAATTGTGAAGAGGAAAAAAAGGGGTAATAATTCTGTACTGTCACACACTTTAAGACAAGTTTGCAGAAGGAAAATGGGACAAAACGACAATGAAAATATTTAATTGCCTGGTTCCGTAGAATACCTTCTAAAGTGTTTTAAGAAAGGCAGTGTTAAAACTTAACAAGATCCTTACCTGTTTAAACTGTTTTTGTGGCTATGTTACAGTCCTGAAATGAAGAAAAAAAATATTTGTATTGACATATACATTTATTGGGGAAAATCATGAATTTGAATTTATGCTGTCTGCAATAAATAAAAATTCAAAGTAAATGTCAATCAATATTTTCCATATAATCCCAACTTCAGTGGTTTGTGTGTTTCTACTGCTGTTTGGTAACTAGCTGTATAGAACTGTAATTATTGAAGCTAATAATTAAAGAGAAAGTTGTGTTAAAAAACAGCCAGTGACCACATTCACAAGTCAATTATTGAGGTACTCCTTTGCAAAAACTGTGATTTGATGCCACATGGCACCGAATCAACACACAGTTTGGTTGGTAATTGGTTTTGGTGTTCTAATCAAAGCCCATGTCAAGTATGAGCACTGCATGGTGTTCGTTACGAGAGGAATGCTCTGTTTTCTAGTTGATTAAAAACTGTACCTCATTAAGGCTATGGATGTTGTGGGGCTGACTTGTCTCTGCAACATTGCGTGGACTTGGGAAACAGTCCGTCTGGATTGGCAGAACGGGGGCAGTGATCCCCCTTTATGAGGAGGAGGAGCAGACTGGGTGTTCCAGTTATGGTTGGATTGCACTCCTCAACTTGCCTGGTAAGGTCTGTATAGGGGTGCTTGAGAGAGGAGTACAATTGATTTTGTAGAACCTCAGATTCAGGAGGAATGATGCGGGTTCTGTCCTGGTTGTGGAACAATGGACCAGCTCTATACCCTCACTAGGGTCCTCGAGGGGTCATGAGAGTTTACCTAACCAGTTCACATGTCTTTTGTGGACTTGGAGAAGGTATTCGACCATGTACTTTGGGGCCCTTTGTGGGAGAGTTCTCCAAAAGATACTGCTTTTTGCAGATTACATGGTCCTTTCGGCTTCATCAAACCATGATCTTCAGCTTTCCTTGGAGCGGGTCGCAACTGAGTGTGAAATGGCAGGGATGAGAATTAGCACCTTTAAATCTGAGATCATGGTTCTCAGTCGGAGAAGGGTGGAAGGCCCTCTCTAGGAGGAGGTTGAGGGTGCCATCTCAGGTGGAGGAGTTTAAGTATCTTGGGGTCTTCACAAGTGAGGGGAGAATGGAGCGGGAGATTGGCAGGTGGATCAGTGCAGCATCTGCAGTAGTGCAGACTCTGTACCGGTCTGATGTGGTGAACAGACAGTTGGGTCAAAAGGCAAGGGTTTCTGTTCAGCCGTCAATCTACGGTCCTACCCTCACCTATGATCATGAACTGTGAGTAATGACCGAAAGAAGGTCATGGATACATGTAGCTGAAATGAGTTCCCTCTGTAGGGTTGCTGGACTCTCCCTGTGATGTAGGGTGAGAAGGAGGGACTTGGAATAGAGTCGCTCCTTCTCCACATGGAGAGACCCCAGTTGAGGTGGTTTTGGGCATCTGGTGAGGATACCCCCTAGACACTTCTCCCAGTAGGTGTTTCAGGCACGTCCAACTGGGAGAAGGCCCCTTTGGAAGTCACCTGTGCTATATGCTGTCAGTTATTCTGACTGGTCAGGTTGAAGTTGACTAAAGAAAAAGCCCAAGAAAACTAACAACCAAGTCATGTACACATCATTCACTCATCTGTTTAAAAAAGAAGGGTGCTTATCTCTTGCTGTCTGTTTTTACTACGCTTTTGATTGTAATACAGCAGCAGAGATTAACTTTGTTTTACCTAAGGTTGTCTGTATTTGTTACAGAGCCTTAATTGTTTTGTAATGTGTCCTCTAGACTGGTTTTCATGTATGAATTACTGTTGACAGATGCCAAGAAAATACAGATTTATATTATAGAAACGAACTTTTTCTTTTCATAAAATCCTTAGTTTTCAAGTGTAAACAAAATAAGTTTGCTTTTTCATATTTGAACTTTGGATTGCAACTAACAATTTCAAATATGAATTGATTTTTTTTTTTTTGACAAGTAGTAGGTTCCTAGTGGACAGTAATGTCTCCAGGCTGAGATAAAAAGATTATCTGTTGTTTTCTGTCTGATTAAATGCAAAGTTGATTTATAAATTCTGTAGATTGGCTAATCATTTCATTTACAAAATCTTTCACCTCTGACTTTAGATGGATGAAAAATATATTTAAAGTGTTGCAGATTGAGTTTCTTCAGAAGTGTGGTTAAGTTTTGCTGTGTGAAACTCACATTCACATCTGTGTTTGTTGTTTTGTTGCTGCTTGTTCCTCCTTCCCGTCACTGAGGAGACTGCAGTCAAGTTGTCAGCCACCACATCTTTTTGGTCAAATTAGCTCCAGATGAATTTGGAGCACGCCCATATTACCGTCATTATGGCAAGGCACCGATTATGGTCATAGTGTAATCCACAACAGCAGGAAAGTTCATGATCACATATTAAATGTCGCATATTGATTTGGGAGTCACATTGAGGTGATGCATGCTGTTGTGTGCTACATTTCCAAATTTAGGATAGTAAAAAATGTAAATGTGTAAGTGGTTTGCCAGATCCGTATCACTAATATCTGGGCAGTTCATGAAAACATTTGCAACAAAACAGACATTTATCCAATGAAATGCCTCAGTTCCACAGGCGTGACAATAAATTAAAACCTGTCATTTGTATTTATAAAGACTGTTTTCACCCTGTTAGTCGCATGCCGCAGTAAGCGTAAAACCCTGGTTCCCTGTTAGCTTTTTATCACCTCTTCCCTTTAGGTATCTAATGTGTTATTTGGTCCCAGCATTCACACAGGTTTTTGTAGCATTTTCACATTCCTCAGTGTTTTGACTTTCACTTGCAAAGGGGAATCAGTATTTGCTCCTGCTGCTTTAGTGGTATGTGGCCTTTCAGTGACCTGTTAAAGCTCAGGAACCGTTGTCCAGTCTGTGTTTGTGGTTTTTCTCCCCAGGGGTTAATTTCACTACTTGTCACTGGGTGCAGATTTTAGTAGCCTAATCTTGTTCTTATAACTCTGCAGTGAGGATGATGTAACCACACAAGTGCATCAAGAGTAAAGGTTGGAGGGGAATTTGTTTGTGCTGACATCTGCTACATCACCTCTGGAGGTCAATATTTTTAAGCCTTGTGGGCCTGTTCTGTTAACTCATCATCATGTAGAAGAAACTGAGGTTGGTAAACCTGATGCAGTATACATTACGGATTGCTGAAGAGAAATGTTTCTAAAAGTCGCATTTGTGCATAGATAATCATGTTCACGCTGCTTCAGGGGAAGGAGCGTGAATAAATACCCCCTGATGGTATTTAATTTTGAATATGCAGTATCCTGTTGCAGTGTTGTGTTGCTTTATGGTCAAAGTTCTCTTAGGTACCATTTATTTTATGAAGCCATATAATGGAGAGAACCCAATGTAAAATGTTCTTTATTTTTCATTGAGTAGCATATTTTATAGCACAATTACAGATGTACCTTTGTGACTGGGTGGAGGGGGTGGAGAAGCACACATGAATGGAAAAACAAGTAGCAAAGAGCCATTTTTTAAAATTTAGTGTGAAGGATACATTTCGTAGAATAATCGCAACGTGATGTCTGAAAGCTGGCATTATGCAGCAGGCTCTTGCGCATAGCTTGAACAGGATGTGGTTTGGGTGGGAATTGTCTTTAAGTCTACATTATCTTTGATGCTGTGCCAGTCTGTGTGTGTGCCCGCAGACCTGCCTGCCCACAGTTTGCTAATTGTTTTTATTACAAGCTATGAGCTGGGAGCAAGTCTGTAGGAGAAGCAGGTAAATATTAACAGAATATATTGGTTTAGTGGATGGACTACAGCGTGTTTGGATGTGAAATGGATGAATAGAGTCGGCAGAAGTGTGATGCACAAAACTGCAGAACAACAGCTCACAATTTCTGTGAAGTAGTGGGGGTTGCAAGTGTCATCCTCTTTTAATGCTGGTAAGGAAAAAACAATTAGCAATGTGAACATGTATAGAAACAGTTTTGTATTATGTTGCCTGTGAATCTGCAAAGATGTTGCACTCACACTCTGATGAGGCTGTTATTTCATTAACCGTCATATTCCCTTGGTGATGAGAAAGGCGTGTTACATTGTCTTGAATGTGAATTTCCTGTTCATCTGAGCTGTCTGCTGCTGCTCTGTCACCTGACCACTTTGCACCCTTGCATGCGTGGTGTCACATGGCACAGTAAGTTGTTTCAAGTGGATGGACTTTATTTTATATTCATTGTACATGATTAAAATATACCAATTGTACTTGGTTGGCTAAATAAATGTTGAATTCGGAAACAGAAATATCACAGTAGTTGGCTTGACACGTGTAATGGTGATTTTTGAAAGGCTGCCGGTGCTTTCTGTTGTAGTTTTCCTGTAAAGCGGCAGGAATGATGCTTTGTGTGCATGTCTGAGTCAAACTCTTTGCTTACAGCTATCCATGTTTAGTTCAGTGTAGTAGGTGTGTCTTTAGTGTTTGAGAAACTGAGAAACAGAAGTGAGTAACTGGCTTTGCAATGATGAGGTCATTCTTAGTTGTGTTACTAATGCCAAAGGGAATCCCAGCCTCTCTTGTCTTTGGTGTTTGCGACCGGCTGCGGATGTGTATGTATCATGCACCTCTTTGATTATTGGCTAAGACACATAGTGTGAAGCCTTTTTGTGTGTGTTTAGTTGGGGATGGGCTTTCCTTCACCCTGATGTGCTCTTTGTGGCTTCTCCATGGTAACAAGCTGTTTAGCAGCATTGTTCCTCAATTGTTTTTCCTACTCCCTAAATACTGACTAAGAAAATGTCAGCGTGTGTTGCTTTGTGCTGATGTTGAATATGAAGCTTCTTCTGGTTGTTGCAAATAACAACCAGAACAACTAAGTGATCGTTTTGCACTCAATGAACTAAATGTCTCTGATATAACTGATTTAGCCTTTCATCCTTAATGTTTCTTAATATTGGTCAGGGATCCTGGAGTAAGTTCAAAAAATTACCACTGTGGTAAGAGCCTGAGGCTTTTAGATGAGCAGTTGTTTTTTTTTTTTTTTTCTTCCTTGCTTTTGTCTGAATTTACCAAACAGTACATAATGATGCTTTTCAGACTGACATAATGTTCTTGCTTCATCCTGTAGACACTGCGGGCTGTGGGAATAGCAATCTGTAGGTCAAAGATTTTCAGTTGACTTGACATCTGTCTTTACCTTCTTTTGTTTTTTTTAGAATCCAAAATAGAGAGGAAAAATAGGCTCAAAACCAGAACAAATATATAATTTCTTCAAATTGCACTTAAAGAAATTCACTGTGCTGTGGTGAAATAAATGACACCAGATAAATTTTATCTAATGCGCTGAACAAATTTACATATTTCTGTGTATTTACTTGTATACCATGTTTCAGCTGCTTATATTCAGAAGGTCCTGTAAAAGTAAATTACAGCAGGATTTGTCTTTGGAAGTGTGTTTGCTTCGCTGATCATCAACCCTCTCGCTTTGTTGCATCTTAATTGTCAGTGCAGCAACGTCTGAATTTTGCCACTTCAATAAGGCATCTGCTTTGGTAAAGGATATTTAAGATGTAAATGGCCTTTCTCCCCTCCCTCTGTCTTTTTACTCCTTTGTAAACCTTTAGCTGTAGGTGATGAAGTGTTTGGGTCACTGGTGATGAACTGCATCCTGGTCCAGATGGCTCATTGTTGTCTCTCCAGATCTGCCCCTTTAATAACACACTTAGTGCATGGGCTGCTGTCACTGTTGCTGTTTTATAGTTCACAGTTGGCATGTGCATCAGTATGGCATGTCTGTTTTACCTACATTTTTCTGCTTCGTAATTTCTTTTATGTCTGGTCATAATGTGAGCAGATGGGAGTATAATGATTGTGAAGAGCATCCAGCTGTTCACTTCAGAAAAACATGATGTGGATTTCTGTTCCTGATCAGTTTTTATTTTCACTGACATTTTCAGCAAGAGTACAGCTGAGAGAGACTGGGATGAAATTTTTAATCATTCAGTTTAGATCAGTAATCATTTTTGCTCCGCTGATCTATTGTCAATTATTATGTAATATTGCAGGTTCGGTGCCTCTAGAGTGATGGGATGTTGTATCAATTCTGTTATTCAAGTGGAAATGTATGAGAACATTTTTTGTGTTTGCTAAAGAAGACTTTGTTTTAGACCAGATTATTTATTTATTTTTTCCTTCCACAAATCTAATAAAGTGATCACATTCTTGTCATTCAGAGTTCACCTGTGCGTTAATGTGACTCTACTGTGCTCCCGTCCCTGACCAACTGGTGACGAGTGGACGTCAGCGTGAACGTCGATCCCAGACAGTGGGACTGAGAGTGAGCGGCCAGCGCTTGTGCAGACAGGTAAACTCCTTTAATCACATTTCCTTTTATCTGTCAGTTAGTGTCAGTTTCAGAGCCTCCATGTGAGATATTGCTGCCCGTAAAAGTGCCTTATAATCTCACACGCTAAAGATGTGTTTGGTGCAAGTTTGTGCCCATCTGAATTATTGTGCATATGATTAAAATAATTTCTCAGTGCTTGATCTGCTGACACATCCCTCCATCCTTCCCTTCCTTTCTTGGACTTCAGACGTGTGCCGCTTTGAAAGTGGTTGTTACTTGGTCTGATTTTGCATGTTAGCAGTGCAACTCTTTTCGAAAATGTGATCAGGATGCAAATGTTAGGTTACCTTAACAGTAATGGAAAAAACTTCAGGTCTGGGGTTAGAAACGTGGGTGTACTACTACTACTTCTTTCAGTCATTGCATGTACTATATATTTCACTTTGACCTTCTGTGTTTATTACCAACTCTGATGGTGATTTAGATCTGTGCATGTAAGACTAAATGCTAGAAAACGTATTTTTCTAAGGCGACATGTATTTTTCTTTGTGCAGCAAGGCTAGTTATTATTTCTGTTGGGTTCTGACTCATTGTGAGTCACAAAGAAGGAGCTCAGATTTGGTGTTCTTAGAATGCTCCTCGAAAGTAAGAAATGCCTGAAGTCAGAATAGGCAGGATCATAATCAAAGTTTGAACGCATTTTTTGGCAGAGTGAGGATATCTAATCTTGTAGGTGAGTCAGATATGCTGTTGCAAGGAAAACAAAAGGAAATCAGCGGCAGGATGGAATTTTATTAAGAAAAAAAAAAAGCAGTGAGAAAGTGAGGTATGGTGTTTGGTGAGGTCAGCTGTTGGTGCAGCCTGCAGCTAGACGAGGCTGAAATCTGAGACTTGCACAGCCTCAGAGCAGGCGGAGGGAGGGGGCATAGTGAGGAAATGAGAGACTGGCCATCCAGCAGAAAGAGGGAAAATATGTGGGCTTTAAGCAGACAAAAACTAGACAAGGAAGGGTCAAAGCACTAAGAGGAAAGTGAGAGAGATGCCCAAACAAGGAAGCGTAAAGAAGTAAATAAAACTGCATCAAGCAGAAGTCTGAATGCCAGACAATGTAAGTTCTTTAGAGAAAGAGATATGTGTTGCGGTAAAGAGTTGTAAAGGCTGTGAGTGAGCATTGCCGGCTTAACATAGCTCTGTCTTTCTTTCACACAAACACACCCAGCACCAGTGACACCCACCACACTCCCGAGGACAAAGAGAACATTGCTTGAATAAAAGCTCAGTGGAGGAACAAGTGGAGGGAGAGAGACTTTACTTCAGTTTCCCTTTTTTGCCTCCCTTTTCCTCGTGGGACGTCAAGAGAGCAAGGCTTTGTTTTCACATCTCCAAAGGATTATTCCTGTTGCAACTCCTCAGCACCGTCTGGGATATGTTTTTCTTTTAAACCAGTCCTTCTCTTTCCTTGAGGATTACGCTTCTTAATTGCAACCTTGTAAATTTGGAAATCATTTTGCATACCTGTTAAAAGCTGGAGTGACAAAAAGTTCTTGAAAATTTGGCACTGGGAGAAACAGCTGGGAAACTTGCAAAAGGATACAATGGATGTAATGACTTGGCTAAACTGCCTCGTATTTCCTTTGGTTCTGAGCTGCAAACCAGAAAAGTTGTAAGTTTCTTACAGCTCGTGTGTTTTCAGACCTTTTACTGCAAATGAAAACAAATCTATCGTCTAATCTGTAGGGTCTTCTAGCTTTAGTTTGCCGTTCAGTTATGCCTGATATGTTTAATGAAGAGTTGTTTTTGTACAATCTCCCTCATGAATTGTTATTTTTTTCTTTACTCTTGTGTGGACGCAGCCCTCATTCTTTCACTGCAGCTTACCCGGGATCCTCACAAGCTTATGCTTCCTAAATGGGGGCGCGGGATGAAGAAATATGATCCTGTATTTTGTGGAATGTTTTGAGCAGCGGCAGCAGTGTGTGGTTTCCATGGAGAAGACCAGAGAAATGTTGCACAGAGGGGCTGCATAAATGCTCTACCTCTATGTCTGTGGTCCAAGTGAAATCGAAGCCTGCAAGTGTAGCTCTGCAAGCTCCACCCTGGAACTCCTTGTTCAGGCTGTTCTCATGTGGAGTCACAAGGAATGAGCAAGTGACTAAAGGTGAACACGCTTGAAAATGGAGATGAAATTGCACTGTTTTCTGAAATAAAAAGTGTTCACTTATTCACAGCTTGATGTGTTTTTGCAGCTGTCATATAGGCTGCAGCCACAATGTAAAATATCTTTATTTCCTGCTCAGTTTCACTGCTGTTGCTCTCAGTGACTGGTTGATGAATTGATACTTTGTGTGCAGGCAAAAAAGTGTGTTGAATAGTTTGTGTGTGGGTCAGTACAGAAGCCGCTTTAAGCAAGCGTTCCCTGCGTACATTGTGTTGCACTGTATGTTGTGTATGAAGAGTGTAGTGTGTGTGTGTGACTGAGATGAGTGGGCCAAGAGTTGAGAGCAGAGAATGACATGTTTGTGTTTCTGCATCCACTTCGACTCCTGTTCTCCTCATCACTCTCCCTTGTGATCATTGCCCTCTTTCATTATCCTCATTTCTTTCTTTAGCTTTTCCTCCTGTTGTTTGCCTCTGTGCCTTCATTACTACTACATTATCACCGTTGACCTATTCATTTCTTATTTATTCACAGTTTTGTTGATTTGAAATCAGAAAAAACCCAATGGGATCCTACAAATGTAGGCGCATCCAAATGTTAGTCTCACTTGTCCTGCAAGATGATGCATTTCAATTGTCTCATTGCAAACACATGAACTTGCATTGAAGGACAATAATCAGATCAAGGCAGTTCGCTACTGACTGTCAAAGACGCATCACCTTTGATTTTCTATTAAGTTCACTGTCTTTTTGAATTGTTGTTCATGTAAACTGTAGAGTAGTGTACTGACTAAATCTAAGATATAATTGTAAAACTCACTGGTCTTTCTTAGGTCTATGTTGTATTTTCCCAGTTCCTAAGATAGGAAATGATGACCTATTAAAAACACAAGGGATTTGAAAATTTGTATTTGTAAAAAGTAAAATTTGTAAAAAGTATTTAACAGGAAAACGTTAATTTTGTACCAGCTGGCTTGACATTGTTGTCACATTTTATATAAGTATGATGTGTTGAAAAAAGATCATCAGCATGGAGGCTTGAGTATTTATAAGAATATCCAGAGTGACATATGTTTAGAAGAAGGGGGTGGGGCAGCACAGTATATTAGTTTTTGTATTATTTATACTTTTATAAGTAAAATTCCATAACCAATATTGTTACTAAAGCAGCTACATGTGCAGGAAGTTTTCAGTATTAATCTCTTTGTGAGAAAGCGGGATAACAAATACAAGCTAAAGGTTGTAGTTATTCTCCTTATGTGTTTGGTCACATTTGTAGTATTAGTTTTTACCACATAAATGTAAAGTCAAGGTCCTCTTTCCTCCCTTATGCTTAAAAACTCTATATACTTTTTTTTTTTTTTTTTTTTTTAAAGTTGGATATCAGCTTTCGTCTGGAACTAGTTGTAAGGTAAAAAATTGAGTCACTATCCTGGTTATAGTGGACCTAAAGAAACCTTTCATACCACCTCTGGTGGATTTTATTTGTGGATGAATAACTGACTCTTAGTCAGACCTAAATAGTTGTACAAATATTCCAACAAAGATCCAGATGATCTGTTGTATCGTCTTAGAGATCCTGGCTGCTGTAGTGTAAGAATGCCCCCCTCTGATGTGTCATCTGTGACTGATGGAAACTAGTGAAGAGCTAACTACAACAGCACAGTTAACAACACAGATAAATAGATTAAGTTGCATTTGTTTTTCACTTTCACCAATCAGGCAACTCCTTGAAATGTTCCAAGAGTTTAGTTTCCTGGTCAAGTGTTCAGTGAAATCTTTCAGGTAGAAGTTGTTTATAAAATACATCTTTAAGATTGTGTTGTGACCAAAAACAATCTTAAAAACAGTGATGGGAAACTTGTGGCCTCGGTCTGTTAGTAGTTAACACATTTTGAAGTGTTGTACCCCTTCACTCGTCATGTAATGTTACAGCTTTGACTTTTCAAGTAATGAACACTTCAGTTTAATTCTTCTTTAATAATAAGTTTGTTTATGTAAAGGTCATACACAAACAGAAGAATTCAGCATCTGAACAGCTGTGACCAGTCACATGAAAAATACATTTCATCCTTACCAGGTTTTAAAATGAGGTAAATTCAACCTCAGATGAAGAAAAAATGACACTTTTTTTAAAAGATATAATTTAGTTGGTTTAAAAACTAAGAACATTCCATAATTCAGCAGTTTGTTCAACAACCTTTAACTGCAGTAACTTGAAATGTTTTTTGTGTGATGCAGTTATACTGAATATAAATTAATAGTTGTCCAAGAATATATATCAATCCACTCAGCTACTTTTATTTCTTTAAAATATTAGAATAGTTAAATTTACTGCTGAAGAGCTGTAGTATTCTCCAGACCCACAAACTACCAGAGCATTTAGAGGAGCTCAGTCCTGCTGGTGATCAACAAAGATGAACTTGCCTTTTACTTAAGCTCTTAATATAAAGCAGATAAAGTTTTAAGTTTTCACGCAGTCCTTTAGCATTTTGGCTTAGTTTTTCTAAATAAATAATATGTAATACGCGATGTTTTTTCATCTGAGCATGTATTGGGCTAATTTTAAGACCTGGCAATGTTTATTTTCTGCACGTTACCGACTTAATATAATCACAATGAAAGAGGACATCTGACTATCACAGCCTCTTGTGGAGGTTTACAGAAGTGATGGTGGACAGGAAGAGATGATCACTGGCTCCAAAATGTGCTCAAACCCCCGTGTTTCAAGTTGTATGGGAATAAAAGAAAGGGCTGCTGAGACTTATAATCAAGTTAATTGATACAACCTGAGATTATTTAGCAATGAATTGATATCCAATTAGACTTTTTGTCAACACTGTTCAGAATCAGAATATTATGATGCTGACTGAAGTTAGAAATCATAAATTCAAGAGTTGCCTTTTTAATAATGAAATATGAATGAGGGGCTCTGGCGTCGCCAGACTGTGCAGTAAAAATTAACGATTATACAAATCTCATACTGATGTGCATTAGCAGAACCTAAGTGGACTAAATACTGAATAAAACTTGTCTAGTCCACTTAGATGCACATGATGGGCAGTATCGTCCTTGATTGTTCCAGGCTGTTTGATCAATAAAGGTAGAGGCTTTCAAAACCTGATTATCACGAAAGTCACATCTAATGTGGATGCCTTCAGATAGGGCTCTGTAAGTAATGACGGAGGCTGTGATTACGTTATTGAATAGTTATTTTAGGAGCATTGTTTGGAGGTGATAAACTGTTACTTGTACTTTGTATGTCATTCTTGTTTCCCCTTTTCTTCGTCTTTACAGAGGTCCTAACATTTCAAGAGCAGACTAAAGCCTTACTTGGAAATCTTATGGACGAAGGTGAGTATTTACTTCTGTAAGAGAGCCCACCCATCCACCCATTTTTTTCAAATTCATTGCTGTTGTGCAACAGTGTTTAATTTTTTTTTTTTAACTATTTAAATCTCTATGTTTTTGTGTCATCTATGAATATAGACTTACATAATTAGTTACTTTTGAAAATATACCTTTTTTTTTAAATTTATCTGAAGTCAAAGCAAGATCTTAATTTGACTGTTACTTGTTTGCTATCTTAAGAGTCTTGTTCAGGATGCAGAGTATCTCCATATGCAATATGAATCTTTATTTGGAAACAGTGTTTGTTTTTTGTTTTTTTCCCCTTTTGTCTATGACTCCTCCTCCTGAGTAAAAGCTCATATACGCTGGTGCCACATGGGGCAGGAGATAAAATGATCCAGACTTCTGTCTGATCAACAGATTCCTCGCCCCCTCTTTGTTCATGTTATTACTTCCTACTCACACCTTCAGTAACTTTGCTGTACACTGTCTTTAGCAAAGAATCTTCACTTAAATGAGCTGTGTGTAGTTGTCAGTCTGCAGTTTCTGTGTTAACAGTAATTTCAGGCTGGCAAAGTCATTTTTAAGCCTCCCTCTAACCAGTGGCTGCTGTTGTCTATACTTACTATCTTATGTTTTCATCTTGGCACCATCTCCTCCGTGGCATCAGATGTGCCAACTGAACAAGTGATGCTATGTTTATCCAACCACACTCTTTGCTGGGCATGTTGTAACTTGCTGTAACTTTACATGCTGCCAACTAGCTATTAAAGCTACTGTTTGTTGGGCAAGAGAAATTCAAGTCTGTTAAATGGAGGAAAATCTCCAACATGCCTCTGAACGTGTACTTTTATTTTTGCCATAGTCTGTTCTGCCATATTTTATGCTAAAAAAGCCACTGAACTCGGCCAATAAGGAATTGATGAAAGACATCAAGTCATAAGTTGAACATGTAAATACCACCCCCGCTGAGTCAGACTCATAAAGTTGCATTAAACCAGTGTATGCATCGCGTTGTAGCTGCTTTGGTACCACAGACCCGGCCTCACGTTTCAGTTCCAGTGTTGATCTTTTTCATTAGAGTATGTTTAGTCATGTGTTACTTCTGTTCAGTGCTGGAGTCCTAAAATAAGCTGGCAGTGCAGGCTATGATAGAAGTACCATCTGCTACACACAAATGTCCTCTCAGAGAAAGGGTTGATTTTTGGCCTCCACAAAATATGATCACTGGACGGCTCTGTAGAGTTTCTATTCTCACCTTAAAGCATATCACATATACTCAACTTTTTTTACTATTGCCTGTTGTAAAAGTGTCACATCAGACCTGTCAGATCTAATCCCTCTGAATTTCATTTCATATGAATATCTTACATGACTTTACTGCATCAAATGAACATCTGGGACCATTACTTTGTGACGCTACTCTACATGTAATATTTTAGCTCTGCCTGTGACCCTGGCCTTGGCCTAGCTGACCGTCCTGAGCTAATTTGGTCCTACAGCTCCTGGTGCCGCTGCCATTATGTTAGCCAGCTAAGACGTTCTATTAATAGCTGTTAAGGCTGCGTCTCCACCCTAGCAGATGTGCTTTGAGGCGGGCAGACGAAGGGACGAGCACATAATGGTGCCTCTAACCAGAGCCAATTTTTACCTCAACAGTTGGCATGAGTGTGCATGTTTGCGTGCAGAGAGGCTTTCCCCTGCCTGCTGGCAGTGCTAGCCACTAACCTCCAGTAAGAGCTAAAATGTATGTTTTGGAGATATTAAGACTTAAAGGTTGCTATTATTATGAGCTATTTCTTTCCTTTTCTTTTTTAAACTTTGTAGATGTTAAAACACAAACGCCACGACTACCTTTAAAACAAAGAAAAATGACCAAAGAGAACAATTCAGGAGTGTTTTAATGGGCTCACTCCAACAGCTGAGGATGCTCTGGATAAAACCTGCTGAAAAAAGCTGTTAGGTTTGGCTAATTGAGCTGCCACGACAAAGGATTTTACAGCATTTTGCTGGTGTGTGTGTGTGTATACATATTGCAGTTGTGACTCTCCAGCGGACTCATTTGTGTTCATCGTTCACACGTATTGTCCTCACTTCTTCACATTTTCTCGTCTGGACGCTGCGCTTCGTTTTGCAGCTCCTGTCTGTTAACAGAGCTGTAAAAAACACGAACAGTAGGTGAATTTGACCAAAAACCTGTGAAAAAGTAACCACTTAAGAGTTCAAGATAACAATACGAGAAAGCATACAGTACCAAACCTTCAAACTCATCCTACAGTACAGCCCAGTGTACTGTTGTTATTGATTAAAATCAGTAATAATCTGGCAATGTTATTTTGAAATACTTTCACTTCCTGTCTGTCAGGAAACAACCAACCAGTGGGTGATCCCAGTAAGATGAATTCTAAATTCTTTTTAATATTTCCTCATCTATACTCTTGTTTGCTCTATCACAAATTACTTTTAATTTTACTCACTCTTCTGAAAGAATGAAGCATTTTTTCAGTGAGCCGTAAGGTTACCAACAAATTTGACCTTGTCTGTAATTTAACTTTAAATAGAGGCCTCCAGATGACGGTCACTGGGAAGCATGTCGCTGTTTTTCCATGAGGCAAAGAGTAGCTCTTGAATTAGGTTTGTTGTCCCATGTTTGGGTAACTTAAACACTTAAACAGCGTTAACCTGATGACCATTCTTGAAATTATGAAGCAAGCAAAAGATAAAAGGTCAAAAACGAAGTTTGCAGAGCCTCTTCTGTCTTTTGTTAATGATTGAGTTAATGTACAAAGTTGGTTATGGTTAGAAAACTGCAGTTGGCCAAAGTTGTATCAGCAGGTCAGAGCTTAAAGAAAATCAGGAATCAAAATGGGCAAAAACTTTCAACGTTCAGTGCATGTCTAATACATGTAGAGAATAAATCAGACATTTGAAAGAAGCCAACGCAATCAGCCTCCTCTCTGTGATGCCGTGCAGCGTTTCTGCAGGAGAACTGATCTCAGCTCTGTTCCTTTTTTTGTTCACGACCAGAAATGAGTCGCCAAACTGCCACCGCGCTGCCCACAGGAACTTCCAAGTGCCCCCCCTCTCAGCGCGTGCCCACCCTGTCGGGCACCACAGCCTCCAACAGTGACCTTGCCAGCCTATTCGAGTGTCCTGTGTGCTTCGACTATGTCCTGCCCCCCATCCTGCAGTGTCAGTCTGGACACCTGGTACGTGTGCTTCGGACCGAACCATATCTCTTCACATGGACCTTTTGAAGGCCAGCATGTGTGCTTCAGAGCCTGATCAGAATTGATCCCGTCCCTCAACTCTAAAGATTTTTTCTACAGTCTTGTTTTCATGTTTTTGTTTATCTGAACAGCTGTGCAGAATAAAATGTGTTCATAGCACAATTTTGAGATTTGTATTCTTGAAAACTTGTTATACTGAGATTGTAGATTTCCTGACCTGAAATAGACTTGAAAAGATGAAATATTTTGTCTCAGGTATGCTCCAACTGCCGGCCCAAGCTCACCTGCTGCCCCACCTGCAGAGGCCCCCTGGGCTCCATCAGGAACTTGGCCATGGAGAAGGTGGCCAACTCTGTCCTCTTTCCTTGCAAGTACGCCTCGTCGGGTTGTGAAGTCACACTCCCTCACACCGACAAGACCGAGCACGAGGAACTTTGTGAATTCCGACCGTACTCTTGCCCCTGTCCCGGCGCCTCCTGCAAGTGGCAGGGCTCCCTGGATGCTGTCATGCCTCACCTGATGCACCAGCACAAGTCCATCACCACGCTGCAGGTCAGACACTCACAGATGTGCACAAACCTGACGGTTCTGTCGCAGCTTGCTAACCAATAAAACTCCGAAAAGAAGTGACTTATTGTTTCATAAAGATTTTCTAAAACGGTCTGGACATTTTTTTTAGCCCTTAAAATAATTGCATTACATGACATAACACAGTCATGTGTAAGGTTTGTGTTGCTTTACAGTCGTATTTCAAAGTAAGTATTAAATGTTGATGTCAAGCGTTTTCAGAATCTTTGTCAGCCACTGAGCCCATTAAAGGAAAGAAAAGCTGCTCCTGCGTAGCTTGGTGCCATCGTGTACACCACGCTGGACATGGAGCAGCGTGCTATAAGAGCTCCTCCTATCGCTCCATAGCTGCTGTTACTATTGATGTATAAGGTCTATGGGATTGTAGTAAACCTCCACGGCTGCAGCCATGGTTGATCGGAATAATGTAGACAAAAGACACGGATCCAAGAAACTATCCAAAGACTTCTGAGCTTAACTCCCAGGGCAAAGTCACTGTTTGATCGCATCATCTGTCACCCTGGCTTCAAGAAGCATCTTCCTGGAGGATAGTGGAGGATTCCACTATTGAAAGAATTAAAACAACAAAGAAAGTGAGACTAATGTTAAAGGCCCTCTATGAGCCCTGATCTTAATTCTTTGTGAAAGTCGCCTTTCAGACCTGAGACGGTTAGAGGATTTACTTGGGAAGAGTGGACCGATACACCCATCACACATGTAGAAGTCTCACTTAGACCTTCAGAGACGTGTTTTTTGCAGGGATTGATGCAAAACAGTGTACAACAAAATATTTACCATTAACTTTGTTGTGTACAATCTTCAGCTGAAAAAGCACAAGTTGTTTCACATATAAGTAATGGTTAATGGTATAAATGTTTTGTCAGTTTCAAGCTTTTTCAGAAATTGATTAATTTTTTTATATTTGTATATTCATCTTATGATGGGATGATACCATCATATTCATGATACACGTGTCATTTTCAGCAGTTATGAGGCAGGTGTGAGCTCTGTTCTTTACATACTGCCACTCCTTGTGAAAAATCCCAGTTGTGAAGAATTTGACCTGGTGTGCAGTTTGGAGAGACTCATTTTCGAGTATGCAATCCAGATGTGACGTCCCAGCCCTCCATGCTGATGGTGAATTCTAAAAGCGCCCTCTGCTGGACCACATGGCTAAGAGCACGCGGACTCTTGCTTAACTGTCCTCGCTGCCTTTGAGCTGGAACCAACTGAAACTGAAAGCAGCACCTTGTTGGATTACTCTGATGTTGTTAATGCGGGCTAATAAAAGCTTTAAGATTGAACCAGTGACTGTTAGAAGAGCTGCATCATCAAGCAAAGCAAAGAATGGCTCTGCAGTTCAAAAAATATATGATGAAACTGGAGGCTTGATGAAATAGTTGAGTGTTTTTCAGATGCTTGGATTACTGGAAGGGGTAATTATAAAGTCCTGTGTGTCAGACTTCCTTCTTGTATAACTTATTTAATTTGTCTGTGTGTCCAGGGGGAGGACATTGTGTTCTTGGCAACAGACATCAACCTGCCTGGTGCCGTGGACTGGGTCATGATGCAGTCCTGCTTCGGGTTCCACTTCATGCTGGTTCTAGAAAAGCAGGAGAAGTACGACGGTCACCAGCAGTTCTTCGCCATCGTACAGCTCATCGGCACTCGCAAACAGGCTGAGAACTTTGCCTACCGGCTGGAGCTCAACGGACACCGGCGCCGACTGACCTGGGAGGCGACACCGCGCTCCATCCACGAGGGCATCGCCACCGCCATCATGAACAGCGACTGCCTGGTGTTTGACACGTCGATTGCACAGCTGTTTGCTGAGAACGGGAACCTGGGCATCAATGTCACCATCTCCATGTGCTAAGAACTCAAGAGCATCAATGTTAGAATGTTAGGGCATTTTTCTTTGTTTTTTTTGTTTTGTTTTGTTTTTTTGCCAACGGGGTCAAATGTGTTATGACCTCGTGGTGCCTCCCTCATCTCTCCTTCTGCCCCTCGAGACAAGAGACTGGACTGTCTGGGGCAGCCAAGAAGGCCTGGGGGGGTGAGGTGTATCGACTGGATGACTGAAGGAGTGCGTTTAAAAACAACAACAACAAAGACATAGCTGTGTAGTGATGGTTCTGGACGTTTTTAAACACAAATTCATACCTGTGTGACTCATGAACATGCATGCAGTCTCGTCTTCTGTTGGTCATAAACTTTGAACCTGCTCGTTGAACTCAGTTCCCGGCTTCATGTCCGTCTCGGAGCGGTTGTCCCGCCATGCTCCGTTTGGTGTCTCTGTTCTCGTCTCAGTCATTTCAGACACTACAGCTGTGGACGGCCGGGAGCAGCTCCGCGCCCACACAGCCACGCTGACTACTGGTGTCAGCGTTAAGAAACTAGCCAGCTGCTCTTCTTTTCTTTTCTTTTTTTTCCCTGCCCCCCCCCCTCTCTTCCCTTCTCCCATGTGAGACCCACCAACATACGCAGGGCTGCAACCGTGGCTGCTACTGTCTCACTCAAACTGGAACCCGGCGTCCGTTAAGAACCTCTCAAATGTGTATCTTCATCTGTGACTGACATGCTTTTGATGGTTTGGATGGAAACCGTCATCCGTGGGCGTGGATGACCAAAGCAGCCCCAACCACACAGCTGTGTGTATTTGTGTGAGTGATCTGGACCCTCCATGTGCAGCGATGGTCCGATTGCCACGAGACTGCTGCACAGGCCCGCTGGGTTTCTTTCCGAAGATGTTGCATCAGACGTTCTTTGAATTGTTGACTGTCATCGTTGATTGTTATCGGACTTCTGTCACACTGAAAGGACTGTGTGTGTTGAAGGCTCAAAGCGTCATCAGCTCTGGATTTGTTTTTTTTTTTTTGTTGAGTGTAAACACGGCGGCGTCCGTCACGCACTAAAATACACCTGTTGGTTGATGACGGGCTGAATGCGGGTGTGATATTGATAAACTGACCGAAGAACTGCATTTCAGTTTTCTTTTGCAGCTTATTTCTTTAGTCTATTTTTTTTATTAATGATTTTAGTTTTTTTTTTTTTTTTCTGTGTGTGTGAGTGCGTGCGTGAGCGATGGACATCTGTCTGAAAGTCCCGTCTCTTCTCTTCCCTCTGCTCTTCTGTCATTTCCACATTGTCTCACTGTGTCTGCCACCGATATGTCGCCCAACCTGGAATAAGGGACAGTTTCTACTGTTAAAATGTTGCTATTATTACTAAATAGAGATTATCCTAATTTACCTTTTTTGTATTAAATTTTAAAAAAACAAAAATTAAAAGGCAGTTGTAAAACTTGTGGCTAAACTTCAGTGTTTGTAGTTTTAAAAAAAAAAAAAGCAAGTTGTCATTTTTCTGAAGTTGTTTTCTTTCAGAGTTGGGATTTTTTCTTTTTTTTCATCTATATATGTGCTTGTGTGGTAAGTCTTTCTGTTTTCCTTCTTATTTTTTTGTCTGAGGGAGGGAGGGAGGTCAAGCCAATCGTCTTTCCCTCTCCATGTGGAGTTTCAATGTTGCTGCTCTCCCTCAAACTCTGACGTCTTTATGTTTTAATTTGTCATCAAATAAATCTATCTTTTTCATACCTGCTGCATTTTTCTCAACTTCTTTGTCCTAAAGCCCGACGTCCCGGGCCGACGGGACCTACAACCCTGCATTTCACCTCCAACACACCCTGATATCAAGTCTGAACCCTCAGAGCAGGCTTTTGGAAACTTTCACCTTTTTCTTACGAAGTTGATCAGAAAATTTTTCACTATTCGTCTCGACTGTTTCAACTGCTCTGGTTTTCCCAGGACTTCCACCACAAATGAGGATTAGTAGCTTTGCAACTTACCTTCTGGTCCAGTCTGAGTTTGAAGCATGTGCAAGGTGGTTCACTTAGATGTGTGTTGCCATGGTAACTTAGTCC
>JAOWBL010000021.1:13319488-13341229 GCA_028564865.1 Zenarchopterus dispar | reverse complement strand
AATAAAGGATATCTTATATATATATATATATATATATATATATATATATATATATATATAAAATATTATTTGAAGTGTTGATTATATATTGAAATTAAAAAACAGTCCAAGTTTGTATGAAATAATTTCTAACAAGCCTCATTCATACTGGACTCAAATTATCCGGGACATGCGGTAATTTTTAATTCTTTTTTTTTTTGTGTGAATAGTACATTAAAAACTATTTTGTTGTACAATTATGAGTACACTGGGTAATCCTATTCATTCATTTATTGTGTAAAACTTTATTGTATGGGTGGTGCAGAGGGATCAGAAATTCATGTATCAAATGCAATATATTGGGCATTACAGAGTTAATCAAGAAACCCTTTAAGTTTATTTGGAAACAAGTCAACTTTGAATACCTGAATATTCACAGACGTTTGTTTCAAACGTTGGAGCTTTAACTTGTACCTCCTAAACAATAAACACTTTCTAGAGCAGACTAGACAGGATCGGACTGAACTTATGTCTCTAAACACATCCACTGATGTGAGTCCTCATACTCTCCTGGAGACTGCTGTTGTTGTTCCACTCACCTCTCCACCACAATTTTTTTGGTACATTAACAAGCTATGTACAAATTTTAGATAGAATAACAAAAGACCTCACATTTGTTTAAAGTCAGTACAGCTTCCCAAATCTTATGAGGGTCTAGTTCTATCTGACTTCAAGCATTATCTGGCTGATTTCTTTAAAAACATGGTTTGACCCTTTCTCTAAAATTTCCTGGCTGTCCATTGAACAAGGATTGGTTTATCCTCTCAGGTTACAGGATCTATTATTTGCAGGTACTCAAAGAAGTTTGTTACTCCCAATTATAAACTCTTCTCTTGAAGTAATGGAAACAGTCCTGTAGGTTCCTGGGGTATAATGACAAATTCCATGCATCTTCTTTTAACAGGGTCTAAACCTTCTGTTTTTCCTACTTACATTCTTTTGAGGACCTTCGTAACTCTTTCTCTCTACCAGGCACTTTTTTTTGTTTATCTTAGAGTGAAATCTGTTCTGAAGGCATATGGGCTTCCGTGAGACGGTCACTTAGAGAATCATTCCCTTTTTGAACATTTACAGAAATGTAAAAACAAAACCAGGGGTTTCATGTCTTTTTTGTATGATCTCCCATTATTTGAGTTGTTTCAGTTTGGTCTTGGAATTTTAATGTTGGCCTTGGCTGCCTCAAAAAAGGCCATTTTGAAAGGTTGGTTTGAGCCTGATATTAATCTGTCAGCTGTTTGGCATTCCTTTATCTTGGACATTTTTATTCTTGAGCGTGCCATCGAAAGATTTCATAAAGCCATGTCATGGACAATTGATACCTGGTCATCTGCTGTGGCTTTCTTTAAGGACTTCTCATGATGAGTATTTTTTTTTTTTTTGGACATAATATGTGTCTCATTCACATGTAAGATGTAAATTGTCAGTGACCTGCATCTATATTTTATTTTTTGCCCCTCAGGGTTTTATATTTTACCTTTTCCATTGTTTTTTTACTGTACGCGCACAGCAATGCTGTTTTGAATCGTTTTTGTTGTTCTACCATTTAAGCAATAAAAACATAGTTTAAAAAAAAGGTTTACAGCTGAATTGGGTTACAGCTCATTCAGACCTTGTTGAACTGGTCTGTAACAGGATTCTGCTGTTATGTTGTTTATTAACACTGTCCCATGTGTGATTCACTGTTGTTTTTACAGTCTTTATTGAGAATGATTTTTCTAAAACAGAAATTTGGATTCTGACGTTAGTCTTGGAGTTGAAAGTGTGGGGCATCTGGCTTAACTGACGCGTAAGTGTTGCTCTCCTTCAGAGAGCCAGGATAAAAAGGACTGACTAGAATAGTGAGTTTGTCACTTTTACAGCCTGGAAGTCAGTTTGTTAAGAGTCTCATTGTGGAGTTGTCATATTTAATAATCATACATAAACATACAACTCCTACAACTGTGATACAGATAGTTTCAAAAGAAAAAAAAAAGTCCATCTGTGTATCCTTTGCTGTTTGGAATAAGTGCAAGATGACAGTTGCCGAATTAATTAAAAAAAAGATTCCCAGTTTATGGAAGCAAGGGTGAGTTTTATTATTTATTTTAGTGTTTAGTTATCTGTGTGTACCTGCAGATTATATCCTGCGTGGTTTCCTGAGGTATGTGCAGCTGTTGAGGTGTCAATCCGTGCTGCTCCAGCTGGTTTGGGATCAGGTGACGGTGCGCTATCTCCACTTTCTCTTCCTGTGTGTATCCTGAAACAAAGTTCAATTTAAAAACTTCAAAACCTTCCTCTTTAACTCAACTCTGACCTCCTCTGAAGTTTTGTAAAAGGATGACATAATGGTCACATGACTGCCTCCAATGAGGCTCATGAAAGCAGGAGAGACAGTTAATACTTTGAAAGGACTAACTGGTTTAATTTTGTATTTCCATATTGATATTTATGTGCATTAATATTATATCTGTATGTAAAAGAGGCTGTCTTAGTTATGAACTGTAACTTTATGGTTCAGAGTGTTTGTGTGTGTGCAGATTTGTGCTTGCAGTGTTTGTATGGTGCAGTTAAAACAAATAGAAGAACAAAAAGACTACTAGGCAGCCTGCTGAGGCCAAGTACACATATGTACACACAATAAGTTTGAGTACACACAATATTTAATTAGCGCTACTGATGAGAAGTAGGCCAAAAAAAAACTGTGTACAGGTGCAGAAATCTCAGAGAGAGTTACAGAAATCCCTTGACTGCAGTGCAACACAATAAATTACAATAAATTATCATTCATGATTGCTTTTGTCAGTTTCAAGTTATTTCAGTGACCACTGTGGGTTTTTCTGTCTTAAATGGAAGGTAACTAACAAATTTAGTCATGGCTCTATTTGAACTTGGAGGATGTGTCCCTGCTGAAGCCAGGCATTCATCTGGCCAATGACAGGCCAGCACACGAGCAGTTGGCAGATGAAAAGATGACGACTCAGTTGACCTCAGTGGTGACTTTTGAGTCAAAGGCAGGTACGCTTCTACTTTGGTTACAAGGCAGATCACTGAAAATAATGAGGAGTAGTTGATTTGCTCTAAAACTGAAAATGTAGAAAGTGATCTCAAAGTGTTTATGCACCCATTAGTGCTCAGAGGAGGAATTGTCTGTATCAACCCAGAATCCCAGAAAGGTTTGATGACATCACTGGAACAGAGAAGTATCTCTGTTCAAAAGTCTACCATATGGAAGTTGTTGAATAGGGTGTCTACAGTATAACACTGCCAAAAATAAATAAATAAAAAGAAAATGCTTGAGGTTTGCCAAACAGCACTTAACATTGAGCAATACTACTGGGAAAATGTTTATGGAGTGATGAAAGTTGAATTATCAGCACCATGTATGGCACAAAAAGGGCACAGCTTATTCACATCAGAACCTCAATCCACCAGGGAAATATGGTTGAGAAGAACATTATGATTTCAAAATTCTTCACTGCCTCAGAGTCTGGACCACTTGTTGTTATTGAGGAGAAAATGATAACGTCAGGGTAGCTGAAGATGGGTGATCTAGCAGAACAATTACACAAACACAAAAAAAAATCAAGGTAAATCAACCACAGAATATGGCAAAAACGCTGTGGAGGGATCTCAAAAGAGCCGTTTGCACTTGACATCCCACAAATATGTCTGAGAGGAAGCAGCTCTGGAAAGAGGAATGATCAAATCCCTCCTAAATTTTGTGCAGCTCTGATCCAGAGATACTAAAAGTGCTTATTTGAAGTCAAAGCTGCCACAGCCAGTTTGATCTGTTATTAACTCCAGGGGTTCACTTGCTTTTTCCAGCAGTACTCTTAATGTTCAGTGATAGTACCCTTCAGAGAAATTACCACTGTTTATGTGTTATCATCTTCAGCACATTGTGTCTGTCTCTTGCAGCTCAAATGAAGATCAGTTCATTTTATGGTAAATTAATGCAGGAAAAAAAAAATCTTACCACTGTTATATACACAAACTGTGTTTAACTATGGGGAAGGGAAAAAAAATGTTCCACTTCATGATAAGCTACACTTATGGGGAACAGCTGGTGGCAGTAGAAAAGCACAGATTCTGTCAGTAAACAAAACAAAAAAATAAAGAAAGAACTTGGACCAAATCAGCTTTAATCTACTTGACTTCAAGATGGAAGTGCAGGTTGCCAACTCAACATGTTGGTCACCAGCCTACAACGAAATGGCACTAAATCAGATGCATGAGTTACGACCCAGACTGAATGAGTAACTGGTGGGGATAAAAGCTCCAAGTACAAATAAATGGCCTCTGCAGGCTGCCCAGTAGTCTAAAATTTGTCCTCTTTGCTGAACCATAATTCCGACATGGGTGTGTGTAATGATTTGTAAACACGTGACAGGCCTCAGGATCAGTTGAAAGCTGTGAAGATCACTTACCTGGAACCTGCAGCACCTCCATCCTGTCCAGCAGTGCAGGGGGAATGGTTGCTGTGGTGTTTGCGGTGGCAATAAAGAGCACTTGGGAGAGATCGAAGGCAACATTGAGGTAATGGTCTGTGAAGCTGTGGTTCTGTTCTGGGTCCAGGACCTACGGGTGTTTTAAGAGACTTATTTCAAATTAAACCTAAGAAATACGGTTGGCTGGAGAACTAACTGAAACTGAGATATCATAAAACAATCCAAATAATGTGTAATGAGGAAGACATTAGGGGGGAGAACACCCAGAGACGAATGTGTTTTAAATTTTATTTGATTTTTTTTAAAAAAGATTTTCTGGCTCTAGTGACTGCTACTGACAGTATTGAGACTGGAAACGAGGGTAGAGAGAGGATGAGGACACAGAAAAGAGCTGCAAAGCAGAACTCAAGCTTGAACTGGCTGTGCAAGGACAGCCGCCTTCAAACATGGGGTCCCCTCTCAACTGTGCCTGGCACCTCAAAATGTCTTTTTAGGGAATAAGTGAGAATGTCTCATAAACTCCAGAAGGAATCAAAGACAAAAAAAACTGTTTTACCTCCAACAGCGCGGCTGCTGGGTCTCCCTGCAGACTTTTCCCCAGTTTGTCCACCTCGTCCAGGAGGAAAACAGGATTATTGACACCCACCGTCTTCAAACCGTTGATAATTCGGCCTGGCATGCTGCCTACATATGTCCGCCTGGAGACAGGACAAGGGTCTGAAATAATAACCAAGTCTCTAACTCAGTTTCAAAGCAACTATAGACTGGAAAATACCCGATAAACAGAAAAGGGGAGTACATGCTGCGTTCATCACGCTGCCTTGTGTGTGTGGTTATTGCAGGGTCACGCTTGTTTTTAACATGTGTGCATTACAGGCAACAATATTTTAAAATGAAAGAAAAAGGACACATTGCTTTCCATAACAAATGGACCTAAAGCCCAAACTTCTAGTCTTCATAAACTGAAGTCATGAACCTTTTTGGGCTTTCAGACATCTTGAAAGGTGAAAAAGAAAAAGAAAAATATAAGCACATTTTAGGTTGAACAAATTGTGTAATCAAGCGTTGAGGAACTTTCATCTTTATTTCTCACACTCCCGCTGTTGGTATGTCGGACACATGCGTCTCATCTGGTTGTAATAATGCATCTCAAAAGTGTAATCTGAGATGAACTCCTCTGACCCATCAACCTCTCGGCATGCATACTCAAACTGATTCATTACTCTGTCAATCAAAGTGGACGCGGCATGCAGGTACGCAGCAGAACAACCCATCGTGTTTAAACAGATTCAGCCTTATTCCTGAGGGAACTTGTGCAAAATTACTGCCAAATGACTTTGACTGTGGTGAATCTTGAGTTTGTTTGTTTGTATTTGGTGAGAGGAATGAGAGGAATATTATTATTATTATTATTGTTCTCAGCACTGTCACATCCGTCCTGCCAGCATCCAGCCAGGATTTGAGATTTGCTGGTGATTTAATATTTTTCTTCACTCTACATTCACAATCCACATTGGAATGCTTGCTTTCTATCCCGTCTGAACCAGCGCTGTAAGCATGCTGGCTCACCATTTTTTTTTACCATTAATGTTCTGTGAATTAGTAACTGTCAGTTTTACTACTTACAAAAGCAGACTTAGAGAACAGTTCCTGTTTGACCCTCTGCCTTTGGGTCATCCTTGTTATTGTGTGAACACCAGAGTACTCCATCTCATGAAGACCATATTTCTTTCTGTCACAGCCTAGTGCTCTAAGATTTCAACATAGAAGTTTCTGCAAAAACTCACATGGAATTCCAAGTCCTTGTCAGGGGTAAACTAAATCCCCACCACTAAACAGATCAGATCTAATAGTGATATCCAAAAAATGAACAGGCGGTTAAATGAATCAGTGCTTTTGGAATGTTGAATCTCTGTAATGCTTTAAATTGGATTTTCTAAAATCACCTGTCAATAAAATTAAACGCAGGTGGGGTTTTATACAATCTGGAAGGACACTAGGACTTTCCAAGTGCTGTGAGAGCATCTTCTGCCAGCATGTCTAAATGCTAGAAATGACTGACTGATAAATGCTTTCATAACTTCTGTAATTGGCAGTGTTTATATGAGGCATGCTTTTTGTCAGTGTTATTGATAATATGATATTTAATCTTAATATTACATCATAAATCTGTTTCCTGGAAGTCCATCATACCATTACATTCCACACATGAGTGAAAAACCACCTGCTTATTGCATTTCCTAAAGACCAACAGCCTCATAAATTTTCATTTCTGAGAAATGTTGAGATGCATCGCATCCATATTTACGTATTACTGTGGTCGACTTGTATATAGGGGAACTTGTTATTTAACATTATCTATCTAATCTACAATCTAGACTGTGTTTGTAGGAGCTCTCTCTTATACGCTCCCCAGCTGGGTTATGGCGCAGCAGCATACCTATGACCTCTGATGTCAGACTGGTCACAGACGCCTCCCAGAGCAATGCGGTGAAATTCCCTGCCCAGAGTCCTGGCGATGGAGCGTCCCACACTCGTCTTACCGACCCCAGGAGGTCCGACAAAGCACAGAATGGGACCCTGCAGACACCGCAACAAAAGTTAAAAAATGACATTGGTGCTTTACAGTCTGTGAATCTTTTAGAATTGTCCATGAGTTCACATAAATCTGACTCAAATATGATTTAAGCCCAAGTCCGAAAAGTAGGTGAAGACTTGGGAAAAGTGATCTGATATTGCAGTATGTATGGTAAATTTATGGGACCCTTCAAGGTAGACTGTTGAAGTGCATGGTGTCTCTTGACTGAACTTCAGTTCAGCATTTGACACCACTCACCACAACATTTTATTACACAGACTCAAACTGGGATCAAGATGCTGCTTCCACTGTTAAGCCAACGACACTCAGCTCCACTCATCTGTGAATCCACAGTGATACCGATGAACTGCTAAAGCTACACCTTAATTTTCCACTTTTAAAATGAAGCAAAGCTCATTCAACTATTCAGTTACTCTCAAAATGATTACTTTTGCTTCCAATAATACCGTGAAGAACCTTGGGAGGCCTATTTGACAGGATAAGAGCCTCTCTACATTGGCTATCTGTTCAGTTAAAAAAAAAAAAAACTAGCCCTTCATGGCCTGGCTCCATACTGTCTTAAAGATGCCACGGATTCATATTAAATTTCAAAAACCTTTTCTATCTACTTCCAGCAAAACCTGCTGCCAGTTTCTAAGTCTAAGCTTAACCCTTGTTCAAAAGAGCTTATAATTAATTAACTGATTTTGTGTTATTACTTTGACAACCCTGCTTCCAGGATTATTCTTTCCCGTTTTTGAATCCATTTTTCCTGAATTATACATATTTTTTTGCATTATTGTTTTTTTTTTTCCTTTTTAGTTTTGCTTTACTCTGTACAGCACTCTATATAAATAATGGCACCTTTAACTTAATATTTTGTGGCACAACCTTAAGCAATAAACCAGTGCCAACAAGTGATCTTGAAGGTCTCACCTTCTATCTGGACCTTTCGCGTCACTCCACCCGAGGAAGGAAGCTGTTGCAGGTTTGAAGGCAATCTTCTCCATGTTTTCAGAGGTTTCCACTTACGCTCAAGTGGATTTGTTTCGGGTTTCATAAAAGGGACATTTTAGAATAGTCAGATTTTCTTTTTTTTTTTAAACCAGCCATTGTAGGGAGCTTTCAGTTTTGCCAATGAGACTCAGCTTCCAGACTTGGACATGTATGCTTGAACACTTCAGGATACCTTAATAGTCTTGAGATGTCATCAAGACCTTCACAGATTCAAAGCCCTCCCCACTCGGCCAGACCCCGTGAAGCAATCTCAAAACAAAGCTGAGCGATCTTTTTTGTTTTTGATAGCTTAATTTTCTCTTTCTCTGTGGCAGTAGCGCTGATCTGACTTATCAATATGCTACAGTTTGTGTCTAATCAATTCAAAGTACATTTGTCTTACAAACTCCGTGGCTTGTCAACATGGATTTTAGAACATCTGATCAGCAACTTTGAGCTTCACTTCTTCTTCCAGGCATATCCTGGGTTTTTGCCTTGGACTGGAAAAGTTTTGGTATAACCTGAATTAATGTTGAGTATAAATTTTTGGTTTGTGTTTGATGGAAAATTACTGAGTGCTTGATCATGAAAAAGTACGCCTCTTTCTTGTTTCTGGATTTACTTAAAAGCAGGAATATCATATTTTTGTGTTTGTGTATGTAAGGGTGTGTGAGGTATCTGTGCATGACTGTGACATGACAGAATATTTGATGAGATTACTCAGATGACAGAAAGTATATTTTTCCTTTATTCCAGAGTGTAAAATACAAATAGATGAATAATAACTTGTTTTCCTTCGAGATTATAACTTTTGCAGACTCCTTTCTATCATGGATAAGTTCACCCTTTTCCAGCTTTTGATAAGAACCCTTCTAACCTAGTTTCTGCCCTGAATAGTTTTAGCGGCAGAAAAAGACAGTTCTTTCTTGGGGCATTTCTTGCTTTCTAGGTATGGTTTATATTTGTGTGTATGTCTAATGTAACTTTAAAGTAGCAGAACAAGGACTTGTACTGTTTCTCTCCTTTGATCAAAGAATAAATGTTATGATTTTTATGTTGGAGCCCTCACCGTGCTTTTGTTGAAGAACATTTCCACAACAGCGTCTAGTCCCATGGACTTTTACAATGATACAGTACCCAGGCAAATAAAGATTCATACTCTAATATTTCATCGGACTTTGATTACAGCTTATATAATGTGGTAACCATTGTTTTTTGTCCAGAGTTGCACAGTTCAGCAAGATCTAATACTTAAAATGAGAGTGGTAAAGCTGCATAAGTTCATCTCCAGCACAAGATGTGGGCCTGTGGCTCTGGAAATGGGTAAATCAGCTCACCAGACCACATGACCTTCTTCAGTTCCTCCAAAGCTAAATCTTTCTGCTTCTGATAAATGAAAGGCCTTTTTTATTTGATTGGTCTCACTGATAAGCAGTTTGTCTTTTGGCTAGACTGCTGTTCCGTCCTAAAGTGTGTGGAACGTTTTACTTTCACTATTAAACACTGTCATGGCCTCCACTGCTTATTTCCCTTCATCACATTTCCCCTAACACTTAAGTTAAAAAAACAACAACATAGCATTACTGTAAGTAATAACAAGTGCTTGCAAATGAATCACTTTTTTAGAGAGAATTAAGCCTAGTTTTTAAAAGCTTCAAGAGTGCCGTCACAAGACTGGGAAATTGTAGATGGTTAATGGTCTCTTTCTCCATGATTAATGTTAATTTTTATGATCATAACTTCACCATCAAGAGATAAATGAAGAAAAATGTTGCAGAGTAGGGTTGTAAGGAAAAAGTCCTGCTGCAATCTGCAGCTGTCTTAGAAAACATGACTTGGACCTGTCACAACGCTGATGGAAAAAGCATGGTTGAGATATTAAAAATAAATATAAACTGAGCTTGTTAGCTTCAATGAGAAGTTTTACATTTGGAGAAAGAAAAATACTGCATTCCATCATGGTGACATTATCCCATTTTACTCCCACTTTACAGCATGTGAGCCACAAAGGCTCAACAATTAGGCATGAATTGTACTTGAATGGTTCGAAGTGAGAGGGGCACTTCTGAGGACTTTTTATGACGCTGTTGTGGCATTAGCCATACTCTACGGTGTAGCAGCATCACAGAGAGAGAGGAAGAAGCTGGACAAGGTCATCAGGAGGTCCAGCGCTGTCCTCGGCTGTCCTCTGGACTCAATGAGAGAAGTGGGACAGTGCAGGGTCCTGACTAAACTAACATCTATGCTGGACCATGAATCACACCGCCTGCAGGATGCCCCGTCTGGTCTGGAGAGCAGCTTAAGTGACAGACTGATCCACCCGCGCTGAGTGAAGGAGACATTCTACACGTGCGTCTTTCCTGCTGCTGTCCGGCTCTACAATAACCTCTGTTAACTCTGTTGATATTCTGTTCATATGTCCATCATCCATCTGCTGCAGACATCACACTGTATAATGATGTGACTCACCACAAGTGCAATATACACTTTACTGAAATTTGTGTCTGCATACTGCACATACTCATAGCCACATACTCATATTCAAATACTCAAATACTTGGATGGATAAAGATGATAAAGATTGACAGTTATTTATATTTGGATTTTTTTCTTGCTCATCTTAGATATTTTTTCTTTTGTCTTGCTGTACCACATCTGCTCTTGTTCTTGTTCTTTGCTGTTGCAAAAATGCAATTTCCCCACTGCGGGACTAATAAAAGTTTTCTTCTTCTACTGAATTCTAAAGAAAAAACCCAGCACAATCAAAATCATGACCTAAAGTTTATGGGATATTTTTTGGAAAGGCCTGAAACAACAAGGTGCTTTTGATGAATCCCAGTAAAATCCCAGAGATGAAAATGTTCCGCATGAAGGAAAGCACTTTGGCGTGAAGAGCTGATAAAATTTTAGTGAATACAGTTTGTAGCTGTTTTTACTCTGGAAGGGTGTTATAATTCTGTCCTAATTTCCTAACTGGTTTTTCTTTGTCTACTTAACTTGTCAGCAAATCTTTTTGATGACATTTATCCAGAAACAAAGAAAATTCTAATAAATGCCAATGCATGGGACACAGTTAATAAATGCAACATATGAAAGTTTGTTTCAGTATTTCCGTGGACTGTGCAATAATAAAGAAACACCTTGAGTGATGTCTTCAGCTGTCTAACAGCAAGGTACTCCAGCACCCGTCTCTTCAGCTTGTCCATGGCGTAATGATCGTTGTCCAGCAGAGTGCGAGCAGCATGGATGTCCAAGCAGTCTGCATATGTGCATATGTGTGTGTGGGAGGAGGGGCCGGGGGTGGTCGGTGAGACAGAGGGTTCAAGGAAAGAGAAAGTATTTATGTTAGTACAGGATTTCCAGAACATATGACTGACTTGTAGTTTGAGTGGGTAGGGATTTAGAAACTAGCAGAAACGGCTAATTAACTACAAGGACGGAAAGTCTCCTGGAAGTTCTGGCAAAGATGACGTCCTCATGGACAAACAAGCAGTTTTAAGGAGAACCGCAGTAAATACTTTGGCCATGAACTGCTGCTGACTGAAACTGATACGAGATGAAATTTTAGAGGAACCTTCATCAGTAAAGAGGGACAAGTAGACAATGTCCATTCATAACATCTGTAGCTGTGCTCCTCACACAAATATCTCATCTCTGCTGGGTACATTTGTGTCTGAGTGAGGTGACTATCATGGAAAGTAAATGACAAACAGCCTTGTTCTGAATCTAAGAGTGATTCATACAGGAGGTGAACAAATTATTTTCAGTGAGATAGACAACTTTATGTGGATTAAAGCAAGCAAAATTGATCTTTGGCTACTCTAGAGCAGCAGAACAAAGTGAACACAACACTGGCATCTTATCATGTCTTTCACTCCCCACCACTAACCAAGGACTGCAGATTTCTCTAGTGAACACAAAGAAACAACACCATCTGTTTAGTTGTATTCCTGAAGTCTTAATGAGTAAAATTGTAACATTTGCTCTGCTTTTAGCTTTGATTTCCGCCAACAGCATACTCCTCAATATTGATCCTCAAACTAAGGGGGGGGCTGTCAAACTAAGAGAGCCAGACGAAGCTAAACTCAAATCCCAATCTTTTACCTTTGGTGCTTTTACTCCAAGGCAACTCCACCATGAGGTCCAAGTAGTTTCTGGTCAGAGCATACTCAGGCATGGACTGAGGCATCTTCTTCAGTCTGTAAACAGGGAAACGAGCCCGGATGTAACAACACTGTGACTGGTAACATGGCTTCTACGGAAGAAGTACAACTGCATTCGAGATAAAACTAGATTAGGAACATAAAATGGATTTAAAAAGTACATAAAGACAGAAATAGCAACAACAGAAACACTAGAATGGTTACATCTTTGATTCAATATTCCAACAAGCAGAGATCCAGGGAAAAAATAAATATTTAGTTATGGAGAATATTTTGAACGAAAGACCATCTACCACAGTTTGATTCATAAATCTGATCACCTCTCCCAGCTAATACTTTGTGAAAGCAGCATTGGTCTTAATCACAGAACTAAACCTTTATGAATAAGTCTACACTAACTTCACATATTAAGACTTTAAAATTTTATCCCAGACTTCTTTGCAAAAAAAGTTCAAGGTCCTTCAACTTGTGAGGGGATGTTCTGTGTCCAGCTATTCTTACGTCATTCCAGAGGTTTTTGATGGGATTAAGGTCTGGACTCAGACTCTGCTGATCCAGAACTTTAATTTTCTGTTTCTGTGGCCAACTCCCATTAAAAGACATAATAATTCTGACATTTATGTTATTTATTTATTTTTGTAACATTTAAAGAATCCAAAGTTTTGTAAGAGTGTGTAGACCTTTTATATTCACTGTACTGCAAAATTAAATATAGAACTGGAGGTTTAAAAATGTGGAGTTCAAATAAATGTGTTTTTCATACATTTAAAAATCCATGATGAATATATACAGTATTGTATAGTTAGATTTTATGCTATCTGCTGGAGAGAGTCAGATTCTGGAGGAACGTTTACCTCTTGAGTTCTTTCAGACAAACTCTGAGAGCAGCTTCAGGCATGTTGGCCCCATGGACCTTCCTCTCCAAGGCAGCTGTGTCATCTTCATCATCGTCATCTTCCTCATCCAGATTGAACTGCCGCCCTGGGAACACTCCACCTTTGCGTACTGATAAAACCTAATCGGATAAAAATCAGAAAAGTTTATTGTTTAGGTAGTGCTCATGCAACCAGAGAGGCTTTTTGTCATGTTCTTTATTTGTTAAACGAGCCCCACTTGTCTTCTACAAAGGGTTTTTACTATGCTTTTTTTTTAATATAAGCCATTCACACAAATATACTCATACAGGCCACTGCATCTAGTCTATATAGACTATGTAATGCTTTTTCATCTAACAAAGAAATCCTAGAATAATGTGAGGGATCAGTGCCTTGCCCAAAGACACTGCCACATGGTGGGACAGGGGATCAAAGCGCCAACAGTCCTTGAAGGCAGCTTCTCCATCCGCTGATCCACAGCTGCCCCGGTTTCTCAGCTTTCTTTGCAGGGCCCACCAGTGTGCTGCTGGGGGAAGCTGATACTGCAGGACAGACCTGCTGCTTTGTGGAGACTGTGAGTAATTGCAAAAATGTTGACGTGGGTGGTAAGTGTCAAAGTAAGATCCATATGACTGGCAGGACGCATGTTTTCTGAGAACATTGCAACAAGATGAGCAGTGTTGCTTTCCTGTCAGTGGTTTTAATGTTATGACAGAGTGTTTTATGTGTGTTTATGTCTAAGTAAGTAGTGTAAATGTTACCCTCTTCTCATTATCGGGACTCATTTTCCTGGTTTTCTGCAGCAGTTTCAGTCCATCTATCTGTCTGGTCAACATGGGCAGAGCCATCTTAAAACGCTCCTCCAGACTCACGGCATCCAGCACCTGCACAGCACATGTAAAAGAAAAGTGAACTTTCCCATTGTTTTCAAAAAAAAGAAAAAGGATAACAAAATGAATGAATGCCAAGACAAAAAGAAAATATTTTTTAAAAATTCTCTTTCAACTATTACTTCAAAAAACAACTCAACAGACAATTAGATTTAACTTTCTTTCTTGCTCCAAACATCATTTCATGTTGCACCCAAACTAGACTGTGTGGTTTAGGTATACAGTACACAGGGATTATGGCTCAAGCCCAGAGTCAACTCACCTGCAGCTTCTCCTTGTTTGAGGTGCAGATCATCGACGCGACCACATCAGGCAAAGTTTCCCTGGGCAAACTGTCCAACAGGCGCCTGAACTTGGCCACGGCTGGGACAGACATGTCTAACATACCTAACAACTACACACAGAGGCAAAAAGAGAAAAGGATTTGATTTACTCAAACAATTAGGCAAGTTTTCTGTGTCTTTTTTTAATTACCTTACGCTGTCACCTTGCATTAAAGCCTTTGCCATGATAAATAACAGGAATGTTCTTTGCTTCTTGTTATTCTGATACATTTTGACAGTTCAAAAGTTTATTCACTGTTTCGCAGAAAGGCAGCTGATGAGAGTAAGACCACTTCTTGTTTTGCAATGATGCAATTGGAGACAGACTTCTCAACAGAATTTTGAGCACCATCTGATCAAATGTTAATTGTTCACATTTCTTTTTTGTTTTTTAGTGCATAGTTGCAACTGCAACGCCACCAAATTTAGCCAACAAATATAAAACACAGCAAACAATATGTCTATTTTAGCCATATAAACACGGGTCTAGTCAGCCTCTATCCTTGGCATCCTTAAAAGAGAAAAAAAAAAAGGTTGCATTTTCAAAATGGATATTCCAGGATCCAGTGCAGGGACCTCCCAAATAGAAGGGGCTGAGCATATTTTCAATGTTTGAATCAAGTGTGTTACAACTGCTCGTCTGGATATAATGCTGTTCAGGTCAAAAGTACATAAGAGAAATGATCTGTTCCTTATTGTTCTGATAAACTTTGACATTGTAAGATTTATTCAGCTTTTTCCACAAATTCATCTGGCACGAGTACAACCAGCTTATATAAATTCTGAGAGCAGTGATAGACAGGAAGCCCTGTGATTTAAATTGTCAAAGTCTTTGTACAGTAAGGCAACGCAAGAAAGAACAGAATATTTTCTGAGGTAAATTTCGTGCTCTGAAGTCTAATCTTCCCTCCATATGAGAGTTAATTTAAACCCCAAAGGACATATGTGGTGAGATCTGAAGAGGTAGTTTAATTGACATTCAACCGACTGTATGAATACAACATATGGTAAAATAAACAGGGCTGCAGCATCTGGTGCAAATTACAAAATTGGCTGTCAGCAAAATGTAAGATAGCTGCATTAAAAAAAAAATTCTCTTATTGTCTTATGCTGTTTTGGTATGTGAAAAAGCTTTGAATCTAAATAGTTCCAGTTGTAAACAACCTCTGTCAATGTATTCACCTTGTATTAAGCTCTGTTCAGCTTGATTTATGTAGCACCAAATCATGACAAACATCATCTCCAGGAACTTCCAGAATACACTTCAACTCATTTCAAATTAGGACAATTCATAAATTACAATTAAAAAAAACAACAACTAATAATTATAGCTTAACTAAGGCAACCAGAAGATTGCATCAAAACTGTTGTTCGATACAATTCCTCATCCTGAGCAAGGACCAGGCAACTGTAGGAAAGAACAAGTCCCCTTTAACAGAAAGAAACCTCTGCCAGTACCAGACTCGGGAATGGCGGCAATTTGCCTCGAGTGGTTGGGGGTTGAGAGGACAAGTTCATAGCACGCAAGAAATTGTCTGGGCCTAATCAGTAGGTCGGTGGTTAGCTCTGTCACAGCAAGAAGACACCTGGTTCAACTCTCAGAAGGTGTCTTTCTGGGTGACGTTTGTACTGTATGTTGTCCCTGCGCGTGGGTTTCCACAGGTCTCCAGATAATCCAGCTTCCTCCCATATCCACAAACATGTATATCAGGTTAACTAGTGATTCTAAATTGCTCATTGGAGTAAATGTGAGTGTGTGTGGTTGTTAGACTTTATGTAGCCCTATGATGGACTTCCAACATAGTGTACCACACCACTGCCTTTTGCCGAAAGAGAGCTGGAACAGACTCCAGTACAACCGTGTGACCCTGAATGGAAAGAAGCCGGTATAGATAATGGATGGACGGACAATAAATTGTCATCTTATGGAGAAATACTACTGTCGGTCCTGTTCACCGTGGTAACCACTTCTGCCTTTACTTCTTTAAAGTAAAGGCCTCAATTTCAAACATTTTAAGTCAAGCTACAGTAAGAACCCCTTGCTGTGACAGAGTCCATTCCTGCTGGATACCAAACACTGGCAGTGAACAGTGGGCACCAAAACAGCAGCTCCTTCTGTTTTCTCTTCTTCTTTGGTACTTTTGCAGTTTTGTTTTGTTTGTTTTTCTTGGAAATTTCTTGTACATGTAATGAGTATCCAAATAATATTTTAAACCAACAGCTGAATGTTGTTAAAAGCATTATATTATATTAAAACCAATTTATTTAAAAATGGTAAAACTATGTGTTCAGAACTGAATAAGTTCAGGTTAAGTCTGGCTAAAATGGAAAAATTCTGAGACTTACTTACATAAACTGGCACCCGAATTTTAAAATATTTAAGGATTATTTGCTATGAATGAGGGCTGAGATCACTGCTAGCAAAGAAGCAGATCTTCATACTTCAAGACAAATTGTACAATTTATATTTTTTTTAACATGATTATCTGGAACAAGAAAGCCTAATAACAAGCCAGAAACAGTTGTAACCAATGACTTCTAAAACAATAACAGGAACAAAAGTTGTTTTTAAGTTGATATGGAAACACTAATTCCTCCACGTTCAGCTTTTTCATCCCCTTTCAACAGTATTATTCTACATTTCTCGTGGCGGTAATAAAGCTGTTCTTCCAACCAGAATAACCCATAGCACAAACAGACCATGGAAGATTTATAAAGTCTCAGATTTTGTACAGTTACTGTGTTACCAAGCAAATACAACCACCAGTACAAAGTGAAAACAACTGATTAAGACGGAGATTAAGACATCAGGGACATCTGATAACTATTATCCACCGTTTATAAGGTAACGTTGGAGTCACTCAGACAGGAGCGTCTGCTCATGAACCTTTCTTGGTGTGCATTTATTTTTTGACGGATTGTCTGTAAGTTAGGGCTGTGCAGTTATGCTAATTTTAATCATGACCTCAACTTTGACTCCCAGTGCTCACAAAGACAATCTAATGAAGACAAAACTCTTATCTTTTTATCCCATATTCTGCAGGCGCAGACTCCAGTCGGCCTTACGTGAGTCATCACTTCCTCCTTTTTGTAAGCAACATAAAGTTATTCAATTATTAAGGTACAGCTGGGATTTCTGGTCATAAACCTTTAAGGGATTACTTTGAGGAACTCTATTAGCATTCGCTTTGTTTGCCTGAATCCTTTTTATTTTCATTTATTTTGAACTTTTATTCCGTCCTAAATTTAAGTTAATCATGAAAACCTTTTAATGTTCAGTTTGATAAATGAAACATGCCTCAACAGCCAGTGGATAATCTTTTGACAGAAACTTGATTATTATCATTTATTTTTTCACGACTGAGCTGAGGGTACTGATGCTTCCTTCTACATTCGCTGCCTACACTGGACTCATCACTTTTAACCTCATAAACGTTCCACGCTTAAACAGAGGTGTGCTTTTTGAGAGATGCTATTGCCTGGAAGAAAATCCACACATAAACATAAAAAAAATGGCAGAAAAATCAAAAACATATATTTAACAGAGCCCGGTTTCTACTTTTTCTGATAAAAACATAAATTTAACTCTAGCAGAGTCAAGGATCTCTCAGCTGGTGAACAAAAGTGGAAAATTTTCAGCTAGACCGGTGATGAATGTTCAGAGAAATATGACTTTTTCTTTTCTTTTTTCTTTTGTCTTTTGAACCCTTCGAGTAAACAAATCATGGGAATAACAGCACAGAGACATGGCTATCACATCATCACACACTAGTGATTTGTGATGTCTCCTGCTAGTCTGACCGCGTGGTGCCCGTCTAGTAGGATATGCTGCATCTGAGGGAGACTTTTCTTTTTTAAAAAAAGAAGTAGAGGAGAAAATATGATGAGAGAAGTGAGTGTGAGATTAAAAGGTGAAACTTGTGAACAGGAACATGAAATGCACTACAAAACTGAGATGAGCTGCTGACCGAGAAGAGTATTATTTACATTTATAACATAAAACACAAATGACTGCTTTTATGCCATCTTAAACAATTTAGAGTATAACAGAGTAAAAGTCTTTCTACTCACACCTAATACTTAACTGGACATTTGTATTCTTAGATACCAAACTTCTCTGCAGTTTGGCTAAACACCGTTGCTACTGATCCTGTTCAATACGCAAGTCACGTATTAAGTTGTACATTAAACAGACCCAATTTGGGAAAACACTGTTCATTAGAGAGGAGAACTGACGTAATGGCTGAAGTAACAATCATCTGACAGGTGTTCCAATCAATAAAAGAAAAACAACGCAATTCCTCAGTCACACGTTAACTTGTTAAACACCTGAACAGCTGGCACAGATCAACATGAGGAATTGTTGCGTCCTTGTCCAACCTTTCACCTATTTTTGCAGGTAGAAATGCTGCTCCTACAATTGGTGCATTCAATAACATGAAAAAAATAATTTTCAAATTTTCAACTGGGAAGAAACTGTGGAAAGCCATATTTATATCTGAGCTAAATATAAAACGTTAACAGCCTGGTGAAGCATTAGTAGCCAGTTTTGTAAAGGTAAGTGAACTGTATAACTGTTCAAGAACTACAAACAGCTGTTAGGAGCAAAGTAAAAGGTTTCTCACAAGTATAGCAAATGCAGCATGACAGGAAGTCAGAGTTTGGTAGCAATCATAGACAGGAATAAAGATGTGAGGGCTTGATAACACTACCCTGAGCTAAACTTAGCACAAAAAGTATGCTCAAAACAAGATAGATACAATGGAAACAGAAAAATTAGCTCTTTGCCATTGGCATAGAAGATTTGGAAAAATTTTTCATGGGCACAACCTACAGCCTCAGCTCTGTTGCTCATCCTACAAATGCATATTCCTTACAAATGTAGCACTATTTCAAATGGAAATAGACAGGCTTTCCAGCAGTATAAGATTTATTGCCTAGAAGCATTGTTATAACAAAGAAATAATCTATCAAACACAGATGTCCTTACTTTTTGTGTTATCTTTATTGTTAGCCATTCAACTAAACAGGGTGGCTCACCAAATCACATATTTTGCAGAGGTTGTTAGCCCCAAAACAAGGAGCCACTGCTAAGTTTGTGAGAGTTTTTAATTCCTGAGTAATTTCAGGCAGCCAGATAAAGGCTCTCAAGCACAGTAGAAGTGATTTTTATCTTAATATGTCTTCTGGCATGTCAAAGTTCAAACGACTGAAACAATCACCGTTATTTTTTAGGATCAGGAAATTGTAGCAGTAAAAAGCTCAGTCTAAATTAGAGCAGATTATCTACAGCTGGTTCAGAACCAACTTTATGCACAGAAGGATCAAGCAGTGTAACCAAAAACCATGTGTTTTTCTGAGCAACTGCAAGGTGGGGTAAGTCTAGTATATTCAAACTCTACACTTTCCTTTGACTGAGAAGTCCTTAAGAAATGGCAGTTGAGGGAAAAAAATGGAAATAAAAGTTTGGTCAAACATGGTAAACAAGAAAACTTTCTATAAAACTACACATCTGCTTAGCAGAAAGGAAAAGTGAATCCCTCCCGGACTCTAAAAGCAAGCGGGGTCTATATGGATGAAGTTATTAGGTGGAAATCTCACATGTGACCTCATCGCAAAACTCTACATCTTGAGAAGCTTGTGCTGTTTTTGAAATGAAAGCTACAAACAGATGATGTTGGAATGATCTGTTTGTACACAGCCATCCAAAGTATGTTTAGAGAGAAAAAATAAAAAATAAGCAGCAGCCAAGCTGAGAATGGAAATAATTTGCACTTGAGCTGTGAGGCAGTGAATAACAGAACATCACTGACAATCTGCAGGGACATCTTTTACAAGCTGTCCATGCACAAAATGCCCACACAGTTTATGCACAGTGAAAGATCTGCAGGAATCCCAGCTAAACATCTACTAAATCAAAAACTGAGGATGATTTCCAGTTCGAACATGAGAATTGAATTAAGTCTCTTTCATGCAAGATCCAAAGCCCACTAACATCTACTTTCTGCATGGAGTGGGAGTGGAGTGTTAGTTAACTCAAAAACCCAAACATTTCACACAGAGAATCGGACACTGACAAAACCTTCTACTTGAAGATTAAAAAAGAAACAATGGGTTCATTTCACTAAAGAGGCTTGTTACTTGCACTAAATCCCCTTATCAAGTGATGACTCTTGCTGTCCAGTAACAACTATTCAATATATTTTTCCTATATTTCTTCCTTTAAGATTTAGTACATTGCTATTTTTCTGCTTTAATAGCTTAACCCTTGCCCCCCAAGAGGAAACAACAGATAGGTGTAAATAAGAACACAGAACAGACTGCTCAACACTTACTTCCTCTTGTCTTTTGCACCTATTTACACAGGACTAACATTATTTGAAGACTAGTATTACTTGGACTAGTATTATTTGAAGACTTCCAGTAATTTAAAGAGGACACCATGACATCTGCGTTTTCTACAGTTGCTGAGAAATATTGACTTGGAAGTTTCTTATCAAGATACTATACTTTGACTTCAGTGACAACATGCCCCATTTTGACAGATGAAAACCTGAAAACAGTACAATAAATAACTACTTGAACTTATATGTGCAGAAGTTACCATGACAACAGCAATAAGAATGGTAACAAGAGCTTTCACTCTTTTCACTTATGGGGAAGCAGGGGGTTGGAACTGGTGGCCCTCTTTGCCCACCGATGTGCCATCTCCTATGTGCTGGAGGTGTGTAATGGCCCTGCTGCTTAGTGCCCCCAGTGGATCTTGGACTTTCCACTTTCTGCCATCTTGGGAGTGGGAGCTCATTGCCTACGCTTACCAGTATCCATTATCAATAACACATAACATCCATCACAATCTTCTATTTTTGTTTTTCATTCTGTATTCCACTGTCTATGATTTTAGTTGTCACTGACAGAATATGTCTCAGGTCCTAATAAAGTCTGACAGACTAGACTGTCAAAAGATGCACAAGAAAACTTCAAATTACAACTTCAAATATATATATATATATATATATATATATATATATATATTCAAAGGGGCCTCTGCACTAATCAATCATATAATTTTTTATGCAGACATTTGTTAAAAAAAAAAAAAAAAAAAGCTTTCACTCTTAAAAAAGCTGCTATGCACATCATCAATTTTATCGTTGCTCGCCTGCTGACTCTGGGCTTCCTGCTTTTTATGGCTCTCCAAGTGAAGATTAATACTTACAAATTTGAGGGTCTATTTTTTTTCTCTAAACTATCATTCATCATTATATCCACTGAGAAAGGGGCATAAATGGTGGTGAGAAGATATTTAAGCAAATAAAATGTCCATAAATCACTGAAGTGAGAAAATAAAATGTCCATAAATCACTAAAGTACTTAGATGTGGATTTACACTGGATTAACATGACAGATGTCCTCTGTAGTTATGACAGATTGTTGAAGGTCTACAGGT
>JAOWBL010000021.1:13282613-13297751 GCA_028564865.1 Zenarchopterus dispar | reverse complement strand
TAGGTGTCAATTTTTGCAATCCGTCACCATTTACTACACTTTTTTTCTGTTTCTCAAATCATGGCATGCCTTGTGGAAATTAAAACAAACTGACAAAGATCTATAGTAAATATCAAATGCATAGCTTAGACAGAGGGAGATAAATATGCTGTAATTTGATTGAGGTTTGATCCTGTGTGTACTTAAAAATGTAAAAAAAAAAAACAACAACAACAACAAAAAAACATAAGGAATGAGCACATTTGTAAAAAATGCTTAAAATTATGTTTGATAGCTGAAAAAGCAGTTTGTACAAGAGTTGTCTGACTATGGTACAAAGTGAGGTGAAGTCTCTCATGTTAGTCTCCAAAGTGAACCGTGAAGATTCACAGGAGCACATCAACAGGTTTTCTTGGCAGAGTCAGCAAAGCCAAAGCCCACAGGTGACCTTTGCTGACAAAGATTAAGTAGCTGCTTCTTAAAGAATCCATCTTAGAAAATAATGTATAGCTCATACATCACTTTTGTTAATATATAAGAAGATGAACAAACCTCTTACATAACTAGATACCAGAGTAACACCACAACCCTCCGAGATGTCATCAAGGAGGTGTATCTTAGCTGCCCTGACTGGCAGAACTGGAAAATCGTATGTATTGAAGTGTTTTCTCATAAATGAGCCGTATTTCAATTTCATAGAAAGTTCATATGCTCATTAAGTAATCACAGGTGGCGTCACGGTCCCAACATTTTCTGTCCGCTCTCAGCGATGGAGCTGTGCCTGGGTTTGAGTCAGTAAGACAATCTTGGTTCTTTTTGGTACCTTTGGGAAAGATTTGTGGATATTCTTTCATTGTAAACTGTTCTTTTACTCTTCTTCCTGTAGCTCAAGGGAGATAGTAATTCAAATCGCTGATCGGTATCAGCGGGGTAACCTCACTCTCCTGGCTCCACCGTGGTTTGCTGAATGATGGTCTTCCTGCCTTTCCTTCGATGTGAAACTCCACAGTCTGAAAAACAGATGAGACAGTTAACTCAGCTAAACAATCTGAAGCTGATTTCTCTCTAAAGGAGCTGTCAGAATAAATACTTCCTCAGCAACTTTTTTTATTGTCTAAATATGAACATAGAGAATTGTAACCTGCCTTTTGGACATCTAGTTGGCAACTTAACTTGAAGCACACAGCAAAAACAGCCCTTTTAGAAATGAACCTAATATAAGAAATGAACCTTATATTAAGCAACAAATAACTCTGCCAATGGGCAAGAAACAATTTCATGACTAGAATTCATAGAACTAGCAAAATAGTCTAGCCACTTGACAAAAGTAAGACTAAATTTCTTTTTAAAAACTTTTGTGGAGATGGGTTTTTGCAGTGTATTTATGAAATGACAGACCATTCTTTACTAGTGTTTTCTAGAAAAAGAAAAACCCTAAAACTGTTAAGAATGTCTACTAAACTACTGTTTTCATATACTAACATATCTTCTCACCATTTTATGAAAGAAAGATGATATAAGAGGATATGTGCATTCTCAAAGAGCATGATATACAACGTTAAAAAACCCCCACAAAATTGTGATGATATGGAAAATGCAAATGAAAAAATAAAGTGGTGATTTTTAAATTTACTTAGACTTTTGTTTCTTTTGTAGTGTGTTTCAGTGAACTTCTGTAACACTTTGTCACAATACAAAAGTAACCATTTTGAAATTGCGACAAAGTACCGCTGCGGGCTACTGTGTGTAAACAGTGTGTGAAAGTGTTTTTCTTTTTAGGAGTGTAACTCTCCTACATTCTGGTCCTGCCAGACTTCCCTTCAAACTTAAGAAGAGGAAGATCTTGGCTTTGAAGAAGATGGGTGGAAACATCTTTAGTTTTGGACAAGTTTTTGCAACGTCACTTTTAGTTAGAGCAATTTCTTTTTACCTGTTTCCTTTTATTTCTTGTTTCAGGCCCATAACACATTCAATAAAAAAGTTTAGTAATTAGTGCTGGTAATATGTGGTTTCAACCATGTGGGCAAGTGAGTATTTGAAAATGCTGCATTCACAAATACCAGTTGAAACTTTAATATACAAAAAAAGTCTTATGCTAAATTTGCCCAGAGGCAGCATCAGTGTGTCTGGGAGGCTTCAGGGATGGATCACGTCGTACTCCGAACCTGTACTCTGGTAAAGCCAATTATTATCAAAGAACGTTTTTTGGAAGAACGGGGCACCATGTCCTCTGGACCACAAATGAAATTGACCATCCCAGCTGCCGTCAGTAACAAGACCACAAACCAGACCCTGTAATGGTAATTTGGTGTATTAGTGCCCATAAAAAGGATAATTTGCTTTGACAACAACATCAAAGCAAAAACGTACACTGAACAACATACGCTATCTTTAACCACATCTTTTCTAGGAATGCTGATACCTTTCTCAACAAGTGAGTGTAAAACCTCATTCTGCAAATATTAAAAGGACTGAGGGAGGAAGATGAGGGCATGTGTGCTGACTGGCCTGGTGACACTACTGACCAATGATGACCATGTAGGGGGAATAGGGCAAAAAAACAACAGACACGTTTCATGGCTCGCCATCACCAAAGCTAGAAAACTTTACGTCTTGTCAGAAAGAATGTCTAGATCACGAAGCAATAAAAAAATGATTTGGAAAGTGTTGAAGCCTCTTCAAAAGCTGAAGAGAAAACACATGAAATATGTTGGCTACATAATATCTGCAAAGAAATAAAAGTCAAAGTAAATTTAAGCATCATAGCCGTATCTTTTTATTTGCCCTTTAATTTCCCATCTTTTTCTGATTTGGGGGTGTGAAATCTGTTTGAAATCACCACAATGTTTTCTAGTACATGGTGTTAAGTGTCTGTTACACGTCTCAGCCACGCAACAATTTGTGCCGGCTTGTGCCACCTCTATATCTGCACTTTACTTCAGCTTGGATATCATGTTTTTCAGGTATCATTATTTACATTTACATTAGACACAATAGATAGCCCTCGATTTCACTATTTCTCATGCACTTCATCGTATGTCATGTTTCTCCCTCTGCAGTCTTCTGCTTATTGACCAGACAGTAGCCGGGTGGTGCCACGCCACCATTACTCAGACTGTTTCCGTTATTTTGATCATCAGGGTGAGGAAACCTCACCAAACTCTCGCTCTCTGTGCGTGACACCGCCTCGTAATTCGGAGAGTTTTTATGATTCCAAAGGCAAGAAAATAAGTCACGGTTAAACCGTTACTGCAGAAAGCATCTCGAAATTCAGAAAATGTAGCAAAATTTCTGCATCCTCCATTCTGCTACACAGAACAGAAAAAACCTCATCTGTTTATTTCACGTTGCCCACCATGTGACACTATGAGTGTCTCCTCTGTGTGGATCTCACTGAAGTTCTGATGGCCCTGTTACAAGCCCGACTCAATCCGTACATGAAGGCTGATTGCAGAACCTGACAAAAAAGTTCATGCATTGGACTAAAGCAAAAGCATGAGAAAAGTAAAAGAAAAAATCTCTATCAAGATGGTGAAACCACTTTTTTTTTTAAAAAAAAAAGATGAAGTCTAGACAGACAAGGACATTGGAAACGAAATGTTTTAAATTCTCAATCTGTGAACTAAGTAAACATCTTTCTGCCACATCAGAATGCAGGTGAGGAAGAGAGAGCAAATGAAAGTGAGAGAAAAAGAGAGGGAAGGGAAAAGAGCAAGAGAGGAAGTGGGAGGAACTGAAGCACAGCATGAAGTTCTGGAGTAGGAAATTCCACTGTTTTATTTAGTAAACAACATAAATATGGCGCTGGCCCGCTTGCAAAATGCTTTTGGGCTGCCTTTGATGGAACTGGGTGGTTTAAATTCAGTTAATGTCAAATATATAGATTTAAAATATATTCCATTTTACATTTATGTGTAATATAAAGCTCATTCCATGTGAAATAGGTTCTCATTAGAAGTCCTTGTAACTGAGAATTCTCAAATTAAAATAAAAGAAAATATATATATATAAAAAATCCTGGCTAGAACTTGAAAATGTATCTTTAAAATAAAAATGAGCTACAATAATTATAAACAGCTGTACAAAATAATAATTGAATGAAAAATAGAGCTTGTATCTTATGTTGATCGGGAGGGAAGATTTGCTCGGTGCAAGTTTTGCCCTTTAAACTTAATAAACTGCGCTTAAATGATTATATTGGAAAAGAACGGCAAATGCACTTGGAACACTGTGGCAGTAATTCCCACTAATAACGTTTAACAAGAAGTAAAAAACACATCCTGATATAGGCGCTGGATTCAGCACGATTTCATCCACAACAAAGCTGAAACAAAACATGGCTTCGGCCACAAATGACTTTACTTAGAGTCCCACAAAGACTGGAAATGGCTCAAACGGTTAGAACAGATCGGCCCAACGGTTAAAAATCTGCAGAGTGATTATCCTTGTTTCTGAATTGTTATATCCTATTTTAAAAATGGTTAAATGACGCACAGCTTCTTGGCAGAGACCAACCACCAAGCGAGATCGAGAGGTTTCTAGCAAGTTACTGCTTGTCACATTAATCACAAATCTGAGCTTTAAGGGGTGCTAGCAGGTGGATTTTATTAGTCTTATCTTATCTGTGTGAGCTGTGTAAGCTGTCACTAATGCAGTAATTAGCAAAGGGGTGAAAATCAAATTGTTCCCAGATCAGAGATGAATGTTTCCCTGGCATTTTTCAAAAGCCCACCCCTGAGGCTAATCTGTATTTAAAAGGTTATTATCTTGGTTGGAATAATACTTAACACCCACACAACCGCGCGATTGCCTGAGGAATGCAGCAGCCTTACGTGTACCAGATGTGAAGGCCTCGCTGCAGACACTGTGTACTGCCACATCCTTACACTGACAGATTGCTGCGCTTGGATCTGTAGCCAGTGCAGCACGTCATTCCGGAAAGCTGTGGCTGGCTTCCAACAAACCTATTGTATTCCCCGTCTTTGTCACAGCTGTCTCATCCATCCCGGTATGCTGTCACTTTTATTTAGGCGTTATATCATTATCATGTTGCCACCACTTGATGATGAATTGGTGTCCTTGAGACATTTAAGAACGTTTATCATTATGCAGGTAAGATTTGAGGCAATGGCGTGCAAAAATCCTGGATAGTAGTGGCTTTCTTCACATATTGAGTTTGAGTGTTCATAGCTCTTTGATTTGTCTCTGTGTGGTTCTGTGATGGACTGGTGACCCGTCCACGGTGTAAACTTTATCTCGCCTGACGATAGCTCAGACAGGCTCCAGTCCCTCTGTGATGCTGAACAGGATGAAGGAGGTAAAGAAAATAGATGGATCTTAGTCTTGCAAACATACATTACAGGTATACTGCTACGCATGGCGTCCAGAATGGCGCACTGATGAGTGATTGCATCATCTTCCTGCATGATTTAGAGATTCTATAAATTTTCATCTACTGGATCTGAAGAAATCTATTATTTACATTTTTTGTTACATTTTTTGAGGTGGCCTTTACAAAGCCAGAGGGTTCATTTGTAAAACAAAACAGGTTTGTCACATATTTGTGATTTTTTTTTCTTCTTTTCACTGATGAATACTCTGAGGAAGTAATGATTCCATATTTTCATCCAGGAGGAGGTTTTACATAAATATCTATTTAATAGAAAACAGATTAAACTCTTACTAGATGGAAAAAATATTGCAGGATTTTAACATACTGAAGAACTGGGAGCATGAATGCTTAAGAAACCTTGACACATTATCCAGATGCCCGACTCCCTACTTCTGCTTTCATTTGTGTTTATTTATGTTGTGTCTGGTTGAAGTGCTTCCATCTCTGCACAGTTTCAGACAGAAGTCGCATGTTTGACAGCAGTGTTGGGTGCTGAAGTTTGTTTCACCACTAAGAGAGCCCAAATGAAAACGTCAGGAGCACACAATCAGGGATTCTGCACAGAGAGGAACGCTTAATGACCTCATTTAGTTTGTCCGTTTTCTCCTCATTACATCAGAGAGACATTTAATTCTGCCTCCAGGCCAAAAAAAAAAAAAAAGGAAAAAAGAAATGTTGATGTTCTTGGGTCCTGTCATGTTTTCTTACGTCTGACCTAATCTATTTCAGTTAACTTCACTTCCTGTTTTACTTGAAGGTCTTTCGTTGTCTTGTTGTTTCCTTAGCCTCATCTGTCCTGATTGTTTACACCTGTGTCTCGGCAGCCCTGTCAGTATATGTTGACTTATCTTTGCAGTCATCCCTGCTAGTATGTCTTTTTTTTTTTTTTTTTTTGGCAACCTTTGTCTTTCACTCCCATCTGTTTGCCCATTTTGCATTTGTTTCAGTCAGTTGTTGAATTTCCTTTATTTTCTCTAAGAGGTTGTTTTTTTCTGTTTGTAGTAAATTTTTGGATTTCTGCTTGAGGAGCGCTTTTTGCTAAACAAATTATGGAAAATGCATATCATCCTGCCAGAAAAAGACTCTTATTTTACTAACTTATTTTAAAATTAAAGATTTCAAAAATGATATGAATATACATAAGTAGATTGAAGAATCTGATAAATAGCTCTGAAGTTTTAACATGGTCCTGACTGAACCACAGCATTTCCAGTTGAGCCCCCAGTTGTACTTGTTGAAATAAAACTTGATTGCAGGTTGGTATTAGAACACCTGCAGGTTACTGATTGTAATAAATAAAGGAGATCTATTGTACCCTGTCGTCATGTCATTTTAAAATGTCTGAAAGGGAGCTGGTATGATGATTTTATCTCAAACATCCAATAAAAAATCTAATGAAAAACAGAATGCAGTAGGTTGCAACTCTAATAAACTTAAACTTTGTTCTCACCACAACATAGAAGGCGTCTTAAATCTTGAAAGTGAGATCTTTTGCTATTACTGGCTTTTATTGGCAGCTCAACATCTCAGAAAGGTTGGTACATTGACAAAAGAAGGTGGGAAAAGTTAAGAGTATCAAAAACAAACATCGGGAAGAAATTTTTGCAGCTAATTAGGTTAATTAGTAACAGCTCAGTCACATGGCTGGAAATGAAAAGAGCATCTTAGGACTTGGACTGGGGTAAACTGCTGCCAAGGTGACATTTTAAATTCTTTTTGGACACCATGAATGGTGTAAAGGAGAGGGACTTTTCAGTTTATCAGCGCTGAGTGTAAAAGTTTGTCTCTGATGGTTTACAGGTCTGTCAAAGCTTATGGAACAAGCAGTTGTGGATCTGAAAAGGAAATGTTAACGTTGAAGGGGATGTACAGGTTTTAGAGCAACGTATGCTCCCATTCAGATAGTCTTTTATAAGGGAAGGTCTTGCATCTTTCAGCAAGACAAATGGATACTTATGTAATGGATGCAGTGTGCTAAACTGTATACCGCATCCTTTACAAAAGCATGGCTTTATACTACAAGAGTGCAGGTGCTGAGCTAGCCTGGAGTCTAACCTTTCACCAACCAAGAACAGCTGGAATATGATGAAATGAAAACACAACAAAGAGCCACGATTATTGAGCATCTCAAACCTTATATTAGACAAGAACAGTGCAACAATATTCTCCCAGAACTCCAGATATCAGTCTCCTCGATTCCCAGGTGGTATATGGAGTGCTAAATGAAGCACGATGTTACACAACGATAAACATCTCCCTGTTCTGACTTTTTGGAGATTTTTCATTCCCATTTAACTCAAAATAACTTAATTTTTTTCTTAAGAATTTGTCATTTTCTCACTTTAATTCATGTGGGGTGTTTTGACCAAATTGACCCTTTTATAGTTCTACTAAAAGAAAACTAGCACAAAAAAAGTTATTGACCTGAAACTCCAAGGAGCAAATTGTTGCACTCAATCCAAGCTTCTGTTCCCTTTCCCTGTGTGCTTTAATCCATTTCATCTGGGATTACATGGTTTTCTTAAGGGATAGATTACATCTGGGAATCTATCCCATTAGAAAACTTGTGTGGGAGTGGAAAAACATATAAAAAGCTCTTGATTGCATAGCACACATGGCCAAATGCGTTGATGCTCTTCTATTAAAGAAAGAAAAATGTATGGTCGGTGAAATAACTTGAAAGTGACAAAAAGAAATGATAAATAATCATTTCTTGAACAGTCACTAATGAAAATCAGATGTTTTTGAATTGTGGTTTGACAAAATAATTTAAAAAACCCAAACTAATGAAACTGCTCTGGAAAAGCTGGTTAGTGTCTCTGGAAAATATTATAAATAATTTGACCATAGTGACCATAGTTCAAACTGTGTCCCATAATTAATATCATAGTTGTCAATCTTCCAGTTAGTCATTAGATTAGTGAAAAAAAATGATAAGAGCTCACTACTGTTTGGTATCATGGTGTTCACCTCACTGAAGATGGACCAGAGAGAGCAAAAGAGAGCATTGTCTGAGTTTAGACTCCACAGGATTGTAAGCTGTGGACTGTGAAAGAAGATTGATGACAAACTGAAGAGACAGATAACACAAATGGTAACTTGAGAGTGCAGAATAACTTCCAAAGAAATTCAACGTGAACTCCAAGGTCATGGTACATCAGTCTCTGATCGCATCATCCGTCACCGTTTGAGCCACAGTGGACGACCGAGAGGGATTTCACTGTTAAAAGGTAATCACAAAAAAGTCAGACTGGATGTTGTGACAAAAGGATGTCTTGAATCTGTGCAGGTACAATGAAATCTTAAGGCTATCAAAACTTTGTGGAGCAAAATGTGTCTCCCAGCATCAAAGCTTGGTCTCAGTTCAGGTCATTGAACTATTCTGAAGTGTCCTTCTGAGTCCTGATCTAAATCCTACTGAACATCTGTGGAAAAAGCTGAAACATGCCGTCAAGCCTGTTTCAACTGAAACAGTCTGACCATGAGGACCGAACCAAAAATACCCGTCCACAGGTGCAGATGTTTGATTGAGTGTCAGAAGTCGGTTCATTGCAGTGAATGACTCAAAAGGTTGTGCAACAAGATATTATGATGGTACCAACTAATTGGTCCAGGTTAATTTCATTATTTTTTTAATTATTTTTTTAATTGTTACACCACAACTCAAAAGCAATGCCAGAGTTTCACTGGTGTTTTTTTTTTTTTTTTCCAATATGTGTATTACTTTTGTCAGTCAAGTTATTTCATTTTGGGTTTTTCTTTCGTTGAGGGAGGGGTGCCAACAAATTTACCCCTATATGTACATTAATAATTTAATCTAGACTCCTCCATCAGCAACATGAGCAAAAGGTCAGCTCTAATCAGAGGGCTTAAGACCTAATCTCAGCAGAGAGTGACAGCAGAAGTGAGGATATCTCAGAATATGGCGATCATGTAGAAACTAATTCCGAACACAGTCATTTGAAGATGAATAACTGAGGATGTGTTAGAAGAAACCGCACATCCCATCATCCCCTTCTGTGTGTAGAAATGCAGACCCATGCACACACACAATCCTGCAGTATCTCAGAATTATGATGGGCGCATTTTTCATAGGTACCTTGTCTCAATGGCAGCCACTAAGTAAAACTTCTTATGTCATTTAGAATTTGCTGGAAATCCTTCACATTTGTTCTAAATTAGCCACTTTTGCAGATATGTTGTTGACAGAAGTGTTGTTGCTCCATATGAGTTTTTATTTGGATTTAGGTCACCAGACTTTATATTTTTGAGACATTGATTCTCACTGATAGCAAGTACGTTGTTCTGCATTTGTTGTGAATTTGCAGATACCTTCTTTTTATATTTGTATTTCATAGCCAGTAACTGCCAGTGAGCTCTTTTGTTTTTAATATTTGATATCAGCTCAAAATACTAAATGTTAAGACGTTATAAAGGTGTGCTTTGTTTAAAAAAAAAAAAAACAACAACAACCGAGAACTATTCCAAAAAGGATTTTCTTAAAAATATACAGTATATTTTCATTGTGCTTTAAGATCTTGAGTAGTCTCCCAAGTCAAACTGAGCTGAACAGTACCAGAGGGTCCATAAAACAAACATAAGGTTTAAAGATGTGACATATCTATGTTCTATTGTGAATAAAATATGCACATGAGATTTGAATTCTGTGTTTGTTTCTATTTTGCAAAGAGTCTCATATTTTTAGGTACTGGGGTTGTATTCAGTAAATGTAAAAACAGACAAGCGAGCTGCTCAGTAAAGCTTTGAAGTAAAACCTTTCATGAATCAAATTGTCACTGAAAAGGTCATGCAGAATTTTCAGACTCCTAAATTCTTCATATAAATCTTTCACTAGAATAAAACCCAAATAAGGCATGAAACAGTGCAGCACAACTGTTCTCATTAGGAGAGAGGATCATCTTGTGGATAATAGCAGATACCACTATTATATAAATACAAAATCTTCAAGGATTGTTTTACAGAGCAATGCTTTAAGAGAAACTACAAGACCTACTACAACAGTGGTTAATTCCAACAAAGCTGTATTGTGTATATATATGAACAATTATAAAACGTGGTTGAGATTAAATTACCTCCTTCTTTCAATATACTAGTCCAGTACTGGTTTCATGTGATTAGTGACCGATTGATAAAAGTAAATGGTTCATCCTATCTTGTGCCAAGTGTGCTTTCAAAGCGCCTGCCTTCCCTTTTTCAAAACACTTATCAGTGGCAACCTTCCAGATGGTTCTGTACAACAAACCATCCGGTACGTAAGGTTGCAGATTAATACAACTCCAGGAATCTGGAGACACAAAATTTGTCCAGATGGCTTGGCAAAGGCTCCAGGATGACCTGGAGCATCAAAGGCTTGGCTGTGCTTTGATCTGAAGCCGGAGAAGACACTTTAACTACCCAGTAGGGCTAAGAAGCCAGAGCAAGGGTTGCATATGTCCAACTGCCAGCTAAGTTCTGCTTGTGTCACAGCTAATCTCACGTTTGAGTTGATTTCCTGATAGTACATCAACTTTAGTCTCCGACTTTAAACCCATATGGAGCAGGTCGAGCACTCAGAGCGCTGGGCACGTGAAAATGCTGATGATACAGACACACATACCTGCTTTCACCAGGTGGTAAGTTAATAAAAAAAGAAATGTGGAATAAGTTTATTTTTCACTTTAAACTGTGCCGTCCCAGTTTTTAATAATCTGAACTGACTAGGGCAATGTGGAAAGATGTCAAGAGTTGAACAATTCAACAAAATCATAAGTTATTACATTTAATTTGACATCTATTGCACTTCAGACAGTAAGAATCCAAGATATTTAATCTTTTATCTCTTCAACTTAACTTCATTAGTTCTTTAATTTTATTTATAACATTTAAGAAAAAAAAAGTTCCAGACAGAGGATATGAACTACATCTGATTTAGTACAAATGTAGAAATCCGGAAACACTGAATTCTTCAGATGGCACTTTACTGTACAAAAAAAAGAGCCTTATATTAACCTTGTTCAAAGGTGGTGTTGACGTCTCTGTGCTCGGAGGTATCTGCGATGGACCAACACATAACTGGAAGCATGTTTTGTGCTCAGATGAATCAGTATTCCAGATGTTTTTCGTGAAAAAAATGGGCGTTGCGTTCTCTGGGCTAGAGAAGGAAAAGGTCAGCCAGACCATCAGACGAGCACAAAACTAGGCTTGATGGTACCAGGGTTCTGTCTGCAAAGGTCATTTACTTGTCTTCAAGGCAGCATGGATGCAGGGAAGTACATTTAAAAAGTGCTCTCGCCAAGATCACATCTCTCCCAGAGATGCATGTGTTTCTTGCAAAACCACATTTTACACACATTACAGTGGGATGATTGATGAAGACCTGTACTGTTGCACACTTTAAGATGATTTGGGGTTTTTTGCTGTTGTTGTTTTTGTTTTGGATAATGGGACAAACTAACTAAAGTCCTCCACCGCTTAATATTCTCACTCGCTATGTTTTATAATTGTTGTAGGAAACATTGTAGGCTTTACAAGACTGACTCTCCCAACCTTTTGCGGACCGTGCTGCAGGATTTCAATGCAGGAATTGATTTATATTAACAAATAAAGTTAGTGGGGCAAAACATATCTTGGGGTTTATATTATATTCATTTATTTATTTGCATTCCCCATGCCATCCCAACAAGTTTGGATTTGTTTTATAAAACATCTCTTTGGTAAGGAAATCATTGAGGTTCATACGTCTTGCTTGCTGTACTCACAGTCCTGCTGAGCTTCCGTGCTGGCAAAGCACTCGCTGAAGAGGCAATACATGGTGTGGCACAAGTTGTCCATAAGGGATTTTGGAGAAGCGAGTCGCCAGCTGGAATCTGGTATTCTGTCAGGCTCTTCTGTTAACTGGTCCCAGATGTCCTGGATTGTCTCTGGAAGCTCCTCCTGGAACACCTGGACAAACAACCAAACGTGCACATGTCTGAGAGGCAGCCAGGTAGGTTTTCTGTGATCGAAAAGGTGAGCACAGATCCGTCATGTGTTTTGCATCTTGAAAGGTCGGCATCAAAAATAAATCACTGGAGTATGAGCATGTACATTGAGTTTCCCAGATTTGGCTCTTTCAAAAAGCAAATATGCACTTATGTAAACTCAGAGAAACAGAGAGAAAACGAGAGTGGTACAAAAGCCTTGCTTGACCAGTGGGACCTTTTCCTGCATCTTGAACCTTTTCCATTTGGAGAGAGCTGCTAGATGCATTTTTATGCACATTATTACTCAGTGTTGACACACTTTAAAAGCGTGTGCATGAATCATAACATTTGGAATATTTGTTTCTTTTTTAGTTCAGTTTAGTTTGTCATCGATGCTCAGAAGGGAAACCCTGTGGCATTAACTGATTTTCTGCATTAATCTGACGCTAAATGAGATCTTGATCAATATCACAATAACAGCCAAACACAATGGGCTGATATGAAGCAGACAGTTATGATTATTTTCCTTTTTATTGAACTGTCACTGTGATTAAACGTTGACAGTGTTTGAGGAAAATATAACCGAATCCTTGGAGTTAATCAGCTAGTCGAAGCTTTTTTCACAGCGCTACTTTTAAGGAAGTGCTTTTAGTAACTCCGCATTAGACTTCACAGAATTCATGAGCAACAGGAGCAATTTCTTTCCAGAAACACTTTATGTCAGACACATTTGTAGCACATCTGGTTTGAGCTGCTCTCTTGAGGTCCTGTTACATTTCCCAGAGAGGAGGTCTGGGCTCACTCCAAAAGATGGTTTTTTTTATAGCCACCCTGCTATTATCCTGCAGGATATTTTGGTAAAATTGGTAATTAATTATCCTCTAAATGAAGATAAGTAGTTTAGGCTCTGAGACAGCAAAGCAAGTCCAACTCATGATGCTCTCCACCGTAATTCACTGATGGGATCACGCTGGTCAGCTGTACCCTTTCTGTGCCATACAAATATCAATTTAGCATTGTTTCTACAAATATCATGTGGGTTTTAATCTAAAATCATATTTCCAAATTCTTTATATTTATTGGAGTCCTGGTGTGCAAACCTCTAACTTCACTTAGCTTTTATTGAAATAATTCACCTGTGGCTTAATTTCTGCGAATGGTCAATGTTGGAATTTGCTTTTTAATAAAACCAGTGAATTCCAGCGGGTTAATACACTGTTGTCATCATAAACATTGTTCTCATAGGACTTCGAGTAAAGTATATGGCCTTCAAGTGTCAAGAAGACCTGAATACACAATTGAAAATGTATTTCAAAATGGGTGTCTGACTGCTCAGACACGTTTTTCTTCCATTAGTTTGCAAAAAAACAGAAAAAAAAGGCTACATACAGTGCATGCAGAAATTTAGAAAAGATAATACGTGGAGCTCCTTAATATGTCCGTGAACAAAAGGAAGACATTCCCATCACATGCCATAAGTAAATAAAGTTTAATGATGCCTAATCCAGGCAAACATCTAAAACCTTTGCATCATGGAGTCAACACCCAGCAGGTCTATGTCTTCACTATCAAGTTTTGAAAAATATTGACAAACACAGATCACGACAAGTTGCACAACAAGGGTCATTTACAGACGACCACTATGACATGGCCTAACCAACTTCATTACCATTTACAAAAATGAATGCCCTGACTTTTCCAACTTTCTGGAGTTTATGAAGGATGAAAACTGCCATTTTAAAATCTTATGACTTCTCCATCATCATGGAAATTTCCAGCCATACTCCATGAATTCACGAGTCATAGACAGTAACACTTAAAGAAAGAAGATGCAGCACAGATGTCAGCTGGGATAAATGAAATGAAGAGTAACAACGCAGGATGAGTTAACTGTCAGGAGCCATAAGAGACACAAATGGTGTGTGTGTGTGAGTGTTTAAGTAAAGTGTTCAGTGAAAAATACAAAAGACAACATACAATTAACTACAAATTGCAAGAGGAAAATCTAGATATATGTCAAGTGCAAGATATCAGATCAATTGCAGCCGAGACTGTCTGCTGCCTTCAGACTATTCGTCTGCTTCGTTACAAGGTCAGGGTGCACTGAGGAGCGATGTCTCACAGGGTCGCTGTACAAACTCAAATAAACTAATCATTCAAGCCTGGCATTTGGAAACTGATCTAAACTGAATAAACTGAATTGGAATATTGGATTTTTTTTTCTTTTTAAATACCAGCACTGATGAGTCATAATGAGTGACAAACTCGTAGACAGGACAAGTATTTATTCCTGAATTCACCTCATAAATTTGCTTCCCGAACTCCCGTTCAGTCATAAATAGGAGCTACACCTAATTTTCCACTTATAAGAGCGGTCATTTCCATATTAAAAAATAGGATCAGTGTGACATTAGTTATTGAATTGCTTCGTTATATTGGGGAAACTGAATCCAGCTGTGGTGCAAATATGTGAACTCTGTCTTACCTCAGAAGGATGTGACTGCACAAAGACTCCCTCTGCGTCCTGGAAACGCCTTTCCAATTCAGCTGCGTATGAACGCGAAGGATGTCTGTCTGGCAAAACCCGGATGATCTGAAATGCAAATTTGGTTTACTTTATAGCAGAATGAGCTATCTACTGATTGACCAAACACAGCAAAACAAGTGTCTTATCCTTTTAGGCCATGTATATGAATAATGTTTTTCATTTTTGTTGAAAGGCCTCATGAAATCAGATTGGGTTTAAGTGTTTATATTGGCATGATCTTGGTGTTCGAAACATCTCAGTGGTTAAACAGTAAAAAA
>JAOWBL010000021.1:13257373-13274390 GCA_028564865.1 Zenarchopterus dispar | reverse complement strand
AACAAATACATGCATGGGGAGTGAAAAGAGGTGGGTGGGGTAGATTAGACATTTTTGACATAAGAGAATCCAGATTAAGATGGTTGGGACAGATACAGAGGAGGGTTGGAAGAGGAGATTCCTGTGACAGAGAAAGATGCAGAAGACGATAAAAGAAGGAAGTGAATGAGCTGCTCTGGCGAAACCTAAAAGGAAAAGCTAAAAGAAGTAAAAGTTATTTAAAAAATATCATAACCGAATAATCTGTAGATACAATTGTCACATAATTATACTAAAGAAAGGAACAGGGCTAATGGAAAGGAGATGTAATTTCACTTGATACAAATCAATCAAGCCGACGCAGCTCTGAAGTTCGTTTTACCCTTCTCAGACCATTAGAGCAGCATCCACCTGTGCTGCATTTTCATTGCCTGAGTGGGAAAGGATCAAGGCCAAACAGAGCATATCATGAGCAAGTGTTGCACTTGAATCAGTGTTTAATGGTTGAAAGGATGATGAGCGAAAAAAGGACCATTTACTTTAAAACCTCCAACTGTGTAAGTGCAGGCTTCAAAGAGTTTAATGACTTCTCCAAATTAGAAGTTCCCCAAGAGAAGGATCCTGCTGACCGCTAATCTATCAAAACCACAACTACTGGCAGATGGACACACACACCTAACGTGCATATGCATCCACACTCACACACACATATTAATTCATTAATATTGTATCTAATTAATATACATGAATAATGATTCAGTTTGCTCGATAATTTTGTAAAAACAAGTTAAATCAGAAGTGTTTTACAGAACCAAACAAGGACCTAAGTCTCCTGAAAGCTGTTTAATGTTAAAACAGTAAAACGTAAAGCAATGAAAGCAAATAATCAAAATAAAAGTGGTGTCTGACAGACAGAAAAGCCAAAAATGAACATATTAAAACAAGTAGTGCACAGTGAATTAAATGTAAGCTCTGCTGTTTAAAACTTAGAGCAAAAGAAGTTATATTAATATCTAATAAATAGCCAGTATATTCGCACACCCTTATTATTTCTTCAAGCCCCAAGGCAAATAAAGCCACATATATATATATTATGTTGGACATCCTGAATTTTGACTTTGACACCAAACAAAGGCTGACATTTTGTCAGCTCAGTATTAAGATACAACACCTGAAGCCAAGCGGTGTTTCTGTAAAAGAATTTAATCACGACCAGAACATTCCACAAACACAGCTGCAATATGTGACCAGTATTTGAAAAAAGAAAGCGCTTATTTCCTTAGTCTGCACATCTGTTACATTTCAGTAACTCACTCTGCACAGAGAGATGAAAACTTAACACCATAACCTTGTTTGGGGCGATAGGGCAGTCAATAAAGTACTTAAAATTTTAAAATTTCAACTCTAGAGGGTTTTTAGACCGTTATTTATTAAAGGACCTTTATTAACATTGTAACTTTTGTTTGTAATTATAGTTTATGTAGTTCTATTGAAGTTACCAAATATGGTCACTTGCCATGTAAAGGGTTAAAGTTAAATGAAAAGAAGAGCAACAACATAGTTTGTATTTGTTCCCCATATAAACCAAGCATCTACTTTTAAAACATGGCACATATGAAGAATTGTGCTCCTTTTTTAAATATCTGCTTATTTTGTATTTAATTTCAGCTACAGATTTCAAGAGTTACCGCTACTACAGACTCAAAAAATGAAGTTTTTTGCGTTGTGAAAGAATAATGTCTCACCAAATTCCTGACAATGAACAGTATCAGTAAAAGAGAGAGAGAGAGAAATCTATGTAATTAAGCGAGAGACCAGCAGATAATATGAAATGTTGGCAGCAGAGGGTTCTTTGAGCACATGTCACCAGTGCTACAAATGGTTAAAACTCTGCTGTGCAAAAAAGAAAAAAAACCTGAGCTGGAGCTCATTTAAAGTTGACTGAAGTGAAGTAGAAAATTATCGTCTGAGGGTTCAAACTTTGAGCTTTTTATTACAGATCACAGACTCTGCGCCCTCCGTCCTGCTTGTTACCAGTGTACCGTTCAAAAGCTCATCACCAGGGCATCAAAGTGATTTCCAGTAGAAAAAAGATCTGTGGCGACTTTTTGTGCAGGGCGCTAATGTGGTGTCATTTAGGGTCTTAACAGTGTGTTGTCTACAGGACAAAATCCTTTTTTTTTTTTTCTTAGATCATATCACTTTTTGTTAACTTTTTTCTTTGGTCATTTTCTCACTTTTTTTAAATTCAGTTAAGAGGAGTTTATGTGCAGTCAGACTGACATTCAGTTCTGTAAAAAGGACATTACACATTTTACTGTCATTTTTTTGAACAAAAAAATTGTAGAAACACTTTGTAAAAGAAATTAATTCCTCATAACAGCATCAGCAGCATCACGTTTGGTGAAAAATCAAGCAGGCTGTTGGGTCTCTGCTCATACCAGCTGTCAAGCATGGAGGAGGAGGGCTGATCATATGGGCTTGATTTGCTGACAATAATCGAGCTGTTGCAACCGTGCAAAGTTCAGAGCTCAGTCGGATTAAAATACTGCGAAAGGATCTTTAGAGCGCTGCACATTAACATGTGGCTGCAAACCTCAGTGAACTGGAACTATGTTGTAAAAATGAATCGGCTAATATTCCTTCACAATGATGTGAGGAAAAGATAATGTCATACACAAACCATTTATTTCAACTTATTGCTGCCAAATGAGGTTTTACAAGCCATTGAACTGTAACATTGACTTTGTTTTTCCCACGTTGCCTCTGCGTTTTTGCATACTTCTTATTAAAGAAGTAATAACAGGGTAATAGGTTTTTTTTCCTACTATCTGAAGGTGTATTTTTCTACATTGTAAGTCCTGGTAAGGACTAAGTGTTTTTTGTTTTTTGTTTTTTTTTAAACAGGAACATAAAACACTTTTTTTTGGGTACTCCGCTATAAGTAGTCTATGCAAAGAAATGTAGTGAGCTGAGATGATGTCTGGACACTGCCTTTTGTTTTTTGTTTTTTTTTTCATTTTTTTCTCCTGCTGTCATCTGCTTTAATCTTTTATTCAGTTTGTTTTTGACATGCAGACAGTGACACGCACAGGTCAGCACAAGCAGCGAATGAATTCAGACAGGAGGGACAGACTGTAACCATGCTTTTTCTTTCTCTCTGCAGATGTTGCAGCCCCAGTTTAAACCTCACAGCATCCAGCAGGTGCTGCTCCGGCTCTTCCAGGTACTTTAAATTATACATTCACGGTCCTTTGAAATAAGCGCAGTCATTGCTTCAAGGAAGGAAACCAGCCCCTGCATTAGACATTAGGTTTATGACCTGTCTGTGTCTGTAAATCTTTTTTTTTAATCAATATAGCACAGTGCTGTCACACCGATTTCAAATATCTTAGGTTTGCAGCCTGAAGGCAGATACGGCTCATGTGTTTTTCATGTAGCTTCTTAAAAAGTATTCACTTCAACATTGAGAATAGGATTCATTTTTATAGTCCGGTCTGAGTCACAGGTTAAGTTATTCCGTCTGTCCTTCTGTCCGTCCGTCAACTTCCTCTTATCCAAGTTTGGGTTGTGAGGGCAGCAGCCTGAGCAGAGAGGCTCAGACCTCCCTCTCCATCTCGCCAGCTGACAAATATAACGTCTCCAGTGTGTCTTGGGTCTCCCTATGGGCCTTCTCCCAACACCCGTCCCTCAACTAGATGGCCAAACCAAACTTTAGTCCCGTCTGTTTGACCTGGTTATGATCGGCTCTCGCAGGTGATTCCTGGACGCTCACCGTACGGCTCGTGGGATCCTGGACGGTGCCTCCGCTGCGCCGTGGTGGGGAACTCTGGAAATCTCCGCGGTGCTGGATATGGGGCGACCATCGACGGACACAACTACGTCATGAGGTTAGACAGATGGATGAAACAGAAATACTTCTCCAGGGTGGAGGAAGTGCTGAATTATACGATGAGACTCAGAAATAAAATTAGATGCTGGATGAAAGTGGGAGACTCGGAGGAGAATAGGGGAAAGAGCCAGAGAGGAGGAGAGGCATCATCTAGATGAAGTGTGTGCATCTAATGCTAAATGTAATCTCACTCTTTAATGCTGTTCTCTTTTTTGCTCTCTATCTGGCTGCCAGAGGCCGCCCAACCCATGTGGTCACCAAAGAGCTCTTTGTCCAGAGAGTCTGACACTAACTGTGTTTATTGTGTCTCTAACATACACACGCGTACATTAAACCACATAAATCCCTCAGTGTCTGTTGTTGTGGTGACGGATCACTGAGCGCAGTCGTTCTGAATAATCAGGCTCATGAACACTGCTATATGTTGTTCCCTGCAGAGTGAGAGTGTGTTTGCACTGAGGACACACAAACAGTGCTATGAAACACGCGGCAGGAGCGATTGGTAGTTTTTTGTTTGTGCTTGCTGAAGGCCACAGCATCCATTATACCGCAGCATTCTCAGTGGACCTGTGTGGGTGGCCTCCAGCTTCCATCTCTTGTTCCGATATCTCATCTCCGTGGTTTGATTTTCATTTGTTTTCTGAGCTCCGGCTTGTCCACAGCAGTCCCACGCACCACCAGCCGCATGTCGGCATTCCTTTTCACGCCAGCTTTCTGAACAAACCTCTGGTTTATTCTCCTGCATGTGGGTCAGTGCACTCGGTGCACATTCACCCCCCCCCCCCAAAAAAAGTGTACGTTACCGTTTACGTAAATGTATCACTTCTTCAGATGGTGAATCACCTCTCCTGTACAGTAAACACGGTGAGCGTCTCAATGTGCAGACAGAGCTGAGTGGGGCAGTTACCGGCTGAAGACACGCCGGGTGAAATTTCAGCGCTATTAAGAAAATGGTTCATGGAGCGGGGAATGGGAACTGATATCAAACAGCACCTTGGAATAGAGCTGATGTCTTTCTTGAGGCGGTGCAAGAGTCTTCAGTGATGGGCTGCACTCATGAACGCGTTGATAAAAGGCACGCCTGGCGACACTTGCGGGGGTCCACTTGTCTTGCTGCAGCAGCTCCCCATGCCTCCAGTTCTTCACTATGAGTACAGTTTTATAGGACAATAAAAGCTGTCAGTCTCTCTTTTACCTGCCCAACAGGTCCTCCTCATAACAGCTCTTAAAAGGAAAAAAAACACACAATCTTATTGCTCTGTTTTTATGTGCTGAGCAAACATTTTGAACACGAACCCCGCTAAAATGTAAGTACCAGCAACCACAGCCGACAGTGGCAACGGCTTCGATGAACATGATCTGTTGTTATGATTGAACTTTCTCAGCACTGGCCCTTTACACATGCATTTATCTCTTGGTGACAGAGTCAGAATTCTCCTTCCAGTGTGATAGTTGAGGTGCAGATTTACTCATCCAGGCAAAACTAGGAGGTGGCAGCAAGTCCATAAATGGTGCAGGTGGAACCTCCATTTATTGATGTTTCAAAAGTGTGTTAATCCGTAAAAACAGGTGCAAACCAGCTCATTTCAATAATGACCAAAGCAAGAGCATCAGGAGCAGATTATTTGATCATCTGGAGGCTGACATTTTTGAACATTTGAACCTGATGTCCAGTTGGGATTTTAAAATGCGTTTTGTGCTTTGCTGTTCTTTTCTCGGCTCCTTTTTTAAGAATTAGCATGATGTGAATATGATCATGATAAACTGTACTGTTGGACTCGAATTGAAATTTACAGAAAAGTTTGGCAAAAGTAAGAAACTTGAATATCATCACCTTACTGCAAGCATTGGCGTTTATTACCTCCCGCACAACGGACCTTTCAAATGTGTTTCTTTATCCTCTAAAAACGGAGCTTTAAGAATAATGCAGAAATAAAACTCCGAATCAAAGGAATGCAGCTCTGTTTTGAGCTTGAGCCTTGATTTTCTGTCAGTTGCTGTCAAGTTGAGGGGGAGGCTTTGCATCAGCAGACAGCGTGGTCGGAGGGTCAATCCATAATAAAAAACCGCTCTATAGATCTGAGAGAAGGCCAAACAGAAACTGTAAAAGTGTGGACCATTTACTGTAAAAGGTGGTCAATTTAGTGTTTGGCTGTAATGCTTTTGAAATTACTGACATGATGTCCCCATTTCCTAAAAGGCTACAAGATGTTGAAAGTCTTGAAGGTGAGTCAGGCGTCAGACGGTGGTTATGGAAAGGGTACAGGAGCTGCGCGATGCCAGTAAATGGGCATGAAATGAGCTCCCTGTGAACCTAGTTTGGTACAGCAGATGGATCAGAAACTGGAGGACTCGCTCATCATGGAAGTGGTGACCCGCGATCCGCGGGCCTGTCCTGATGTTCCCTGCTCTCTCGCTCTCTCCCAGGATAAATCTGGCACCGACGGTGGGCTACGAGGAAGACGCCGGCAGCCACACCACCCACCACTTCATGTACCCGGAGAGCGCCAAAAACCTGGCAGCCAACGTCAGCTTCGTCCTGGTCCCCTTCAAAACTCTGGATCTGGTTTGGATCACCAGTGCTCTGTCCACCGGCCAGATCCGATTGTAAGACGAAACACTCATAGTTGTTCTTGCGTGTGGATTAATAGGTAATAGTGCGCATAAAAACATGAAACCCGATGAAGGATATAGTTTTAAAGCCATTTTTAGACATGAGTGTGCACAGAGATGAGTTGTTGGGTTATAAATGTATCTGCCACCTGTCAATCAGATACCTGCACGTTTCACATAACCTGCTGATTTACTGCGTTTAATCAATATCTCTGTTCTCTCTCGCAGTACTTACGCTCCAGTGAAGCAGTTCCTCCGTGTCGATAAAGACAAGGTGTGTCCTCTCACTGCAATTATTGCAGCTATTTTAACACAGAGTGCACACAGACGCACACAAAGTGACCCTGCTTTACCCCCCACCCCCACCCCGGGTTGATGAAGGATTACAGACTTTTCCTTTGTTTTCAGTAATCCCCCACTCGCGCTTTAATCCACAATAATAAATAAAGTCACACTAATCCTCGTCACGTGAAGACGTCGAGGATGTCTGACCCAAAAATCTAGATTTATAACATTTAGCCCCGTACTCTGGTGGTCTCAGCGGCCTAAAGCTCTTGTAGTATCACCATGAAGGAGATGCATGATGCAACTGCTTTTCATTTCATTAGCAGTGATTTTAATTTGTGACAAAGATCAAGACACGAGGAGGTTTCAGAATGTAACTTGGCGAGATCTTTTCCTGCTCTGCGGTAATTCTTGAATGTGCAGTCGCTCTGATGTGCTTGACCTTTCCTCAAGTACTGCTAAAGCTGGAAATCTGCCACGTGAGCTCAGATTGAACTACTCTTGTTTTGAAGGGTTTTCACGCTGGGAGAATCCTTTTAAAGTCTGTATTCTTCTCTCTTCCTCTCCCAGGTCCAGATCTTTAACCCTGCATTCTTTAAATACATCCACGACCGCTGGACCAGACATCACGGGCGCTACCCCTCCACTGGCATGCTGGTGCTCTTCTTCGCCCTGCACGTCTGCGATGAGGTCAGAGCCGTCAACGCCTCAGCACACAGACTTCACACACACACGTCAGTCTAACTCTTCCACTCCCCTTTAGGTGAACGTGTTTGGCTTCGGGGCGGACAGCCGAGGCAACTGGCACCACTACTGGGAGCAGAACCGCTACTCCGGGGAGTTCAGGAAGACCGGCGTCCATGACGCAGATTACGAGGCTCAGATCATTCAGCAACTGGCCAAAGCCGGAAAAATCACAGTATTCCCTGGGAAATGACCGGCTAATCCCCCGCGTGGGTTTCCTGTCAGAGACGGACTTTACAGGCTGCTCACGTGTTAGATATTCTTACCTGCACCAGTTTGGATTCCCAGTTGAAGTGAAAGTCTAGTGAAGGCAAGACAACGTGAACACAGATGTGACTCATCCTGTGGCATAAACTGGCACATAAAAAGACGTGATTCACTTTCCCTCTGGGAGCTGAGTCATAATCCAGGCTGTTAGGTAAAAGGCTCAACATTTGCCCGTAACGGCCAGCTGCAGGACCAAAAAAAAAGAACAAAAAAATGATGCTGCTGCTGTTCTCCTGAGGGGAATGACAAACGCTCGATGGCTGAGCATCAGCAGAACTACAAAAACTGCCTTTGCAGCACTGAATCAAACGGACTTCTTGTTTTGGGGCCTTTTAACCCTCGTCTTATACACACAGAAGGCGTCCATGTGCTTCTTCAGGACCACCGCTGTCCAGTCGTGTAGTGGCATTTTAAACCTTCCAGAGGTTTGGAAGTATTGTCCATCAGGTATCTGAGCCTACAGAACCTGGATTGCTTCTGTGTTTTCTTTCTGTTCTTCTTTGAGTCGAAACATCTCTTCAAAGCTTTCTGCTAGCGGGAGTCCTGCTGCAGGAAATGGTGAAACAAGCTCTTGTACGTGGTATGTGATATCTTCTGAAGCCTCCGGGTCTTTGCAGTGTCGACGCCATGCAGCAGATCCACAGAAGCAGTCAGAACTTCTGCCTTTCAGCTGTCGTGACTCAGAGAGATCACTGCAAACGGCGCCTGCATGAGCTGCCGTGGCCCGTTTTAAAACCATGGCAACTGCAGTCTTTCCTCACATGCAGACAGAGATGTTGAGGCTGAGTGTTGATTTGACTCTAATGAGGCCAAGCGTCCATCTCTGGGGATTTCATGTTGGGATGGAGGCGTGCTGGTTTTCGGATCGGAGTCTCATCAACATCTGCTCTGTCGGGGTCTAATTTCGGAGAGGAGGACTGGAGACATGAAGACACTGGCATGAAATAGACATATATCACTCAGTCAGATGTTTCTGAACACCAGCATAAGCTGGATCAGTCATCCCGCACACCTCCACGTCAAACTGGACTGGCATCAGCCGTCGCTGAGTCTTCACAAGCCAGACCCCTGTCCCCCCAGTGGAGTCTGGAGTGTTTTTGCCCACCTGATGAGGCGAGGGAAAACCCTCACTGGAACTTATTGCTTGTCAGCAACGCAGCTTCATTAGCCACTCGCTCTGGTCCCCGCTCAGCCAGTTAAAAGTTCAGCTGAGTCTGGAGGAGGCGTTGCGGCACTAGACGCCTTAGACTTCACCTCTGCTACCCGCTTCATGATGGTGTCATGTCCTCCAGAGTGGAAGTTTCAGTGTCAGTTTTGTACAGCTTTGCTTTGTGTTTGTTCTCCATCGGCTCAGATTGGAGTCACTCAGAGCGACAGTGCATCACGTGACCCATTCGTACCAGCCCTTTTGTGTTGTTTTACATCTTTAAAAGTGAAAACGCAAACGAACACGTGGAAAGGAAGTGGTGCTCGCTAAGATCAAAGAAGAGAAAGCTCGGTAGCAAACAAGTGGAAAATGAAGGAAAAGAAGAGGGTTTTGGCTTGAGCTGTGACTGTAAATCTGTCTGAACATGATGGAAGTAAAAAAGCAACTAAGAAAGAAAAAAACTGTACACCTTTGGGGAAGAAAATCAACTAATTAAATATTTAACTGCCTCTTTACATGCCATCAAGTCTTGGAAAACCTGCTTCCATAGGGAAGTTTTTTTTTTTTTAAAGTAAAATATTCTGGACTTGTTGAACATCAAAAGTTCAAAGTGTCTGGAGGAGTTTGTGGCAGTTTGTAGATTTATGAACCAGGACTTTCCTGTGCAGTAAAAACGAGGGAATATATATGCTTTTTACTACAGATGGTGTTGACAATGCAACAGATTTCTGTTAAAAGCAGGACAAAAACTTGTAAACAATAAAGATTTGAATGTTCTTTTGCAGTGAAGAAATAAGTTCAACTAGAAACCGAATCCTTTGGGCACTAGTGGGATGTTTTCCTCCTCGTGGAGCAGCTAATATACTTCATTGGAAATTTGTGAGCTAAAATCATCAGAAAACCTGATCTTGACCCACACAAACTGCCGCTGGTCCACTTTAAACTTGTTTAGGAAAAGAAAAGCCAAAACCCAGATGGAAACAAACAACTAGAGGTGTTGAGAAGATGCTTTCAGGGGCTTTAAGAGCTGCATCGCTCCATTCGAAGCCTGAGTCACTGTGTTTAGTGACTCATGAGGTGTGATGCTGCAAACAAAAACAAATCCGCGTGAAGATGGTCAGAGTTGTGAGTGGAAGCTGCTGCTGCTGCAGCACATGTGATGGTCATGTGAAACACGCGCTGTTGAAGTTCCCGCCCTCCTTTAAGCCTAGTTCAGGTATAAGGAGGAGGGTCGGGGTCTGGCATCGCCCCCCACAGGTGATGAGAGGAACTGTGCTCATCTGTCCGCTGTACCTCCGTGTATTGCCGTCGTACTTTTCTGCCGTCAGTGTTTTTCCTCTGAACGGGTTTTGAAGGATGTCGTGGTGTTGAGTTCGTGTTAGCAGTCAGAGCAGCTGAATCTGGACGTGTCTGCTCGTGTTTTCTTCTACACACACATGCGCTTCTGTGCCTTGTTCTGCTACCTGGTATCTATGATTTCTCTTTTTCTTTTTTAAATATCCGTGCCTTGTGAGCTGTATATTCACACACACACACACACAGCCTTCTGCTTGGGCTGCAGATGCCTCCCAGTCTTCACTTCTTGCTGTTTTGTACTCTGACGTAGGGGAAGATGTGAATTCGTGACGCAGTGGCTTCATATTGTTTGCTTGATACTTGTGAGACATCTCTGCTGTGGTAGACGGGGAGGGATGGCAGGCAGGGAGGGGCCGCTGCTGAACCCTTGACACGCAGGAGCCGTCCTCCAGCTCTGTCTATAGGACAGGGAAAAAGGCATCGAAAGACTCCCAAATAGCAGCTTGATGCTTTCCACCCACACGGCTCTCCTCCAGCTTCCTAATGAATGCGGTAATTGTTAAGGAGATAACACTTTTCTGTGCTCTGGCAGTCGGTAGACGTGATAGTTAACCCAACCCCCAAACAGGCAGTTTGAGCTTATTATCAGAACCGAACACAGCTGGAGAGCAGAGATCCCAACCTCCTGCTGCTGTGGCTTAAATGTTTACTGACGCTGGCTAGTTTAGTTCTTAGTGGCAGAAATATTGTTACTAATAGTGCATTAAAATCTTCAACTTCCTGTGAGGGAGCCGTGGTGTAGCGGGTACCGTTACTTGTCCTCTAATGAAAAGGTTGCAGATTAATCCCAAGCCTTGCCGGCGGTCAGACACTGAACCCCACACTGGCTGCCCCCATAACAAACAAACAAACAAACAAAAAGCTTGGATCAGTGGGGGGCTTGTGTCAGGAAAAGCCTCCGATGCAAAGATCCATGTCAAGTTAAAATGCAGAACACAGTGGTCCAATGTGGTGAAAGAAGTCACTTTAGGACTTCTGACTGGAAAAACAAATATTCCTCAAAAGATTTATTAGTCAGAATATTAAAAAACGAAAGTAGTGATAAAGCATTATTAGCTCATTTCCTTTCTTTAGTGAACAAAGAAATGACCATTTTTCAAGACAAACACAAGTTAAAAAAAAGTTCAGCTTCCCTCTTCTGAGTTACAGCAACTGCAGCTTGATTTAAAACTGAAGTTAAATGGAGATAAATCTGATCTGTGATGTCACAGAACATTTTCAGACTGAGGCAGCTCCAGGGTGACGAGTCGGTCGTCACTTCTCTTAAGAAACCTTTTCTTTTTAACATAATGATATGGAAAAATTATGAAAACATCAAACTCACTGGTTGAATATTAGCACATTTATTTTACTTGCAAGAACAGTTTCGACGAGATCTTTCTGAGTGCCTGTTCTGAGGACAGCAAGTCGTCTCCGAGTTGTGACAGTCTGAGGGGGAGAAGACCCCGTCACATATACCCCCACCACTAAAACCAGAGGTCACTAAACTGACACAGACACAAAGTCTACGTTCTAACAAACCCAGAGATCATTGTCTGGTTTACAACATCCTGAATGAAATGCTGACTTTTATTACTTATGGCGTGGTTTACGACCTAAAACAGACAACTAGTCTTCCCTGAGTCAGCATTTTCTAAAGGGAAGTCACATGTTTTCATTTGAACTTTATTTACATTTTAACTGGATGTTTTGTTTTTTTTAAACTAACCCCAACTGGAATTATATTCTTTTTTTTTTTGCCATCAGTAAAATTGACCTTTTTTTTTTTCTTTTAAGGCACATTACACTTGAGCCCCAAATATCACCATCAGAGTCTGAACTGGAGCTTTTAAAACAAACAGAATTTCTATTATTTCCTGAACAGAAACAGGCTCATTTAAAAGTCATTTATTGATTTGGTTTTTCTCTTTTTAAGAGGTAATTAAACAGCAGCAATGCAGAAACAAGAGCAGGCAAGAAAAACTGGATCTGAGACACTAGGGATTGTTTTATTACTTATTTTAAAAAGGCAGACAAAATGTTTATTCTTCTGCTTGTTAAAACGGAAAATCTGTCAAGTTAAAAAAAAACCATCTAACAAACTCATCCAAAAGTAAATTTTAAACAAAACTAGTGATAGGTTTGAGTGGCGCTGTGTCCTTTAACTGCAACTTTTAAGGGGGAAAATGTAGTTTTGCTTCTCGCTTTTTTTATTTTAGGCATTATTACTCAAACATAAAACATTGGTTTTGACAGGATGCAGGAAAAGGTTTTTTGTTTCGTTTTTTTCCGCCCCACAGAACTTGGCCAACATCTGTGACAGATTTAAAGTCGTTGATTCCCGCTCACCCCTCAGTCACCTGCGTCTCTCCAGATGTTGAGGTCGGAGCTGAAAAGATGTTTGCGTTTAAAAACGTCCCAGCTGGCTCTGCAAGTGTCCAACATCCTGCAACCGGCAGGAACTGGAGACCAGCTCATCTGTCAGCCGCCGTTTTAGTAGTTTCTAATAAAGGAGATGAAAATCCTGCGTCTAACCTACTACGAACTAGTCTGCTTAGTGAATGCGTCTCAAACTAGAGCAGAAATAGAAGCAGAGAAAGGAAAAGCCAGGTTGAAGGAGGGAAACCTTTTCATGTGGGTCGAGTCCAACCACCAGTCTCTTCCTGCCTTCGGCGGTTTCTTCGGAGCCGTACTTTAGTCGTTTGGAATTAGTACATGCGTGTTTACCACTGGAACATCTGTAAATGTTTCTCTTTGTATTTTATGCTGTTATACAAATAAAAGCTACATGAAACTTGAAGTCAGAGCCTGATGTTTTGTTTGTGAGTTGATTTGTAATACTCGCAGGAAGAAAAATGTCAAAATGTCCAACTCCTGATTTGACTGCAGGGTTTAGTGATGTTTGTGTGGGTAAGCTTGTTTTAATGAGCTTAGAAAGCACTAATTGTTTTGTGCTTGTGGCCCCCTTTTTTTTTTTCGCTCCTGGGAATATTTTACTAATATTGATGGTGTCATGGCAACAGTGCTCCATCTCATTAAAGTTCATACTGCCAGTGTAAGCAATAATCATGATTATGTTCAGCAATCCAAACAGAATATTCCCGGGCTAACCTCTATCTTGTAACCGATTACATACGATTGGAACCACAGCTGCTGATCTGAGATCGGCTGAACCCTTATCAGACGTTTCAGAAGAAGTGAGACAGACGTGTGCCATTTTCCACTTCTGTTTATTCTTTCGCCACAATTTCAGGAACATTGAACAGCTTTAATGAAAAGATGCATTAAAATCAATATTAAATGTCAGCGATGAAGATACAGACCGGTTACTGAACATGTTCATGATCAGTTTACAATTAAAGTTGTTAACAAAATTGTTAATTTACTAAATGAAACCCATACTGGTCAGATAATGGTTTGTTGATCGAGACTATGACACATTTAGAGAAGTAACCAGTTAAACCTGGCTCTCAGTCACACAGGTGGACGGTAGCCGCGTCCGGAGGTCACACAGGAGGCCCTGAGCCAGTGAAGGACGCGAGCACGTGCACTGAAACTCGGCTGAGATTTAACCCGTCTGGCAGCCAAAAGAAAAACTGTCTCGGGGCTACAGTGAGATGAAATGAGAACAATAAGGGAGGTTGTTGGTTCATCAAGCTTCAGCTTGAGCTTAAGACTGAATTAAAGATACAAGCTACTGGGGTTGTTTTTTTGTTCAGTATCAGTCTGAGACTTAAACAAAAGCACATCCTTTACCTCTGCATACGAACATGCAATAACATAGTGGACACAATCCTTCATCCTCTGTAATTGAAAGTGCATGAAAAGATGTTAAACACAGAAATACGGGTTTTAATGGGCAAAAGTATTCCCAATAAATGGACATGGCTCATGTACTGCTTGCTGACTGTCAGTGGTCATCTGTCAACAGGGTTTGGTTCATTTTAATATCATTCTGACCTACAGGGAGAAGTGAAGAGGAGAGGAAGTCGAGGCAGAACACTTGTGACCTCACCTCCTCCTCTCTCTCTCTCTCTCTCTCTCTCTCTCAGTTCTCACCCAGCTTGAGTCGTGCAAACTCGTTGGCCATCTGCAGGGCGTCCTGCAGGCTCTGCGTGTTCCTGCCCGTGGCCTGAGCAGACATGTCTTTGCCGCCTCCTTTACCGTCCAGCAGGGGACACAACTCCTGAACCCACTCGCTGGCTTTCAGGCCACGATTGGCCACATCCTGCAGAGAGGAGAGGAGAAGTCAGATCTGTGGAAGATGTGGCACTTCAGTCGAGGCTTGTGGCACTTATGGATGAGTGGGTGTGGCACCTGTGGGACTTGGCAGAGGCAGGTGATCTTCCCGGCGTCGGGGTCAACGGTGAAGAGCATGGCAGCGGTCTGAGGAGACTGCGACTTCAGCAGCTTCAGTGACTCATTCAGAGCCTGAGACGGACGGGAAGAAAGTTAAGGAGGGAAAGCTGCATGTCAGACAAAGACGGAAACAAAAGAGGCCTAATCGATGTCTCAAGGTCAGAGTTAATGTGCCACAGAGCTCATTTAGTCCCACAGCAGTAAAACGCTGAGCTAAGCTGGACAAGAAAAGGGGCATCACCGAGTAAATGCTTTCAGCATCCAATGAAATCTAATTTAATGAGAATCTGGGACAATAGTTCTGAACTTAAATGTTGATGGCTTCAGTCTGCTGTAGCAAATCTAAACAAGCAAGTAAACAAAAATGGTTTTGTCACTCCAAGAAGAGGCTTCTTGGAGCGTTCAAGGATATTTGATTACATATTTAATATTTACTTTTTGGTGATGAGAGAAATTCCCCAGAGAAAGGCAGAAACCCATGCAATAATGGACAAAACTAGAATTCTTGTTCTGGACGACCAGCTCCCGTCTGTCTTTCAAAATGCTGGATTTTGCTGCAAAATTAGACAACTGGAATTGCAGGACAGTTTTCCAGGTTGGAAAAGCTTCTCTGAAACTCTTCCCTCTAAACAACATGAGACTGAAGGAAGTGAAGTCAATCAACAACAACAGACTTTTGGAGCCCAAACATGTTCAAATATATGAAAGTCTTCTTTTTTCCTTCCTGGATTTATATAATAGATATTCTTTGTCTGATTTAATTTAAAACATTGTTTATTTATCCTTATAAACATTTTTTAAAACTGTTACTGGTTCAGTATTAGTATTGGACAAAGCCCAGGTATGTCTAATGTCAACTCTGACTCAAACATCATCAGCACCAGCTGTTAACAGAGCCCACACTAATGTTAAAATAATCGGTTCGTGCTTAAACTGTTGAGGCAATTCAGTAAAATGATCATTACAGCAACACTCAGCCTCTGGAAATCCAGAAAATAAAACTGGTCTAAATTGAATCCTTTTTATCCTTTAAAAAAACATGCTCCAAGTGTAAGTGCATCTGGGTGATTTTGGGTCTGATTTTTAAGTTGTAAACCTCAAACTAGTTAGATTCACATCAGCAAGTCGTCAGCGCTTTATTTTTAAGTGTGAACAACTGAAATACTTATTGAAGGATGAGAGTACTGGCGACTCACTGCTGATGACCCACGGACATTTAACAAGCTCAATATCTGGAGATATAGCCAATAAGGGATCAATGAATCAGATGAGATCAGCGTGAGGAGGCAAGTCCTGAGACAGGAATCTGCAAAAAGTTTTATTAATGCTGATCACAATTTCATCTTTGTCAACTCCTGTTGAATTAAGTTAAAGGCCCAGGAGATCAAATTTGATTTGTATCCACATAGATGAAATTGCAGATGAGAACCAGCTGATGGCTCTTCTTTTTGTTTTTTCCTTCCAAACATGTAAAGAAAAGCTTAAAAGGGCAGGAAAACGCCAAACACCGACTACAAAATTACCGTTTGCTTCGGTCCATCTGAGTTACTACAGTAATGAGGGAGAGGGACGACCTCTGGAAACAAATGATTTATTCTGAGGTGAAGAAAACAAAACTATTTTTAATTAACTATAATAAAATTGGTAATGAGTCCATTCTGGGGAAGAAAGCAGCTGCTCACCTTTGCCGAGGCTCCGGTCTCCATTTCCATGATGAGCAGCGCTTGGTTGGGGTTGTTTTCAATCACTTCTTTCGTTTTCTCCAAGACTCTCTTCTGGATGTCAGCCTTGTAGCTGCGGTCCAGGTCGTCCATGATCTTCTTCAGACCCTTCAGCGTTTCCCTCATCTCGTCCTTCTGCCACTGAGAGATGACCGCGGTGCCTATCGACTGCAGGGAAGAAAGATCATATTAATACCACGGCGCAGAGCTGAGTTTCTTTGCAGCACAGAAATGTCATTTACCTCGGTCATATCGGCGATCTCTTTCTGTACGTCTTTGTTCGGCGCAGTCTGCTGCTTCACCTTGTCTCCCAGTGCAGACAGAGTCTGCAGCAAGGCGTCAGCTTTCCTCTGGGCCTGAAATAAAACCCAGGGCCATTAGGGGAGCTCAGTGAGTGAGGGCAAAGAGCACAAAATAAAAAATGCAGAGTGGTGTCATGTTAAGGAATTATAAAAATAAAGAGTCCAACAGTGATTGTGTAAAATAGTTAAGATTCATTTAAACTTCATCTGTGTAGTCCTTAAAAATGAAAAAAAGTACAATTCGAGTTCCATCAGTTGTACAACATTTAATATATGTTTGTACCGTATTTCTCCTCATTAACGCGCCCGGGCGCGTAGCAAATTACCAGCAGGGCGCCTCTATTTAAGACCTAATTATGCAAGTTCTTCAATG
>JAOWBL010000021.1:13227246-13256372 GCA_028564865.1 Zenarchopterus dispar | reverse complement strand
AGAAAAATATATATATATATATATATATATATATATATATATATATATATATAAATAAAAATATAAAAACAAACATTTCTTTTACTAGCTTGCCATCTGGTCCTCACCTGTGCAGCCTTCTTCTCCTCTTCAAACGCAGCTAGATCCACTCCCATACCCTTTTCCTCAGCTATGAGGGAAGTCAGGTCCAGAGGGAAACCGTATGTGTCGTACAACAGCCAAGCTGTGTCGCCTGAATGCACACAGACAGACCACATCTTGTTGATATGCAGGAGACGTGCTGCTCAGTCACACTTTAAACATGTCTGTGCTTTTACTGTTTTTCCATCAGTGTATGTCTCTCTTAACTATGACTGCAAAGAGCCCTGTCAACCTCCTTTTTTCTTTTTGAAATTCCCCACAATGTAGAAATAAATTTAAGGCCTGAAACAGACCATGTGCAAAACAGGCTGTAACCCTTTAACCCTAAATGAAGTTCATCAGGACAGCTGGATTTGAACGTGTTTATTTAAATTTACAGTATTCAAAATTGAAGTCTCTCCCTGCCTAGTTTCTTTCAGCCAATCAGAAGATTTTAAGAACTGAAATAGAAACAAAAGTGCTTCCAGTAAAATCACTAGCAGATTAGAAATGAAGTGAAGACAGAAGTTATGAGGTGTCTTACCTGGGATGGTCTTGCAGTCTCCCAGACTCATTATCTTTCGATCGAGGATGCGGCGTCCTCTGCTGAGGGTTTTGAGGAACTGCGCCTCCTCCTCATTGATGATGTCTTTCACCATCTCTGGATCTTTCTTCAGCTCTGGGAAAGCTTCACCCTGAAGGATGAGAGTCAACACACATCAATGTCAGGGATGAAACAAGGATGGAGAGGAGAAGAGATAAAGGCCAAAATGGGGAGAGAAGGTAATTATTGCAGGATTTAGAAAAAAACAAAACAAGAAACAATAACAAAATTGGAAATTAGCTATTTGTATAGACATAAAGATCTTAAATTCACTACTTTTCCTTTATAGTGAGAAAGAGAAACTCAAGCTTTCTATTCACTAAAATACTTGATGAAGAATCAACATTGAAAAGGTCAGTGTCACTTAAAGTACACATCTATTAAAAATCTTGGGATGTGTGTGTATATGCACACATGTTGTATTGGAATAAGCATTTGTCAGTGACATATTATCCTACACTAGTATCGTTTTCATTCATTAACTCTGAAATCATTTGTATCAGTGGGTTCTATTGTAAAAAGATTTATTTTTCTTTTTAACAAGCACATCTTTAACAGTAAAATCCCTGCTAAGAACAGAGGAGTTTCTATCCATATCAAATTGGGGGTTTTAATGTGATATGGAGCAGGAGGTGCGCAGTAATTTTCTTTTTAATGCCACGTTTCCAGACAACTCAGCATTTCCATTTGAGGTGCAGACAGCGCCCCCTTGTGTTCAAAGTGGGAACTTTTTCATATGCATCACAACTTCCTTGCAATAATAGAAAACATTTGATTTAACAGTTTTTCTGTTTATCTATTTATTTGCAATTTAAAGAGGGACTTAACAAAACACCATAATAAATTCATGGAAAGATCCAAGTTATGAGACATCTGTGTCATAAGCAATCAGTTTTGTACACCATTCTGATGTATTAATAAGTACTTTTGAACTATACATGCTATACTTCTTCCTCTAATTTCAATACTGATCTGCTAAATACTACAATACAATTTTCTTTAAATGCATATAAAACATATTGATCAGTCAAGGTAGGAGTCCGTTAGCCTGTTTATCACTTGATTTAACTTCCTGTTGTTCACACTCTTCAAATTCACCATAAAGGTTTTAACTTATCATCATGAATTCTGAAGGTGGGAAAGAAAATAAGGAAGATGTGTGTAACATACACTGTTCCAGAGTTTTCTTTAAGGTTACAAAATAATGCCTTGTAATATGACAAATCTCTGACAAAATATAATTGTTAAATCTTGCTTTTAATAAAGATTTGTAATGCAAACCAGCTACTAAAGGTCTCAACTGTTTCTTTAAGATGTGTGCACCAACTTTTTCTCGATTTATCTTAAACACCTGGAGCACAAGAACAAACTGTTAGTCAGCATTTAAGACGATGTCTGTTAGTTCTGTTAGCCAAACCAGACATCTAAAAAAGTGACATACTTCTTACAAGACGATCAAGGTCAAACTGGGAACTTACTTCATGTATTGTGAATGCAGGTCAAACCAGATACACACAGACAGCTCAAAAAAATCTTTTAAATTGTAATATTAACTCATCCCTAGCACAAGTATTTCATTCTGATTTGAAATATTGCTCAAATGTTCTTGGTATTGTGGGCATGTGGAATAAAAATCTGACAGGTCAGAAGTCTCACCAGAGAGTCAACCACGACATCCACCAAAGAGGCAAAGAAACCCCTCTGAGCTCCCAGCTTCTCGTGTGAGTAACGAACTGCGCGACGCAGGATCCTCCTCAACACATATCTAAATGCGGAAGAAACAAAAACATCAAAATGAAGTACTAAAACTGGAGTAAACAATCACACAAGTCCTGAAAAGCATCTGAAAAAGGGTTTGTGAAGTACTGAAATAATTATTGAACTTGACTTTCTTCAATTCCAAAACACTCGTTTCAGAAGCTGTCACTTGTCCAATCAAGCTTGTTAAATGTGAAATACAATTAAGTTGCAAATGCACAAATTACACAATTTTACTATCTGTACATTTATTATTTTTTCAGCTGTCTGTCTCGTCCTGAAATGCCTCACCCTCTTCCTGTGTTGTCTGGCCGGCCCCCATCTGATAAGGCGATGGTGATGGTGCGTGCATGGTCAGCGAGGACGCGGTAGGCCATGTCGATGCCATCAGCATCCTCAGTGCCAACTTTACCAGTGTAAGGTCGAGCACCAGTACCCTGAAATAAATCATTACCTTGCACAATAAATCTATGGTTCAAAACCAGTTTTATTCTGATCTAAATATAAAAACTATATGAACATTTTTACAAAGTATCCAGTACTTAAAACTATTATAAATACTTTACATCTTTACATCTTACACCAGTTTGTTGAATAGTTTTACTTCAATCTCATCTGCAGTAAACCGTGTTATATCTACTCGTGAGGTCAGTTTATGATTTATCTTTGTTTATTGGAAATTAGAAAATAAATATGCTGCCATTAAGAATGATTTTCTCAAAAAGCATTTAAATTTCCCTGATACAGCCCAGTGAACCCTGCTATGTTCATTTCTGTCCTGAGAGCAAGTAAAAACAGTTAAATTTTGTAATTTTTTGCATTAAAAACTTGTCATTTCGGTACCTTCTGAATAGCATCAAAATAAGGTACGAAGAGGTCAGTGTCATAGTTGGACATCTTGTTTTGCAGCACGGAGACCAGACGCTCCAGACCCATCCCCGTGTCGATACTCTTCTTAGGAAGTGGCTTCAGCTCCGTCTCCGACTCTCTGAGCAGGTTGGAATCAGAAAGCAACACCAATTCATTCACCAGTAAATCACTACATGCACTTTAGATGATGCAGTCTTGTTGTGAAGAGCACACTGGTTTATGAATTTTACCAGTAAAACTATTCACAAGTTTTATGTATTACAATAGTAAAAAGAGAAAGAGACACTCAGTCAAGCGTCAACATGACTTCTCTGATTTCTATAGTTCATCCTTAAATCAACTGACTTTAAGACATACAACAGTTAATCAGCCAATAAATTGACTTTACAAATTAGAAACTAAAGGCCTCCATGTTTTTTCTGGTAAATAATCTGTGAGTATCCCTCATTCTCTGTGTTACCTGTTGAACTGGATGAAGACAAGGTTCCAGATCTCCAGCACGTTTGGATCGTCCATGTTCACCAGATGAGAGGCATCCCTCCCACCGATGCGGTCGTAGTGGATCTCACTGCATGGACCGCAGGGTCCGGTGTCTCCCATCTCCCAGAAGTTGTCCTTCATGCTTCCTGGGAGGATGCGAGCCTCCTCCACCCTGAGCAAAAGACACACGACTTAATGGATCAACTTTATTAATGGGTGAAAACAAAAACCAAAAAAGTTCATTTTTCTGAGGGGAAAAAGTAGTTTCTCGTCCTCTGTGGAGTATGGATCCAATCTTCTATATTTCATATAATCATATATTATGTAAATATTTACCTTGTTTCATCTGCTGTCTAATAGTCTGACCAGTAGTGAAATCAATAAACAAATACATAACAAATGGAATGTTGTTCATTTTATTTTTCAGGGTGTCCCCACAAAATGTTAATGTTTTAAGTTGAGTCACCCAAATATATTTGGCATCCAACTTATATAAATACTTTTTTAAAAAGTTGTAAACAGTCAAATCTACTGCAGAGCTGCAATCAGCTTCACTTCATCACTCTGTCAATCTCATGCTCACTTATTTATTCATTTTTGTCCAGGTCTTTTCAGCAGCTTTTGATCAAAAAAGCAACCAAGTATAAAAATGAACAACCTTTTGAAATAATGTGAATTTCTTTCTTCCCCTCTCAATGTAAAACAGCAAAAGAATCGTGTCGCTGTGAAACTATAAAGATGCGTGGCGGCTTTGGCTGCTGCTCATATGTATGTGATGTGCATGTGATATAATGTGCATGTGAGTGACTGTGGTGGCTGACCCGCCAATCACCAGAGTGAACAAAGGGGTAAACAACAGCTGAAAAGGACTAAAGACAATATTGAAGGGAAATTCAACAAATCCTTACGTCACATAAGTTACACAGACAAAATGAAGGTCTAAAAAAATAAAAGTTGCAAAATGTTTTTAGAGGATGTATAAGCCAATCCAGAAACATCATGGATAACTTCAAAAAGAAAAAAAAAAAAAAAGAATCACAGTGGGTTTTGATCATCTAAGATGAAACTAAGGCTTCCATCTCACCCGCTTTCCTCTTTTCCAAACTAGACTTACCCCAGGTCCATCCAGATCTGTTTGCACTCGAGGTCTGGCTCCAGACCTGCATCAGCATTCCCCCCGAAATAGGTGACATAAAGGCGATCGATAGAAATTCCAAACTCCTGAGTCAGCAGCTCCAGGGCCATCTTACAAGCCAGTTGCTGCAGAGGAAAAATAGATAACATGGAAAATAAATGGAGATAAAAATAAAAACAAAATATTCAGACTGCTACATGAAGCACACACAACTATGGTTTCTATGGTAGGAGAAACAGTTTAAATGTTTATTTGTATGTGTCAAGTTTTTCAAAAGTGCAGAGAAAACTGTAGTTCATATACTTCTGGAGCATGTCATAAAAGCTATCATGGATTACCTGTAGCATTCACAAATAACACTCTAATGTTCCGGAGTTAATATCTGGAAGTTGACTAAGAAAGATCTACCGTGATCCAGTAATCTATTATACTTCCAACATCGTCTGAATGGTAACTTAGTGTTTGTTTCGTGCTTACTTTTATCGTGGCCAGGGACGGTTTTTGCCTGCTAATTAATGGATTGCATCGTGTGACGCCAGTAGCTCCACCTTAACCGTACTGTTTCATTTTCCTATGAACCCCCAAATGAAGGGGTCCCAGAAATGGTGCAATTTTGTTCTGTTGTACGAGACCCTTTTAAAATGGACACACACAAAATAGCGTACCCAATTGTACCAGCCCGGACTAAACAGTTCAGTGGAAACATGGTTTAGCAGAGTAAAAAGTTCCTTGACAGTGGTCATCGTTCTACTCTGCAGCCACCAGGAGTTTGGCATACAGGAACTTAAAATGACTCCACAACTCACAGGCGTCCCAGAAATCACCGTCAATGCTCCAGTCCAATAAGATACCGTCAATGCTCCAGTCCAATAAGGTCCACAAAAGAGAAGACTGGCTTGTAATACCATAATTATCCAGTATCTTACTGAACAAATGCTTTGTTTTTTTTGCTTCTTTTTTTCCTCATTTCAAAAAGATGTCTTTATTAAATCTATTTAATAAACGATTATTTTTGTTAACTCAATAATAAACCTAGGGGGATCATTTTACAAATATATGCAGCCACCACTTTGATTTTCATGTATATACTGGTTTTGCAGCATGGGGGCTCGGTGGTGAAGAATCAGTTCTCGCCTCACACCAAGAAGGCTCCTGGTTTAAATCTGTGTAGTCTGAATGTTTCCCCTGTGCTTGTGTGGATGTTCTCCAAGAACCCCCAAAGTCCAGAAAAATGGATAACAGGCTAAATGATGATTCTAAATTGTCCATAGGAATGACTATGGACAAGAGTAGTTGTTTGTCTATATGTGGTCCTGTAATGGACTGGAGACCTGTCCAGAGTCCCCTGCCTTTCATCCAGAGAAACCTGGGAGAGGCTCCACCCATGTGACACTTAGTAGGAGCAAAGATACCATAAGTGGGTGTAGCTAAAAGTTGGACCCACAGCAAGAAAAAAAAAAAAAAAAAAAAAGAGTTATCTACAGAGACTGTATTTTTTTGCAAAGCGCTGTTTATTTTTTTAAGTCCTCAAACATAGATATAAGTTTTCCTACTTGCAAAAATGTGGAAAAAAAAAAATAGATGAATCAACAAGTGAATAAGACAACATGATTAATACCTTAAAGTAGTCCCCAAAGGACCAGGAGCCCAGCATTTCAAAGAAGGTGTGGTGGTACACATCTTTACCCACGTCGTCCAGGTCGTTGTGTTTGCCTCCAGCACGGATACACTTTTGAGTGTTGGCGGCACGACGCAGCTTGGCCATGGGGTGGGAAGGGTCAATAGTGTTTAGGAAGATGGGCTTAAACTAAAAAAAAATTTAAAAAATCTTTTTAGAATCTTGGCTTTGAATGAATCAAAATGTTTATAAAGTGTGGGTGTATATATATATATATATATATATATATATATATATATATATATATAAAAGCCAGGCTGAACCCGACTGATTTGGTAAACACGTGCTGTGTACCTGGTTCATGCCGGCATTGGCGAACAGCAGCGTGGGGTCGTCCAGTGGGATAGTGGATGAGGAGTGGACATACTGGTGCTCATAGCGACGGAAGAAGTCGATGAACTTCTGGCGAATGTGAGCTGCACTCAATGTGGAGTCCATTATGAATCAGCTCTCTGAAAATAAATATACAAAACACTTTTAATTTAATACTTTTTAAATGTGAAGCTTCCGAACATGGCCACAAATTTTAAGTCAAATTACAGCTAGTCACTCAGATAACATTACTATTTTTCATCAAAAATGCAAAAGTCTGTTTCACATGTTGAAGCAGAAATTGGTCCAATTTTTACATTAGAATTTGCACCCCAAGAAGTGTAAAATAAAAACAAAAAAATAAGAAGTAGTAGTAATGAGAGAGACAACAAGTTGCACAGAGTGAGCAGTAGTGAGTCAAATTGAAGACTCTCACTGCTCTTCGAGACATATTCTGGTCTGTTTCTAATGTCCACGTTGAGCTGAGCAAAAGCCAACATAGCAGTTACGAGCTCAGAGTAGAGACGTCTCAGATTCATTTGCCTCATGCAGCCATTCATGCTGACAAGCAGCAACTTATTGTTTTTCTGATCATATGTAGACAAGCATGTAAGAACTGTAATCATGGCAACAACTAAATGGAATATCTAAAAAGATGTTACAGGAGCTTGCTATTTAATATAAAATGAGTTAATGTGGCACAGTTTTTGTTTTAGATTTACCACCTTGACAATAAACAGAATTAGGAAAGACAATTAAACAATTCTTCTTTGGTTGGGAAGTTTTTTCCGTCTCATCTCATTTTCAATAATGTCCTCATGAATGAATATAAACTAAAATGACAGAAGAACCTCTGAAAATACTTTTGATTTTCATGTATTATCCTTGGTTTTTATCTGGTATCACATACAGGAAAGACTGTTGACTGGAAATGTGACCATACATGACTTTAAGAAAGATGGGCATTAAAGGAGCAGAAACTCCTTATGGCAATGCTTAATTTGAACAGTTTTTGCATTATCAGAAATATTGATACCTAAGGTATTTCATTTTTGGGAAAGGGCATTTCCACTAGTATGTTTCTAGAAAATGTACCTTTATTTTTAGTTATCTTATTCTAAATTATCCAGCCAACCAAGTACTGGTTATTTTTATGTATTGGCAATGGTTTTAAATGTTTATCTCTCTACGTTTCACCACAGAAGGTTTTTAAGGTGTGGTTTTTGCAGTCCTAAGCCTTCATTTCTCATATACATCAACGCTTTAGTAATTCTGTGAAACACCTGAGGCCATTTGTACCTTTTCATCTGTGAAATATTATGCAGAAAGCTAAAAATGAACCACACCCATCAAAAAGAATACTTTTGTAACAATTACGCAAAAGGTATTCTGCTGAGACGGTTAAACTTTTGCTGATACCGTGGGGATATTAAACTATTACTGCAGCATTACAAAAACAGTGTGCTGTGTATAATTAAAAGCCGGAGAGATGAATTCCCAGAAGTGGACTCTAGCTGACAGAGGAAACTTCACAGCTGGTCCCTTCAGCTCTCTAGGACAAACAAGAGGATGGTAAACAGCTTCTGTCCCCATCCTGACTATGAAACCACACAGCTAGCAACCAGTCCAAGTAAAGACACAGGTGTGACTGGGTGGAAATCTCAGCCACGTATGGTTCACTACAGAGAGGACACAGAAAGGTGCAACAAATAAACACTGAAAGGTGTGAGGAGAATAATACATACTAGAATCATATATTAGTTCACAGGATCAAATGTTAGTAGAACACTAAAGAAACATATCAAAATATGGCCTACGGTTATGTTTGTACCTGTAAATGTTGATTGCAATGAGTTACACCTGCAGATTATAAATTAAAGTCTCATCGTCTCTCTTGATACAAACATATTGTAAGCCACCAAACCGGTTCTAAATTAAGTGACAGTTATGTAAATGGTCATTCCCTTTCAAATTGTTAAGAAAATCTACTATTATTGGTTAAGTTGTGTGACAGTTAACTGATTTTAAACACGAGCTCGAGCTGACGTTAGCAAGCTCAGCCATTAGCCAAGGGGACTATTTGTTTAACTTCAGGTTCAATGGACCTATTTAAAGACATAATTTTAGCACAATAAACGTTATTTATTTCAACTGATTACTAGGAGAAAATAATACTCACAGAAGCGGCCGTTCTCACAGGACGAATCGGTTTCAACTCCCAGGTACTCGGCTTCACTCCACGCTGCTCGGTCATAGGGGGAAGGGCAGAGGCGTTGAACACGCCCACGGCGAACTCCCATTCGTCCGGGTCTACCATTACGTCAGAGATTATCAACTACTGTTGTGCTTCTATTCGACAATGCTTCTGTCAATACTAGCCGAGCCCGCCGCAGCAGTGATATAAACTTTACTGTTCTGGCTGATGCAACGACGAAGGTGCAGGTGCTCAAATCCGTCCGCAGTCTTCTAGTGTTTGAAATTCATCTCGACGAAGCATTTTGTTTTGATAAACCTACAATAGGCCTTCAAAATAATGTTGCGGCAGGTTTTATGAAATAAAGTGAAGGATATAATACAACATTTTTTTTTTGTTCAGCATCTCCCTATATATATTTTCTCTGTTTAAATTATTAAAAAATAAAAGACAGAAGTTATTATGCATAAAGTAACTCTGATAGATTTTTAAAACTTAAATGACAATAAAATGTTACCAAATACTACATAAGAACCATTCATGCTTAGCGGAACTGTTATGTGGTTGTTGCGATTTCTTGGGGACCAGTTTGCAAGTGGCTATTCAGCTTCACGCTGTGGAAAACATGCCGACTGATACTAAGCGCGTCCGCGGCCCCGAAGTATCTCAAAGCCCGTCTCTGTTTGCTTGCAGAGCCGCGACAGTTCTCCCCAAGCACGGTTCTAGGGCAGACGGTCGGCAGCGGGATCAGGTGGACGTCCGGCCGATTTTTGTCCGCTGCGGCCTGGTGAGTCAAGCTAAAGGTTCCGCGTACATAGAGTCCGGAAACACCAAGCTGATGTGCTGCGTTTACGGCCCAAGAGAAACTGAACGCAAAGATGAGACCGACATGAAATGTGGAAGGTACGTATATATATTTTTTTTATTCTTTGTGTGTGTGTGTTGGGGGCGGGACTAAACATCTGGATTTTAACTAAACAAATCGGTAGGACCTTCAGAGGGTTACAATTGGCTGGTGAACCCTTCAATTTGCTCCGGAAAACGTGGAATAATCGTGATCAAAGAGCACTTTAACGTTTAGTGAAATGAAGGAAAGTAATCATCTAATCAACAGCAATATTTAATGTTTAATAATGACTATGTAGAGAGACAGGAGGCAGAGCTAGAGGTAGCAGAAATGAAAATGTTGAGGTTCTCTTTGGGAGTAACAACGATGGATAGGATCAGGAATGAGTACATCAGAGGGAGGACACGTGTTAGATGTTTTGCAGACAAAGAGAGAGAGGCCAGACTGAGATGGTTTGGATATGTACAGTGGAGGGATAGTGAATTTATTAGGAAAAGGATGTTAAGGTGCAAACTGCCAAGCAGGAGGCCTAGAGGAAGACCACAGAGGAGGCATGTGGATGAATTGAAGGAAGACATGAGGGTGGTTGATGTGAGAGAAGAAGATGCAGATGATAGGGTTAGATGGAGACTGTGACTTGATGTAGAGACATGAAGGGAGCAGTTGAAAAGAAAAGATGTGATGAGAACTCGCATTTATCGAGAATAAACAGTGGTCCATCCTTATAAAAACCACCCATCAATGAGAAAAAAAAGTTTGTTAGACTTTGGTTACTCTAATGATTAGACTTGATGCAAGTCTGGAGGAGTGGAAAATTGTCATATGGTTAGATGAATCCAGATTGACTGTTTTCCAAAGTCATGTAAAGTTGAGAAGACTGGAGGTAAAGTGATGCACCCATCATACCTGCAGTGTAAGTCAATCAATGTTCTTTTTTCATCCCTAGTGGTACAGGTATATTTCAAAATGAAAATCCCAGGATTCGCCTCGGTCAGTTTTAAAGAGTTGTTTAGGCAGCATCATTTCTACACATTCAAGATCATCTTTATGGTCACTGTGAAGTCACCTGAACAAAAAAATTATTAAATGCTTGCCACAGTGAGTGAGAACCGTAGTTAGAGCTGGTCAACAAAGTATTAGTGTTTAATGTGTCAACTGAGTCCACGAGTAGTGACATTTCAGCCAAACTGATTCATTACGATTGCTTTAACCCTGGAGAACCCACGGGGTCAAATTTGACCACCATTTTTTGTTGATACCCAATATAAAAAAAAAAAAAGGGTTGTTGGGTTCTCCAGGGTTAAGGACATATGGCAACACAAATCAAATCCTTAAACTAAACTGGAACCACAGTCTATGATGACATCACAGCCCCACAGTAATGAGGGTGGTCAAGTTTGTATTGGCAGAACCACAGCTGAACTACAACAACAGTTCTTTACTTTTTTAATGTAATTTTAAATCTTAATGCTCAATTTACACTCAACCATCCTTGTGTTGTTTTTTTTCTTTTAAAATAAGACTTCACATGTGTATTTGTCTGTCCCAGGCTCACCACTGACATGCGTTTCGCTCCGTTCTCCTGCCTGGAGAGAGGCTCCTGGATCCAGGGGAGCCAGGACAAGGATTTCTCTCTGATGCTACATGAGAGTCTGCAGCCAGCTGTGTGCCTTCAGAAATACCCCCGCTCTCAGATCGAGGTCAATGTGATGGTCCTGGAGAACAGCGGTTCGGTTCTGGCTCACGCTATCACATGCGCCTCTCTCGCACTCGTAGATGCAGGGATTGAAATGTATGATGTGGTGCTCGGATGTTCCATGCACCAGGACGGCGCCTCCTTTGTGGTTGACCCTACTTACGTGGAGGAGAACAGCCAGAGCTCAGGCAGCAGCGACAACCAGGGCGGCCTCACTGTTGCATTCCTTCCTAGTTTGAATCAGATTTCTGGGCTTCAGTCAGATGGAGAAATGGCCGAGGAGACTTTGACAGCGGGGATTCGGACCTGCATTGAGGGTTGCTATAAACTGTACCCAGTGATCCAACGCGTCCTGGTCAAGGCTGTGCGCAAGGCTGCTCCCCCACCGTCAGAGAGCTGAGAAGCAAAATAAAAATGTGGTTTACGGTTCTTCTGGTTCACTGTTTCTAGTTTTGATATATATGTATTTAAGGTATGTCAGTATTTTTTTTTCGTTTGTTTTAAATCAAATTCAAGACTGTGAAACTGATTCGATTGCTCACCCTGAATATGATGTCAGGAGGCAAATAACTATGCGTCAAATGACAAGTTAAATGTACTATATTGGTTTGATAAGCTGTTTGTCATCTCAGCTAGATTGGATTTTCAAAAGGTCTCTGGACTCCAGCCATGGTCATTATCTTTTCTCTGGGTAGTGTTTGAGTGGTTTGAACCTACACCGTCATGAACTAAATTAGATGAGCCTTCTCATTTGTGCCTCCTCTCCTCCTGGCTGTGATCTGAAAATGAGTCTCAGCAAAATGTAATGAATGTTTTCTTGATCCCTTTTCTGCAGCTGGAGGAGAGGAGCCTACAATGCGGATGTGCAGGGGTGTCCTTTCTACATCTGTAATGTATGAAAGGGGTATATAACACTTTATTTCCATGTAAAAAATAAATAAAAAAACTTATGAAAAAAGGAAATCTGTAATGGTTATGGGGAAAAAAATTCATAACTTGGTGGGCTGCAATGAAGTGTCAGCCAGATGATGCAACACCCCATATTTGTTTACATTAAAATTATATTCTAAAAAACTCAAGGATGCCTTATTTTTTAAACTATCAACTCATTTCTACTTATGTTTTTGCATCCTCTGCTTGCATTGCAAGTAGGAGGGATTGGTGGGAATAAGATGAGAGAAGAGGAATTGAGGATGTACAAGCTGGGAAACGAGATAAGGGGATTTGAACCTGTTGTTAAACCGCAGGTAAGTTAAGCCCGTAAGCCTTAAATCAGTCTGCAAATGACACGCCACTAGAGGACGCTCCATCCTCAGCTGTAGTTACAACCAGTGTGTAAGGGGATTCAGCATCCACCTTAACAGGTGATGCTGCATTACCTGCAGTTATTTTATTTTTTTTTTTTTTATCCGTGTTCATCAATTTTTTTTTTATTTTAGTCACAGCACAAGCTGTTGAAGTTTTCAGAGGTTCTCACGTGACGGTGGAGTTTGTCCAAAGATGTAAGGGGAAAAGAGAACCTCGGCCACAACTTCATTACTGTGAACACTTTTTTTTTTGGCCATGCCGCGTTTCATTTTTATCTTTTTATTTACATTTTTTCCAACTTCAGACATAGTCCCTTTTTAGTGTCCCTTACAAAAACAAAATGTCTAAAAGAATGTAATAAATCTTTAATCTTAAAACAGTTTTTGGTCATGGAGCGTAGATGAATTTACATTCCCAGTTCTAAAACAAAGGGTACATTGTATAAAATGCAAATGAAAAAGAATTGCCAATTTAGTCCCAAACCAGTATTTTATTCATGGAACACAAAAGGACTAAAAAAAGCTTGAATTTTGACATTTTTGTCTGAGACACTGGGACAGAATAATATTTGGTGAGCAGCATCCGCTCTTCTTTAAACAATCATTTATTTACGCCTGGACATTCAGACCAGATGCTGGAGTTTTTGCACAAAATGTCACATTCTTTGTCATACAAATGACTCGCGTTGCTCAATAGTCCTGAGTCGTCTTTATTGTGTTTTTCATTTGAGGTGTTAATTATTTTCACTTGGTGAAAAGGCTGGACTGGAGGCAGGCCAGTTCAGCAGCTGGATTATTCCAATATGAAGCCATGCTGTTGGAACCCATGCAGGAGGTGGTTTAGTGTCGTTTTGCTGAAAGAGCCAAGGCCTTCTTTGTAAAAGACATCTAGACGGGAGCAGTTGTTACTCTTAAAACCTGCTTATAACTTGTAGGATTGATGCTTCCTCTCCAGATGGAGGAGAAACATTGGAACGGGTGGAGAAAAGTGTCAGGAGTGATGTGCGATAAAAGAATATCAGCAAGATTGAAAGAAAAGCTGAACAAGAAACCAGCAAATTTGTATGGTTTAGAGTCTGGCACTGAGGAAGAGACAGGAGGCAGAGCTGGAAGTAGAAGAGGTTAAAATGCTGAAGTTCTCTTTAGAGGTGTGGAAGACGGATAGGATCAGGAACAAGTACATCAGAGGGACAGCACACGTTAGATGTTTTAGAAATAAAGTCAGAGAGAACAGACTGAGATGGTTTGGACATGTGGAGAGGAGGGACAGTGAATACATCAATATGAGGATGATGAGGTGAGAACTGTCAGGAGGAAGACCAAAGAGAACATGAAAGTGTAAGAGGAGAGAATGGAGCTGGAGGATTCCCTGTGGCAACGAAGGGAACAGCAGAAAGGAAAAGAAGGTTCCATCAGAGATAACAGGGTTTTGAACAAAGTGCTGATAACAATCTAGATGGTCCCTCTCCTCTTTCATCCAGATGATGTGACAGCCATGGTTTCCAAAAACGGATTTTAGTGATTTTCATGAGAATAATGCCCTTTACATACAATAGTGATTGTTGCACACATTTCTCCAGACCCTCTGAACCTTTGTTATAATGTCCTTTAGATGATGAGATATTCAAAGTATTCATAATTTTACTTTATGGAACATTATTCTGAAAATGCTTTGCAGTTTTAGATGCAGCTTCTTACACCTGGGCCCAGCTCTAACATGCTCTCTTTAGCCTTGTCACTGACTGGGTGTTTCTTTTCAGTACCACTAAACTTTTCCAGCACCACTAAACTTTTCCAGCCTTTTGTCCCAACTTTTGTATGTTACTGCCATCAAATCCAAAATGAGCTAATATATTTCATAAAAATGGTAAAATGTCTACTTTCATTAATTTTATGATTCACAAAATCCTGCTATATTCTGAAAATGAAAAAACATGTATATTAATCCATTTTAATTATGGTACATATTTGCTTTCATACTTTCAACACTGAGTATGATTTGCATAAAATGAGGGTTTATCAGATTTACAAGTATTACATTCAGCTTTTAACTTAGATTTACAGAATCAGGGTTGTGAAAATGAGGTGCTAATGATGTTGAAAAAGTTGTATAATTTCCTGCAGCCAAGCCTCAACAACATTTCTGGTACTAAAATGTTTACATTTTTAAAACAAAGTCCTTACAAATATAAAAATAATTTTTTTTTTGTTTGTTTCATAAAGTGTGATGCACTTAAATCTTAGTAATCACATACAAGGTTAAGTTCTTTATTTTTCTGTTCAGATGTAGAGCAAAACAACAGCACTCCAATGTTGAGACAGCAACAAACAGTCCAGCATCATCCCAGAATAATTTTAAAACAAACTACAGATAGGAAAACACAGAACTACATCACAGAAACAAAACCATTTTCAAACCATTCCAACTCTGCATGTAACCCTGGTGGAAAGTCAGACGTCAGTGAGTGAGATGCCTCACTCTGCTGCGGACAGCTAAAAAGTCTGACAGTCTAAGGCAGTCTCGTCCTTGCTCCACAGCTGTCAATCACTGTTCCTTCAGCCAATCGTACAGCTTGCAGTCGCTGTGGCTTGAGCTGGGAGGGGAGCACGTGGGAAGGGGTGGGGGCGGGATGTCATCGGGGTAGGCAGTGCGGGAATGGTTGCTCAGCTTAAACTGTATGAGATTTGATTGAGGGAAGGAAGGGTGGATGTGTCATGTTTGGGAGCCACAATAACAAAAAAATAAATAAAACACAAACTAATTTGGTTCAGACTAGCATTTCAATTGGTTTTGTTAATGTCACTGGCCTGAACTTTGACAAAAAAAAGCAACAACTTCATTCACAGCTATGAAAACAACAGGAACATGTGGTTTGTGTTAAAAGTGTATGATGAATTTAGTGTGTGGAACTTTTAATCTGTGTGCAGTTTTCTGACTGTTGCAAGGTGCTCTAAAGCTTGCAAATCTTATTTTAGGCGTGTGTGTGTATACTTGTGTGTGTGTTGTGTGTTTTGTGTTTATCTGTAGGCCCTGTTGTGCCGTGGGTACGGCGACATGATTGCGTCCACGCTACCTTCGCTGTCCGAGCTGCTGTCAGAGTCGCTGCTGCCAGAATAAACACAGAGTCCCGGTAAAACACCCACACACACGGCTGCTGATGGCAGGTGTATCACTCCTTGGCGAGAGCTCAGGGGAGCCGATGGCGTCTTGGCCGTCAGGCCAGGAACTGCTTGTTGATCCTCGGCTTCCCCCGTCCCTCCGCCTGCTTCACCCTCCTGTTCTGAAAAGCACATCATACTGTCAGGTTCAGGGATCACGGTTTCTATTGGAATTTCATCTGAAGAAAGCCCCCTGCATGAGACTAAATATGAACAAAATCAGTATTGAGAGTGAGATACAAGTCTCCTGGTGTTAAATAACAAGCTTAGACTCTTGTTAAAATTTACCTATGTCCAGTTTAAAAAACACACAACATGTTATCAATAGCTTGTATATTACAGTTTTATTTCTGCCATTATTATTATTATTATTATTTTTTTGCTAGAAAGGCACCTATAAATAAGACGTAATATTATAATTATTATAAAAGAGATCTCTAGTGGTTGATGTGATGGTCTTTTGAGGACAAAGCAAACTCAGTTTAGGTTAAACATCACCTGCAGGTTAAATTACAGACACAATGACTAAAGTGGAGTTTTAGGCTCCATGTGAACACCTTACATCACGTAGAACTTTAACACAGCATTATACTTTAAAAGCTAGTAACAATGCAATCAGCTCAAGTTATTTGTTGAAAGCTACCATTTTGTTTTCCACACCCAGTTTACACAAACGTCACTCAGGTTAGCGACGTTTGATCACTCCCATGTGTCACATTGTAGCTGTTTATTCGATTCATTGCTCTTATTATTGGATCTTAAAGATTTTTGTGTCAGTCAATATTTTAAAATGAAGTATAAGAGGAAATTAAGGAACAAGTTGTTAAAAGAAAAACCAAGAGAAATCTTAATTTTTCTTTCAGGTATTCATCAGTTTGTGCTGCAGGTGGTGTAATGTGGCCTGAGCTTTCCTTCCACAATCCCTGCTGTTTTAGAGACCCAACTGTATAATATTACAGTTATATTTTTGTTGCTGTAATAACTAACATTACTTAAACTGCCTCCAAGTGATTTGATTCCAGTAAGACCAGATTAAAAACATCTGTGCACATGAGAATGTTGTTATGAACTAGCTGAATCATGGTTTTAGTTTATGGCCCATCATCATCATCATCCGGCTTCTTCCAGCAAGAAGGAACCATCTGGTCATTATCAGATATTAAAATTAGGCAAATATGACCTCAGATGAACACCATTACATGAAGATCTATCATTTTTTTAATAATAAAATGTAATAAAAACTGCATCAAAACCCAGAAGCAGTGTGTGAAATATGAAGTACACCATATGATTCAGCAGCTTGTAGATCCACCTTCAGCAGTAATAACCTGTAATTGTTTATTGTTATCAGTCTGATACTGGTGAGGAAGAATTATTAAACGCAGTTCTTGGACTTATGAAGACTAATTCTTATGTTGGCATTTGAGATAGCACTGTCATAGGTTTATTTTTCTCATTCAAAAACTTTTTAAATAATTTCCTTTAAATAAAAATAAGGCCATTTGAGTCTAACCCTTAACAGTGTTAGTGCCTCAGACTGCAGCGCACCTGTGAGTCTTTCTCCATTTCCTGTCACTTCTGTTGTTGTTGTCGTGATTTCCACCTTCTGTTTCTTACTGCTGTCTGATGACTGTGAGGAGCTGGATTAGAAAACAAAGAGTTGAGAAGATTTATACACGCTCCACTTTTAGGCAACTTTCATTCAGCTGTTTTATTTTGTAAAAGAATGTTTATTCTGGTGGTAATGAACTAATTACTTTTAGGATGATACATATGAAGGAAGAATAAAACTTTCCATCTAGAAAGAATATCAAATCAGTGACATGTCCAGCGACAGGTATTTACCTTGGTTTAACTAAAAGTGCAGTGTGGAAAATTGTGGGAAAAAAAGGGAATTCAAAACTATCAACGCTTTATGAGTTAAACCAAACAAAGTACACAATTGATGTTTTTTTTTTTTTTTTGGTTCATGATTCCTTTCCATTTTTCTTATGAATCTGTAGCAGCAATTTCAGAAGAGGTATAAATCAGGGAGTGGAGGGGAGCTGAGAGGCCAGCACCACCCTTCACAACCAGCTGCTATGAACAGAGCTGCAGAGAGGAAGGTGAAAAGGGAGCCGTCGTCCTGTATCACTGTCATCATTTTACTAAGGCATGTCACAGGCACCTAATTTAGGAATCAGAAAACTGTGTCAGCTTTTGAAAAAAGTTCACAATTAGTAAAATAGTTTTGTGTAATACGAGTACATTTTTTTTTTTTTTTCAAAAAGACAATCTGAACATCCTCCAAGAGTGGGAATGCCATATTTTTGTGACCAGGAGTTGCAGTTGGTTTAAACCATAAAATTTTTGGTTAAACCAGTTAAGGATAAGCAGATAATGACAGCAGCGGATCATTTATCGACTGAAGAGGAGATTTATGGATATCTGACCAAGCAGTCAAAAAAGACGTGACATCCAGTTTAACAGATAAACATGTGTGTTTCCTACCTGCGCCTTTTTACAGCTCCAGCCAATAAATGAGCCTGAGACAGGTGACTGGTCTTATGCTCCACCCCTAAAAGCTTGGGTGCCGCCTTCTTTTCAGGCTCTTTGCGGCTCTCTGCAGATGCTTGCTTCACCAGAGCGCTGTGAAAGTACAGAGTTAAGGTGAACAAACCCCAGTGGAGCCCCAGAGGTCAGAGCTCAGGGGTGGTTCTGCAACATCTTTGCATTAGTGAGAAAATGTGACAGAGTCCTGAAGGGCAGAGGCAAAACTAGGGCAGAGAGGAAGAATCAGGGAAAAAAGAACTGCCACTGTAGAAGGTGATGATCAAAACTCAGGAGACATGAAGGGTGGCTGAGATGCTGGATAACAATAGAAAATATGAGTCTGAGATTAAAGGATCAGTAGTTTCCAAGACACTGCAATGACACTGAAATTCAAGTTTTAGCATTTTCTTTTCAGCAATACAAAAGAAATGTGCATGGTAGCTTTAAAAATGTTCCTAGTACAACTTTTTGAGGAAAGGTGTCTGCAAACACCCCTCTCTTCAAGTGATCAAATAATCTGTCTAATTTAAAAATGATGAATAACTTCTGGGATGGTTTTTACTTCATGTTCCTTCAAGAAGTAGAGAAACAGATTTCTGCCATGATTTTAGAAAACATTCAGAGTTCTTGGAGACTGTTTTCAACCAACGCATCAGTGGGTGAAACTACAGGAAGCTGTCTCTGCTCCTTAAAGATGTGAAGACTTGCTTTACTTCCCTTCTTCCCCTTCAATTGGAAACTACAACTAAAAGCAGCATCATGTGGCAGATTTTACTAGGAGTAAGTACATGGAGCATAACATATCTGCGAGCTTCTTTAAATGGATTAAAACTATCACTGTAGGTACATACTTCTGATGCAGTTCCCATGACAACCTAATGTCAAACCATTTTGTCTACGAGGATATAAAGAAAAAGATTTAAAAGGAAAGAGGGCACAACAGAGTCTAGTGCTTAATGCCGCCACACTTGAACTGAGGATTCCTACATCCAGTAATTAATTATTTTCATTAGGATTCATTCTCTCTCAAGGGGGATTATAAGAACTGATCTCTCGGTAAATAAACACAAAAAACTTATGTTTCACAGAGGGATTAGGACTCAGCATTGACTATATGAGCTTGTGAGAAGCGATAACTGACATGTCTTTGGGATCTTCAGATGGGAACCTCATTTTATCAGTGTTTCATTTAGTTAGTCCTCCAACACCTCCAGAAGGGTAAGAGTAGTCATCTCTGGTGTCCCGGAGTCACTCCCATTTTGCCAGCTGCTCCCCACCAATACAACAACCTGCACTACATTACCCACCATGAGACTACCAGCACTGCCACCACACAGAGAGCAAGGATAAGCAGGGAGATCCGTCTGATCAGACTGGATCAGGCCGCAGAAGTAAACATATCAACCATAAAATTACAAGATGCTGACTTATGAGCGTATTATCATTATTATTTATTTTTATTTTGCTTAATTGATATTTACAATGCAACCATCTGCCTTTTTTCAAAATATCAGTTTGGTTTATCTACATGAATTGCAACTATTTACAATTCTCGTGTACTAACACTTACATCAAAACTGAAAATCCTATAAACACTCAGTAAAATGAGTTATAAAGCAAGGCAAGTCATCACAGAATGTTAATAACCAATAATGCTTTTCTTAATGAAAACATTTAGATAATAAAAGGATATTCTATACTCCAACAGCTCTTTCTTCTCTTCATCCCTCCGCTGCTTCTCAACCAGACTCTGTTGCCGGGAGACCTCGTCCAAGAAACTGGTCTCATCCTCGTCCAATCCTCTCACCATGTTCCCTGTCACCATAGAAACAGCTTCTCAAAACATGGCAGTAAAGTGGCTGTATTTTTCAGAAAACAAGCAATGACAGCATATGCTTATAAAACTTGCAGACAGGTGACCTTGTAAAAATAAAACACTGAACTGAACAAATAATATAAACATCACTAGAGATAAAGGATAAAGAAATAATTAAATACAGTACATTCATATGTGCATGTAAAAGTGGTTGTTTAGTAAAACATTAAAAAGTACTGATTCCAATGTTCATTCTCCTTTGATTGTTTTTAAATTTAAGTATTCATAAAACCCAACTTGCTGAAACATTTTCCACAGTAGAGCAAATATTGAAATTTGTACTTTTTTTCTTTATTTAAGAGGTACATAAAAATAAAATGATCTCAGGGTATTCACTGATCAACTCCATTGTACTTAAGCATATCCATCCATTTTCTATACCCACTGAATCCATTACTGGGTCACAGGGGTCTGCTGGAGCCAATCCCAGCCCATTCCAGGCGAGAGGCAGGGGTGCACCCTGGACAGGTCGCCAGTCCGTCGAAGGGCCACACACATAGACGAACAAGCACACACACCAGAACTACGGGCAAGTTGTCAATCAGCCTAACATACGTGTTTTTGGACTGTGGGAGGAAAAAGGAGTACCCGGAGAAAACCCACGCAAACTCCAGACCAAAAGACTCCTGCCGGGAGTCAAACCAGGAACCTTCATGCTGTGAGGCAACAGTGCTAACCACTAAGCCACCATGCTGCCCATACTTAAGATATTTAAAATTGAATTTCAGCAACACAGATATAAAAAGTTGGAAGAGGCAAATAAGTCAGACAAGTTTAAATAAAGATTCAACAATAAGCATCTTCATTGGTGCACATTAAACTGCCAGGATTTAGTATAAGATGGAGCATACACTTCAGTTTAGTTTTTCCAACAAGAATGGTATGGCGGCACAACACTTTGTGTTAATCTGTGTTACAGAATCATCAGTATCTCTCAACAGAAAACTGTCTTGAATATTTTAAACGCTTAAGTTTATAACTGTGAAAAGAGTCAGGGGAAATTTCACTGCATAAAAGCCAAGGCCTGAAGCTGTTAAATGTCCTGACCTTCAAGCTCTCAGCCAGCAGGAACCATGATCAGTGGATTCAGAAATGAAAATAAAAAGATATCAGAACATCTCTAGATCAGTGGAGCCGTATGAGCTCAAGACCATCTTGGAAAACCATTAACGCTCAGCACAGTCCAGCACTATATCAAGAAATGTAACCTGAAACTATGTTGCACAAGGATAAAAACCATAAATCATCTCTGTGATCAAATACCATCACGTTCTCTGGGCAAAAGCCGAACAGAAAGAAACTAGACACATTTCTATAATCAGATCAGTGCATGTTTCAGCTTTTCTTAGTGAAATTCTGAATTTGTTAACATTTACTTGATAGAATGAAACTCATTTCTTTTGTACTTGTTCATGAAAGGTCTGACAATTGCAGATTCTTTTTTTTTTTTCCATATTAAAAACCTTTACATGTCTCCTGGAGATGGTAGTGTTAGTACATCTTTGGCTGTTTTAGTGTAAAAACGAGAAAAGTATGAATGAAAACTGTTAGAGGAAGTGGAGGCAAAGACTGACTGAATTTAAACTGCTCCTCGTATTCCTGCTGTTTCTTGTCTTTCTGCTCCTGCAGTCGATCAAACAGAGAGCGTGAATCGTATTCCTCCTCTGGGACCTCTGAGGAACACACAAAGAAACATGTGGTTTTATGTACAGCAGAACATGATGGGACATGCATTCATTAGGGTTTGGTGTGTTAGATTAGATTGGACTTTATTCATACCACAACAGGGGACATTGGGTTATGGATGTTTGTGTGAGTGACAGGCGTTCTCACCCTCTGGATCATCAGGTTTCCGGACTTTCTCCCATTCTTCCTGTCTCCTCTTCCTCCTCTCATCAAGCTCTGTCTCAGACACAAACTTCCTGCTGAGATCAACGCCGGTTGCCTCTCCCCCCGCCATTAAAACGACCCCACTGGCAAGAGACACTTACTTTAGTTTTTTTTTAAGAAAAAAAAAAGACCCCTTTAAAGAATGGGGTTGCTGTCCATGCTCTTCTTCTGGGGTGGGGGTGTGCAAATGTAAAAATCTATGTAAATTATCTTGGTACATGTGAGCAAAACCTTCCCAGAAAGTTACGCTGTACATAAAGATTATCTAACTGAAGGAGGTAAGTATCTACAACTATCTTGTACTACATTTTATTAATGCATCAGCTGAATTTATGCAACATGCAACCAAGTGACACCTGCAGCAAGTCAGTCTGTTCACATATTTCAGTCATTAAAGGAGCAGCTTTGGTGTGCATTAAGACTCTTAATAATTAACTAATCAATTCATTAACAATTATCTTGTGCTCATAATCCAAAAAAACCCAAAAACTATTAACTATCCAGATAGTTTGAATTTTACCCTCTTTATTCTCCATTAATGGCTTTCTGCAAGAGTGAAGTATTTGTAAAAACACCAGCAGAAAACTTGGCTCAGTGAAACAAGACACACAGCTTTTCCATAACACCCTGACAAACAGTATAAACTGCATCAGAAGAAAATAATACACTTTAACTAGTGGCAACTGATTGGAGCCAAATGCATTTCAAAGTACATCTATAGGTGCTTGAGCATGTTCTTTAAAAAAGATTTTAAAAATGCCTCTAAAACATTAATTTCAATGTCCTTACTCATGTTCTGCAGAAAAAAAGAACTGAAATAATGCTCACAGATGACTTAGGGCCAGGCCAATGAAGGATAAGTGCTTTACATGACAATACGCAGACGCTTTTATCCAAAGCGATTTACAACAGAAGATAAAAATAGTTAAATGTAATAAGACTCAGTTAATAACAGTGAAGTTATGCGTGCATTGATGAGACGTTACAGTTTAAAAAAATCCTCACATACATCCGGTGTATGTGTGTATACATGAATACATGGATGGATTCATGGATCAATTAACTGATTAATTGGTTAGAATGACTCATTAGGAATCATGGTGCTATTTAAATGGATTCGAACTAAAATATCTTTTAATCTATCCGGTTTGAAGCTTCATTTTTATGGTGACTTACACAACAACAGGTTAAAAAATAAGAAGTTTAATAAACCAGATGTGAACTGCCATGTCGTCAGTTACATCCAAGACCCGCTTAACTGACCAAAGCTATCGGTTTCTATCGACCGAGTTAATTCATTTCTCTCTTAACAGCTCAGTTAATTTCGCCGTTACACCCGTTAGACACACTTCTCTACTGAAACAATAGCGAGAGAGCCCTGAGTCTGAGACACAGCAGTCATTAATCGAGTCTTGATCAAGTTTGGATGATGGTTTATGGAAGCGGGGTGCCGCTAGCCTTAGCTTGGTTAGCTTTATAAAGCTACTATCACCGCTGACAACAACACGACGTCGTGTCATGTCGGAAAAGAAAAGCATCTGGATGCACAGCTTAACATACTTCAATTTCAGTACAGGAACGTTTCGTATTACGATGAATCATTCTGTTTGAATCGCAGAAACTTACCGAGACCTAAGGTTGCAGCCAGCTCCAAGTTATTAACGTTTTGTGTTACAGCAAAAATGGCTCGTCGCTATATCAGACGTACACACAATAGTTCCTAGCAGCTGAGACGCCACTCTTTTCGACTTAACATGACTTCTGGCATTAATAAATTACACAAACATAAGCGGTCGGATCGAGTTACAAATGAGTGATGGATTATACAGTTACTGTTGTTGATGTATAGCTGAAAACCAGTAAAGAGCAGAAACAAAGTTCAACCACAAGTATTCAGAGGTGAAGAGAGTCACAGTATTTACTTGTTTAAGGGTTTTATCAGCCTCACACAATGTATTTAAATTTATGTTTTTGCATGTTATTCACAATAAACAGTTTTACATGTATTGCTTTCCTTATTTCTAGATGAACTTATTTTCATTCCATTTTCTGGACTTTCTCGTTTTTAAAAAAGTTATTGTACGCCCATTTAATTCCACATTTCTGTACTGGCATATTTTCCTGTTATTTGTGGTTTTTGCCATAATGTCTGACTCATGACCTTCAGTTTTTCAGTGAAAGACATTTACTAAATCACAAATTAGTTCAATTGGACCCGTATTTCCTGAAGATATTTTGATGTGTTGTGATTCAGACACCTGAAATTATTGTAGATATTGTAGCCACTGGAGTTAATCTTGTGTTTTTTCTCTCCCCCTTTGCAGTAAGACAGGACTATAGTCAAGTTATCCTGTGGATAAAAAAAAAAAGTTTACATGTAATAAGCTGAGTAATGCAGTCTTGTCTGGAATAATAAGTTATAATTATTTGTTGCTGTTAACACATAAACAGAAGTGCACGTGTCCAGACTTTAGTAGAGTAAAAGCTTGTGTATTTCACTGAGTATCTAGTGCCCTGCTCTGGGTCTGCTGATCCACTTGTTTTTTGGGTTTTTTTCATGTCACGTGTCTTCTGTCCGTTTGTCCTCCGGCTCTGCTTCTCTGCCCTATTTCACGTCTCCTGAGTTCTGTCCGTCTTCACTTCTTGTTTTAGGCTCTTTATCTGTGTCATTCTCTCTCTCTATTGCTCTCTGTTTCTGCTCGAGTCCTGTTTTAGCAGCTCAGAAGTGTGTCATATCTTCCAGTGCACTGATGGACAAATGTCTTGGCTTCATCAGAGAGGAACACAGAGGTTGATGAATGGTCTGTTGCGGTGATACATGCACAGGCAATGTTCTGCTGGAATGCAGACATCACTCTGACACTTTTTTTTTTTCCTTCTAAAATAATTAATTAAAGTTCATAAACATACCTGCACCAAAAGATGACGCTGTGGTTTGAAATGAGTACCAAAACCAAATAGAATGATCAATGTTGTCATGTTTGTTACAGCTTCATACTCCCCACCTCGAGAGATGCAGCTTATGCAGTGTAATGTGAAGTTTGACTGAGCTAGTGATTCTAGTTTTACATGCATCAATGATGTAACAACACATCAGTCAGAGCCCCTCACTGAATGAAACATTTTCATACCCAGGCCACCCAAAAAAATGACAAAGTTGTGTGATGTAGGGGTTATTGAGTTTGTAGTGACTTTAGGCCCCGGTGAACAATCTGCCAGAAGATGTTGTTGGTGTTATTTGACACAGTATCTTATCAGTTTAATGAATATCAGTGTATATAATGCTGATTTCCCATCATGTTTTTGCTGGACTTAGAAATCAATCAATTTGTTTGGTTTGCTGCACATTTGAAAATTCCAGTGTTTCTTTTATTCCCTGTTTGTAATGTGTTTGATTATAAAATGGATTTCCTTTAGTAATTTTGTAATGATTTTTGAACCTCTACGTGAGAAGGTCATTACAGTTTCTTTAACCCTTATAGCAAATGGAATAAATCACTAGTACTTTGATGGAGAGATTGTCATTATTTCACAAAATGGAATATATGAGGGCATAAGGAGAATGAAGAGCTTAGTTCAGTATGATATATATTTACTGATCATTTAAAGAATTCCCTCTTAAATGGCACTGAAATGTTTCCTTGACTATGGCATATTATGCTTTTTTCTGGACAATAAGAGTTAATTAATACGTGCAAACTTACACCACAAACAAAGCGATCACATGTCCTGAGAAGGTGACAGTTGGTGTGTGCATTTTTGCTCACACACTGATATTGCATCTTAAGAGTGCTTTAAATAGGTTTTACACCCCTGCAGATGTGTCCTTGAGCCCCTCTCCTTGTTCCCTCTCGATGGCTTCATTATGAGCTCCACTGAGACAAACTTCTGCAGAGAGTAGCTGAGAAGACAGGGGCAACTTCACAAATCCTCGTAGACCTAAACCACTAGAGGTCAGTACAAGTATTTACCGGCAGTTTCACTTTCTGCTTTCCCCTGTAGAAGCTCTGGCTGAGGCTGCTTGGTTGTTAAATTCTGTGTGCAACATAAAGGAAGATTAAAGAATGTACCCTTGATGTTGTTGAAGGCTATTGTTTTATTTAGGATCACATTTTTATGCACACACACAAGAATAACATTTAAAATCATATCTTGGTGTGCTGAACATAATACGGTCACTGAAGTTATTCATAAAAAAATATTTATGGTCACAAGGGTCTGCTAGAGCCAATCTCAGCTGGTTTAAGGGGAAAGTCTGGGATACGATTTGAACAGGTCACCAGTTCATCACAGGACCACATGTAGACAAACAACCACTCACACTCTCTCCTCATTTAGAGAACCTAACACAAATGTTTGTGGACTGTGAGAGGTGTCAGGTGTACCTAGAGAAAACCCACACAAGCAGATGAAAACCCCTCAGAAAAGGCCCCTCTTAGATTCAAACCAGGAGCCGTTTTGCTCTGAGACAACAGCAGTAACCACCAAATTAATATTTAATTGTTATTGTTGCGAATGATAAAGTCTGTGACACTAAAATAAATACAGATGAATGTTTTTGTGAAGTTTGATGATTAGTTTAAAATGAGGTTCAGATTAACTTGTTTTCCTTTTGGTACTTCTGCTTGTGACCTTTACTGAAAGGATCCAGATCGGAAAGACACAAACATGGAAGAACCACAGGAGGTGACTGAAACCTGGGTCAGCTGCTCCTGGACTGTAAACTTCTGTACATAAGACACTGCTGCTCAATCAAGTGACACTTGTGCCCCAGTGTCAGTTAGTTGATCATACATTTGGCCTATTCACAAATATTCATGAACTCAGGTGGATTTCTAACTTTTAAATTCACCTAAATGTATTCATGTATCGAGTGTGATATTCTGAGAAGACATAGTAGACCAGCTCAATGATCAGAATGAGTTCACGTGTGCTATTTGTTCTTGACTTGACTTTTTAACTTAACAGTATAGTACCCTAATATGTTGCACTTTATTTTTGTGTATTCTCTGTAATTACTGAACTTCTCAATCACACATTACATGTACATACATTAGGCTATAAAGTTGATCACTTGGAAATATATAACAAGTTGAAGTCAAAAGTAGTTTCGGCACTGGTCATTTCTCAGTATAAGCTGTAATTAATTTATTTATATATTCATTATGGTCTTAGATGACACTAGAATAATTTTTGAACCACTGTCCCATGCTGAAGTTGCTGTTGCTGTGTTTATGGTATAATTTCTGTTAAATGTGGCAGATCCCCACGATGCTGAAGCAGATGATGAAACTGAAAAGACAGAAAATAGACCGTTAACATCAAAAACTAGATACAATCACTCAGAAACGTTGTCTACTTATGAATGTGTTTGTTATTGTGCAGCACAACTCTGTCGCTTAGAGCCAGATCTTCACAGGCCAACAAATATGAATGTGTAAATTGGACTAGAACAAAAACAAATTGGAATAATTGGATTGTGGGATAACCATTCATTCCTAATTTTGACTTTGTAAGGAGATTTCTGGAGCTGAGCTCAGCTCACTGATTAAAACAGAAAAACAGGTTGGCAGTGAAGGTGGGAAGATATCAAAATATAAAGTCTCCAAGGCAGCGCGATTAAACAACCCAAACAGTTCAGTGTTTATAATTAAATGGAGTCGATAAAAGGATTCTGTGGGTGTGCGTTGCTGCCTCGAAGCTTTTGTGCACACAGTATGAAGACAGTACTGGAGGATAATTTTATCTTGTGTTCACGTTGAGAAAGAGGCGTTTAGGTTTGTCTCAGGTCATCCCACTGTTATCATTACAGCAGGCGCAGGTTTCTGTTTGTAACTGGGAGACGAAGCTCAGTTTCACTGATGTCACTGAGAAGGGAGTTGCTATGACAACAACTGTTATGACTAACACGCACAAAGAAAAATATCAGTGGGGAATTTGAGTTTTGCGGAGTACTGAGCAAAGATGAGCATCTGTCGCCTGCAGCGGCATTTTTCAGATCTGGTGAGTTTGTGGTGGCTTGTTGCCACAGGCAGCAGCGCTGCGGCAACGGTTAGGTGACACCCCCACCCCAGCATTTTTACCTGTGTCACTGATGCCATGACTAAATTCCAGGCAAAAGTGACAGGAATAATCACACAGATGAGGTGCATTGGTCTGTTTCACAACCCACAACTTAATTTCTATAAAACAAACTTTTATGTTTTTGGGTTTTTTTTATTTTTTGGGGGGTTTTTTGTAGTTGGTTTGAGCTTCAGTGAAATAAAATTAAAATTTAAAAAAAAGTTTTTGTTTTTTTTTATTCCTGTGGTGGCAGTTTAAAGACATGTTGTAGCAACTTGGCATAGATAACCAAACATTATATTCAACATTTAAAAAAGAATAAACATAGAAGTAAAGTAAAGAAAAAGCCATAACCATAAAAAAATCCTTGTAACATAAATACAGACTACACATGGATGCAAAGAGGCATGTGTGAATGAAGTGCAAATTGAATAGGTAAACAGGAGTGCTATATCTACATGTATTATTACATATTTACAATGCAGTTGTAACAGAATAATAAATAGACAGAACAGAGGAGCATCCTGCCAAGACCTATCCAAGGAGCTCCGGAATAAGTAACGTATCTTTGTGTTTAGTTTGCATCTTTATATAAAATCTCTCCC
>JAOWBL010000021.1:13192368-13203828 GCA_028564865.1 Zenarchopterus dispar | reverse complement strand
CTGGATATGAGCAAAACAAACAAGTACATAAGCCTCAGTCTAATAACAAACAGCAAAAGAGCCAAAACTAGACTGACAGGGAACGAAGAAAGACCAACTGGCGAGGAGTTGCAGGAAAGCAGTTCCTCAAATACCGGGAGGTTGATTGCAACCATGTGTGCGGTGCAGCAGCCACGCCCAGGAAAGAGGCATCCACAGCCACACAGAGAGAGAGGCAGAGACACAAAACAAAATAGACTGGCCTGGAGGATCATGACAAAATCATTAGAATTAAATTGGTTCACTAAATTTTGGATTTAGTTTATTACATTTTGGGTTTGCCAACTACTTCTCTACTACTTTAAGCGCCTCGAGGCGACTTTTGTTGTGAATTGGCGCTATATAAATAAAATTGAATTGAATTGAATTGAATTCTCCAACTTCAAAGTAAAGTAAGACACAAAAGTCAACTCAAAACAAGCAGTGGAATTCCTTGCGGCTGAGACTCGTGTGAAATCAGTTACAGAGCATATAATTTCCCATTCATAAATCTGAGTGACTCCTTCATCAGTATACTGCTGTTAGGTGTTCCTAATGTGCTTCTTGCATTTGCTCTACCTGTAATTTGCTCCTCTACATATGTAATTTGATAAAGATCGACCTCTTTCAACGACTGACTAAAGAAAAAAAGTTTTTTACTTTGTGACATTTTCAAGTATGACGTACTTGTGGAATTGGTCTTTAAAGCCAAGTGTGTTTGTGAGCCATCGTCAGCGCTAAGCAGGGCTTCAATCTAATTAATATTTATCAGTTAACAGTTTCAGAGAATATGTTTGCCGACTGTCGGAGATAGCGTTTAGAAGTGACAGCTGTATTCACAGTTATGTAATCTAGTTCAAACAAGTGCCCAAATTCTAGGTTTCAGTATGTGCTTTTGTTTATTATTGGAATGTTATTTCAAAATAGACGCCTTTCACAGTTTACATGTACTTTTTATGATTACATGTTTTCTGTAATGATACTTTTGAATCACTCTGTTGAGGATTCACCAGCTGTGGTACAGATCTGAGAATGTTTGTCCAATCTGTTTAGAATATGCTTTATAAGCACTTTATTTATTTTTTAATTTAATGATGTGGGCGGTTCCACACGTCGATGGTCAAAACGTGAAACCTCTTATCTGAAAAATGCACTCTGCTGAGACAGCAAATAAAAACTTGTTTTCTTTGAGTAATGATATTTTTTATGGATACCCAATAAATGTTGCAGCATTTTTTTAAACAAGATGACTATACTATGTCTTTGCAAGACGTTTTAGAGTGAAAGTAATGATGTCAAAAGATTTTAATCATTGCTATCTTTAGTTTTTGAGAAAGGATCTCAAACTTTTAGGCACTTTGCTCGAGGCTTCAATTTGGTGACTGCATCCAGATTTTGTTTGCAGTTTGTGTTCCGGCAGTGAATTCATGGGTGAAAGGCAGGAGTACATGCAGGACAGTCCATCACAAGGCCACAAACAACCACACAAACAATCGCACACGCTCACACTCGCTCACGTGTGAGAATCACCCATTAGACTAACGTGCATGATTTCTCCAAAGAACCCAGAGAAAACCACAAGCACGAGAGGACATCCAAACCCCACGCTGCCCAGGCCTTTTTGTTTTTGCAAAACGAAAGAGATTAGCTGAATTATCTGAATATGTTTGCAAGAAGACAAGAAAATAAACTTAAATAAATGAAGCTTAACTTAAATCAAGATTAAGTTGTGTTAGTGGTGTTGTCACAGTTGTTGGTGGATAACAGCAAGTGCTTAGTAGCCATCCAGTGCTTCAGATGATCCACTTCAATCATACTTCATGCTTTATATACAAAAAACAGAATTTAAACATGAGAGACCTAATTTCAAAGGCTCTGTTTTTTACACAGTTAAACAGCAGCAGACACGTACATGAAACTTTCCATGAACAAACGAGTTGTAAGTAAAAGAGAAAGGCTTCACCTCAGTGACTTTTCACCATTAAAAATTCAAACTTGACAAGGCAAGAATTAATTTCAAAACACACAAATGCTCTCCAGCAGTTGTCAGGAAGAACTTCTTGCATGCATGGAGGGTCCTGAGCATGTGAAACAAGACCTCCTTGGCGTGCATTTTTTTTTTTTAAATTTTGCTCTTCAAATACTTTGTTCAAAAGTCTTCCCTTGAGAGGAATTTGTCTGTGAAAATTTACTATAACTTGCTTATGAGCATTCTCTTAAAATCCAGCGTGATTATAACAGCATAGTTAAGAGTAAAAATTGTAAAAATACTACAATGATTAATATGTTCCAACTTGAAATAAATTATTAACTCGAAATGAGTTCACAAGCTTCTTAGTTTGAAAGCACATCTTATATCTCTTTCAGAAGGGTCAAATTAATCGACCGCATCAACTTAACAAAACAGCGGAAATTTTTAAAACTCTCCCAAGTGTTATTAAAACCTTGAAGAGTAGCGTTTGTCATCTTCGAGCTTGAAATGTGGTCCGAAAAATACCTTGAAAGGTTGTTGCTGACTACCTCAACATACTGAGTGACCAGGTTTTTTCATCAATGGATATTGTTTCTTCCCTGACGGTGAGGCCATATTCCAACATGACAGTGTCAGGATTCATTAGGCTCAAACTGTGAAGGAGTGGTTCAAGGAGCATGAAACATAATTTTTTCACACATGGATTGGTCACCACACAGTCCAGACCTTCAGCTCTTTGGGAGTCTGTGGGGTGGGCTGGAAAAGATTTTACATAGCTGTCCAGCTCTGCCATCATCAAAACAAGATCTTAGTGAAAAATTAATGCAGGTCGTGATGGAAATGAAACTTTTGTGACAGTGCCATGGTGAATGTGAGCTGTAATCAAAGCTAAAGGTTGCCCAACAAAATTTTGGTCTCTGTGACTCGAAAATAACACTAAAAATCAGGATTAGGCCTTGAAAGATGGCCAGTTTTGCAGACATTAAACGTTGTCACACAGGGAGGTTGCTGCTGAGATGTGGGAAAACATGACAGCTTATTTAGCTTCATATTCATGAGCTATATCAACGTAAGCCGAGCCTGGATCTCATCTCCACCCTACTGTTTGAAAGCACATTTGTGAAAGTGGGCCATTTCCTGTGCATGAAAATATTTTCCCTTTATTGACTATTTTGGACAGTAAGATATAGATGGTTTCAGCCAATTTGTTCCCTTCTGGAGTGTCTCTTTCGGTAGATAGACAATGCCGTTGCATCATCTCCAACGTTGACAACTTGCGTGATTACAGAGGAGAGTGCATGTCTGAGTTGTACATTATTTATTGTGGGGTTTGCAGAGTGAGTGCTGGCTGCAGCAGCAGGGCTCAGAAAAGAAGAAGCAGCTGAAAATTATCCATGGATGCTGTTCAGCAGCAGATTGTGAAGGCCGGCTGTTTTATTAGCAGAATGCAAAGAAGAAAATAGCCCGATAGAGAACAATAAAATTGAACATTACAGTGCATGTTTGAGCAGCTATTTCCACCAAAACGGCATGAAAGTGGTGCAATATAGGTTGAAAATCAGGAAAGACGAAGCTCTTTTTCTTTTTTTTGATACACATTCAATTTGGAAGTATTTCATGCCTTTTGGAATGGGCTGTGCATGCTGTCTGGTTTGCGCGAGTGGGATGTTAGCAGGGAATTCCTAAGTGGGTCTAACAGGGCTGGCTGCCTGTTTGCAGTAAATTGGGTCACTGTTGCATTAAACACCATTTCTTTCAGTGCCACATCAGAGAAGGGCAGGTTAGAAATAGACATAGAAACAGAGTCTGAATACACATTGGAGCCCAGGCGGACAGGTGCAGTGGGACCGATGCTGTGAACACAGGAAGTGGCATTTCAGAAGTCCACCTCAAACAAACATGCCTTCTGTCGCGGAAAGGTTATGCCAAGCGTCCCTTAAAGAAACCCGTTTTTGAGGACGTGTGAGTTGACATCACTGCGGTAGAAATAAGGCACAACATGTGAGACGCAGTTTACTGACTTCTTCTCTAACAAGAGTTGAAGAGTGGAGGGATAAAAAAAATATACTAAGATGAAAAGCCAAAAAGAGTTCCTGGAACTTGTTGGGCTACTTTGAAAACCACGTGAAGCCTTTTTTTTTTTTTAGTGTTGGTCCAAACATGCAGTGCCAGAGAGTAAACTTCTGGAAGAAGATGAAAAAGGAATTTAAAAAAAAAAGGGAAATGGAACAGATGGCCAGCAGGATCGTTTATATATGTATTTATAAATGAATACAGTGTTGATGTTTAAAATGAGAAACTCTTAGGAGTGTGCTTTTCTCACCCTGGAATTCAGAAATGTCAGTGGGAATAAAAGCAAACTTTTGAGAGCAGCAGCAGAAAGCAACACATTTAAATTCAACTCTTTGTGAGGCTGCAGTCCTCCAGCCCCTGTGGCTTCCCACTACTCTGCAGTGGTCCCATAGCTCAACCTGCTGCAACCAGTCAGCCACACTCAAGGACAAATGCACTCTGAGGGCAAGGGAATTAATATTTGATATCTAGCTCTGCATCATGTGGAGAGACACAGTCAGAGTAGCAGAAAGACACAGAATAGAGGCAGTACGATGAGTATCCTCTCTGCTGCAGAGCTGCCATGTACTTACCTCTGACACACATGGCTGCATGTAAGAACCATTTAGAGCTCAGCGTTAACAAAAAAAGTTTTCAGCAATAATTGTGTTGCATTTGGTGACCCTACAGTAAAAACCCATTATGCTACCTACTTGGTTGTCAAGCTTTTAATCAGATAATGCAGTTCTCACAACACTCTGCACGACTGCAGGAGGACCCAACTCACTGGATTTCCCAAAATAATCAACATCATAGTCCAGATTCATAATATCCATAAAAAGAAACGAGTACCACTAACAAGTTGACAGGATTTGACGTCAAATTTGTTTTTAGTGTTTCGATAAATGTCTTACACAGTGACATCACCTGTAGCCAGTTTTTGTCAAAAAAAAAAGACAAATTCTTACTCTCGATGTCTTCCAGGAACCCACTGAGGACATGTTTGGGTTTCAGTTCTCACTCTTGAATTTAAGCAGGATTTTTTTTTTCTTCCTTGAAATGTCATTTTGTTGTCATTGATGACATCACGATCAAGGCTGGATTTTAAAAAAATTTTGATTTACCGATTAATATCAATTTTTATTTAAAAGGTTCGATATCAGTTTGTAAATTCATGGATCGAGTGTTACAATTCCATCTTGCTGCACGCATATGTGTCATTCATGCTCTCTGGGGTGGAACGGACGCGCCAGCACTTCCGTGACTAAGTTCTGATGACATAGCAGCAAGTCTTAGTCGCTTAGTCTTTGTCTGAAACTTTGGTTTTAACTTGTGGGAAGAGTGCAGGCTTCAAACTGTATACTATTCTTTAAATCATTTTAACAGACCAAGTAAAATCTGAGTTATAATAAATAATATATACCTTTTTTCACAAAATTGCCATTACGTTTGGGGCATTTGGTGCAGAAAGAAATGGTAAAAGTGGGCCATTCTCGGCCAAGCACTTTCAGGCACCTTCAGGGAGTGTCTCTTTTTATTTAAATAAAAAGAGACACTCCCTGAAGGTAAAAAAAATGCACCACATCATTATTTCATTGGCCAATTGACCTTTTCAAACTGGTATTTAGGTGTGATCCTTGAAACATTTTTCTGACGTTTTTATTTGTTGTTAAATCAACAGACCAGTCATATACCCCTGAATTTATACCCTTATGTTGGATCAGGTACATGACTTAACCAATTTGTTGAATTTGATGTCCAAAAAAAGGTTTATGCTCCACTGGTATATTTATCATAACTTAAAAAACTGGTTTCAAAACTGAAATACATCTACATGAATTTCCATTTTTATGTAGATGTATCAATGGAATACATTTACATGAGATGATGTGTCCTGTTCCACATGTTTTGATAAAGTGTTCATGTGTGCTTGTGCCTGTAGATGATGGAAAGCTGTCTCTGGATGAGTTCCAGGCTTTCTTCTCTGATGGAACGCTGAATGAGGAGGAGCTGGAGAAGCTGTTTCACACCATCGACTCTGATAACACCAGGTCAGCAGTACTTCCCGACTCCTGCATGAGTGTGTTCCTGTTTGCCTGCGGCTTGCAAAATTACTGAGTAGATGCATGATATTCGTCTACTTAGAGTGTGTGTGTGTATGTCTGTGTGCTTGTGTGTTCACTGCAGCATGACTTTTGTTTTTGATCACATCCTATGATCTGTGAAGGCAAGGGGTTGAAGCATATAGCTGTTTTTCTGCTTCACAGCTCCTGGTCCACTCTCGATTTTCTGTTTGTGTGTGTGCATGCATGCCTGCGTGTGTGTTTATTTGTGTGTGTGTGTGTGTGCACGCAGCCAAAAATATGTGCAAGAAAGATATGAAAATGGTATAGCAAGAGCAGAAACTAAGGAATATCAGTTATCTGAGCTACCTACAGTTGTCCAATACTCCAAGACATTAACCTCTGTGCAGCTGCTGCGCCTTTGGACATTTTATATTGACTAACTCTCATTAAATTGATTTATTGACCCTTTATAATCAGCTAATCAGCTCATGCACTCTGCAATCAGAAGAAGTGTGCTGACACAGTGGGATCTGAATAATCAAAAGGCAGTCTCTGTTAACTTACACAGCCTCTGAATCCTGAAGGGCCTCGAAGGAAATGAAACCATGCAGAACAAAAGCTGACCTTGTACAGTTGTTGTAGAATTGAATCAGGCTCAGTGTATAAATCCTCCACCAGTCTCAGGCATTTGTCATTTTTCCTGCCTTTAAATCGGTGCAGTAATTAAACCATGTAACTGCTGCTATCTCTCTGACATTGGTCATCTCGCCTCTTGGAGAGGGCTGCACTTCATAAAGCTTCCTCACTACAATGGCTGCAGACAGAAAAGTTTCTGCTCATTAAAGTCAAGCAGACTTGGCAGCTGCCTGCCAGGCATCAGAATTATCATATGACAGCACATAAGGTTATTGACTGAGCAGAGTAAAAAGCAGAAATGAGAATGTAAGTGTTTCCTGTTTGAAGCAGGAAGCTGATGGATGGAGAGGCGAGACAGAGCAGACAGAGACTGAACTGCCCTCCCACTCCCTGGTTTCCTCCCTTTTCCCTGCAGCTCTCTTACCTTTTCAGGCCATTGCCTGAATCTCTGTCTACTTTTATACCACGTCCTTCAAGTTTTCATCCTGCCATCACTCTAAATGTCACCATGCTGTCCTCATCCTCTCTCCATTTGTCACTCATTCCAGCCTATAAACATTTCTATCCATCTTGTCTTTTTCTCTTTTGTGAGTCTGTGCTGCTGGAGGACAACAAGATCTTGAAAGTGTTTTGAAAATATATGTTTTAGTTTACTGCAGTTATTGCTGCTTTATTTAGCACCAGTTAGATAGATATTTCCCCGAAGCTCATCAGGCAAACGCAGTTGCAAAGGCAAATGATCATTTTGCTTTTTGTCACCTCAACGAATATTCAGTTACTCAAAGAATAGATGCAACTGAGTACCAGAGCAGCAGATCTTGCGTTCCCCAAAATGTAATCTAAGTGCATTTTTAAGTTTAGTTCCAGTCTGGTGAACATGCATCCTTTCAAAAAAGTGTTCAGGACAATGAAATCCTTCATGTTGGCATCATCTCATCTGTGTCGCACAATTGTCATTTCAAGTGGAAAATATTAAAAAAACAAATCACCTTTTCTGTACTCAAAAACATCTTTGGGTGTCTCAAATAAATGCCAATTCAAAATTTAAAAAAAAAAAATCCTTTATCATAATACAACCCTGTCATGTATATATATATATAAATACTGTATGTATTCATATATAGGTTATATTTAGTGATCCATTCACATTTCTAGGTGGTTGTTACATCACAGATTAGATCAGAATTATCCACATTCCCCATCTTCATGTCCACCCAACTTTACATCATGATACATTTTCCATCCCATGCCGTAAAGCTGCAATACCACTTTCAAAAGAGGCACAATGATTGGACAAGCAGCTGACTCACCACGTAACAGTGTCCACAGAATACTAAACATATGGTTGAAACAAGACATATTATTGCCTTTTTTAACAAGATGTCAGGATGAAGTGTCTGTGACATTTTTAGACTGAAATATCACAGTTTCAAAACAAAAGCACCCTTTTCAGTCATGCCTTTATTGTTCTGTTCATAGCAGCTGGTTTTTGGGAGTGAAGTCAGAGCCTCCACTCCACCCTGCTCATAACAAATGCAGCAATGCAGCATGATGTGAAGCTCAGTTGAGACCTCTGAGATGATGGGGGAGGAGGGGGTATATTTGTACTCTGATCTGGATCTATAATGTTCTCTGAATTTGATCAGCTCACTGAACTACATACTTCTAGACTTGGACTGTCCCAAGTAAAGTGACAGGGTTGTCCATTTATTTGTTGCAGTATTTATTTAAATATGTACTTTCATGAGAAGAACCGTGTTAAAAGATTGTGGAACAATTTTGTGATTTTCTACCCCCCCCCCCCCCCCCCCCCCCCCCCCCCATTAAAAAAGGTGAACTCTATTCCTGAGCAAACTATGTCATAAGCATGTAATCACTGCCTGAGGAATTGTAACAGTGTATCAAAAAATGGCACAATATGTCATTGAGCTAAAGATAAGACAATGAGGCCATCCTACGTTTGGGGTCTAGACAGCTAGGCCAGTGATCCCCATTTCTGGTTCACGAGGACTGCTGCCCTTCCTGTTTTAGATGTTTCCATGCTCCAGCACATCTGAATAAATTGGATCTGTCATTAACAGGCTTATGCAGACCTGAATGACCAGCTGTTGGTGATCAATTAATTTGAATCAGGTGTGTTGGAGCAGGGACACATCAAAAACATGCAGGACAGTTGGGAACACTGACTTAGACCATTACACCCACAACAACTGGTGATGCACTGCCAGCAACTTGAAAGTGCCCTTTACGAGTCTTTATAAGTTAAGATCTGCTGCGCGTATGGTCTTTTTCTGGAAGATGAAAAGAGAAAAAAAGGGTGATTGTCCTCTAAGTGGGGTCATCTTATATTCAGGTCATAATGTTAGGTTTCCTTTGATGGGACTGCATGGCCTATAAGAATAAATGACTTATCAGATATGAAACATCAGCTGTGTTGATTTGTGTCCTCTTTTCTAGTTCAAATGTTACATTAGAACTTAAGATCCATCTCACTGTGAGCAATGATAACCTGTTTATCACTGTCACTTGCTTTTACCTCTTCCAAAAAGCAACAAAAGACAAAAAAACCAAAACCACCTGCCACTTTTTTGTCCCAGGGAGTTTCCTTTCAGGGAGCAAATACATTCCTTTTAAACAATCTTACCTGCCTTCTAAAGCATTGGTAGGCTGAACAACTTAGTCTGCTGTTCTGTTGCCCCACAACTGTCTAAGCAGTAGGTCATCAACACAGAGACAAGTTACGGCTAAAAGAAGACGTGTGCCTCAGCTTCACGCTCACACACACTGACAATGCTGCACCTTTTCCACAGGGCTGTGCTAAGATGTGGGTGGATTTACCTGAGCTTAGAAAGCAACCACTGTGAAATGATTAGGACATGACATTTCACTTCTCTTTCACTGCTTCTCTTTCCTGCTACACCACCACAGCTTGCTGTTTGCAGCTTTACGTCCCAAACCCACTGAATGAGGCAGGCTTTATAAGTACTGTTTTTAAAAACAGTAATAGCGCTTCGTAAACACACGGCCTACAGTTTATGGTGGAGATGAACCAGGAGATGATTGAGACACGACTTCTGCATGGTAACTATCGGTCCAATGTTGTAACACATAATATGCACACATCCCGAAGTTCTTTCTGAAATAGAGTTTAAATTTCAATAGTTTTTTGCTAAAACTGCTTACCAAGTTAAAACATGATTTTCAATGTTGCTGGATCACTGTACTGTGGCTACTGTGCACACTGTACGTTTCTTTCTTGAGCTCAGAAGTCAGTCACATTTCCATTAAACTTTTTGCACAAAAAGAGAAGCAAAACTGAATTTGCAATAAAGCTGGCACTCCAGGGAGTTGGTGTTTCCATTGAACTGGGGTTTTTTCTGTATGAGTAAAACTCTCCTACTTCTCTTTCTGTAACTCTTCGAATTTCATCCTGTGAGACTTCTCTTCAACATAATGAAAAAGAACATCTCAGCTTAGAAGAATATGGACAAAAATATATTTTGTCTTTGACAAATTATTGTGATTGCCGCTGTTGAGAAAATAGTCAACAGATGATAAAGGCAGGAGATGATCATTCAAATAACTATTCAGAAGCAAAGCCCTTGATGTAATCCAGTAATAATTAAGTACTGTTATAGCAAAACTACATTGCATTAATGAGGCCAGAAACAGCTGGAAACTAGATTTTGATGACTTTAGATTAATCGACTACATCACATACAGCTCTGCCAGAGATGTGAAAATGAGCAAAAAGCATTTCCATTACACTTTTGCAATAAACTGGATTTGTGACACACCTGAAAAAACCCCTCATGAATGCGTAAAACGGTTTATTTGATATCTGGGAATTTTTTGAATTAGAACTGTTTCCATTACAGGTTTTCTTTTTCAATATTTGGGTTTTGTAAAAATCTAGAGGCAATGCATATGCAACTATAGTGGGTTCCTTTTTGTCTGCAGGCAGGAGGTTACACGCTACAAGATTTGTTACCTGACTCAGCTTTGATTGATATGGTTGGTCTTAAACAAGCAGTTAGTGGTCGTTGGAAGCTTATGGCAAAAACAAGAAAAAAAAAACACAAGTCTGACGAATTAGTCTGTTTGTTAAAAGACTGATTTTTTTTTTTACCTCATCATTTTGTGTTGACTCTGTTACAATATTGCACCCTTTTGAATAAGAGGTTTTGGTCTTCTATTAAAGTTTCACAGACCAGACTTTCATCTCCATTCTCTTTGCAAAGTTTGTTGTATATTGGATTTTTTTTTCTTTTCCAAGACCCCCTTCATTGTTTCTTCACTCATCCGCTTGACTCTTTATTTTACCCTTTACTAACCAAGTCCTCCCTGTGCCACATACAACACAAGATGGTGCCGAGTATGGTCGCCACGGTGTTTCGGTGCACTCTTTTTTGTTTGTTTTTTTACACAAATACTGTGTCAGCACGCTCTTACACCCATGAAGAGCTGCTTAGTATTAGATCAGTTACTTCCACAAACTTATCACTGGTTTTTCTAGCATTTGCAGATTTAGTGCTTTTTTGGTCAAAAGAGTGAGACACCACAGAAGAGGAAAGTGAGTCGGGACCCTCGTGCGACTGCACAGGCATGGACTACGTACACCTTTACCTGGCAAGGAGGCAAAATATAGGTTTAGCAGGGAGGTGAGAAATGCTAAATTATTGTATTCTGGGAGACTCCAGCAGCAGTTTTCTATCA
>JAOWBL010000021.1:13167315-13192268 GCA_028564865.1 Zenarchopterus dispar | reverse complement strand
CCATCACCCAGGACCTCAAGTGGGAGCAGACCATCAGTTCCCTCATCAAGAAGGCCCAGCAGAGGATGTTCTTCCTGCAGCAGCTAAAGAAACTCAAACTGCCGGCGGAGATGATGGTGCAATTCTACACAGCCATTATCAAGTTCGTTTTCACCTCCTCCATCACCGTATGGTACACTGGCACCACCACTAGAGACAGAAACAGACTGCAGCACATTGTGCGCACTGCTGAAAAGGTGATAAGCTGCAACCTCCGACCTTTACAGGACCTGTACACCTCCAGGATCTTAGGCTGTGCAGGTTGGATTTCGGCTGAGCCTTCTCACCCTGGACACAGCCTGTTTAACACCCTCCCCTCAGGCAGGAGACTACGGTCCATTCGGACCAGAACTTCCCGCCACAAGAGCAGCTTCTTCCCCTCAGCCATCATTTTCTTTTCCTAAATGTATACTGTTTTATTTTATTTTGATTTATTTTGCTTATTCACATGTATTTATTTTTATTCTATTTCTTACTTTACATTACTCCATGTTTTATCTGCACCGTTGCATCACAGCATTTTCCTAGTCTGTAAACCTGTTTAATGGCAATGGTAATAAAGTGATTCTGATTCTGCCATCACTTAGATATATGATCCAACTCGTGTGTCTTGTTTTTGAAGTTAGAGCATTTTCTGATCATGTCTTCTGCTTTGAGCCATTTGTTAGGAACTTCCAACATGGGTGCGGTGTGAAAATTGTGCTTCTAATCCTGAAATTTGAATCTGACTGTAGGAAGATTTGTCAAAAGTCTCTGTCACACTGATTGATCAAGAGTTATTATTATAGAGGCCTGTTATGCTGAAATACTGAACAAAATAAAACAGAAAAATATTAAATCAGGCAGAATAACACAAATCAACACAACCTATGACTTAGAATTTTTAATCAGTTTCACATTCCAATTCTCACACTACTGGTACACGTAGTATAAGACCTCTGAAGTGTTACAGTGAAAGGATAGATGCATGGTTCCTGTCTCATCTCCTCTGACCCACACTTCATCCATCATCACATACATCCAAACCACCTTCCATCATTCCCTCCCATCTTCAGCCCCCCTCTCTCCCTCTCCGTCACTCAACCAAAGAAAGCCTTGTTTACAGCGGTCTAATGAATCTCCTCCCAGTGAGCAGAGCATGAATGATGTCTCCGGACTGATTCAGACTCCTGTCAGAGAGTCTTGTTAGATTGCTCCCTGCCCACAAAACTGACCGTTTTTTCTTTTTTTGGCATCTTTGTGTGTGAGAGTATTTGTGCATGTGTGTGTGAAACTGCATGTTAAAAGACATTTGTTTCTGACCCTGCTGTTTTCCTTTTCACCCACTGTCCTTTCTTCATACTCTTCCTTTCTTTCTTTCCCTTTGCTGCTCCTCTGCTTGCTGTGATAGTAATGTAGACACTAAGGAACTCTGTGGTAAGTACACTACACACAAGCACACATATCCTTACCTTTGCTCCTTTTCTCTCTCTTATCAATTATTAAAATGTACCCCTTTCAAAATACAGTTATTTTATCTTGAAAAATATAACACATCTCTAACTTCTTTTGAATTACCTTTGAAAAATCGTATATGACTCCAAAAGATGTGAGTTTATGTTTCTGTGTAAAACAGACTACTTTGCTAAGCACATGGGAGACTATGAGGGAGTTCTGGCCTCACTGGAAACGCTCAACCTGTCCATCCTCAAAGCCATGGACTTCACCAAAAAGGTAGGAATAAGTGAAAGAGAGAATGGGTTGATGGCATTTATTAGTTTGGGAAGTCACCTTGTATCCCACTGGGTAGCAGGTAACAACAGTAGAAGCTGGTCAGGGTGGGTCATGGTATGCCATTGCATAATCACTTTTACACTGTCAACCCTTACTAAGAACCATCATAACCAGTATATATTATGTATCACTATGTAGTACATCCTGCGTTGTATATGCAGTAAGAGCTTTCAAAAGTAGTGCTGGTTCCTTTTCTTTCATCTTTTCTTTTTTTAATTATTTCTTATTTTTTCCTGCTTATTCTGTATAATCTATTGCCAAGGCACCATTTCAAATCATTTTGTAAAGCAGATACATGCATAATAGTGTGGCATTTTCATTCACAGTGACAACCATATTGTTCATTTTTGATCACCATTCATACTGATTGGGATTCACAAAAAAGGAATTCTTTTCTGAACGCAAGTCAAAAATTCTCAATTAGATCATGTAGACTAGATCTTTGGTTTTCCTGTGTCCTCCGTGTGCTTCATCATGGAGGATGTTCCATAAACATCCAAGCTTTTAGTTTCTTGAGGCAGTCAGTTCAAACTTGTACAGAAGAAGGCATCCCTTTAATTTTTGGGACACAAACTGGATTATTATCTGCATAATAATGGAAAGAAATTCTGTGCCTTCTAAGAATAAAACTGAAGGGAAGTACATACAAAAAAAATAACAATGGCCCACATATTGAGCCTTGCAGGACCCCACATGGCAATGGAGCAGAGGATGATCTGAAATCATTTAAACTAAGACAAAAAGCTTACTGGCTCAGGTACAATCTAAACCACTCTAGCCACAAAAGCCCACATACTCTAAAAGAAACATCATCACACAGTCCCCTGATCTGTAGCAGGAGGATATAATCTAAAACCTCAGTAGTTCAGCGTTGGTGTTATGGAGAATCTGAAAACCAAACTGAAAAGGCTAATGGTCACCATTCATATCTAAAAAGGCTTTCAATTTACTACAGACAATTTTCACCAACATTTTAGGAGAAAAAATGCCTGAAAATAAGCCTGAAGCTGGATAACAGAGGAATTTAGACCAGATTTTTTGATCGGTGGTTTCCCTGTTGCATTTTCAAAACTTTAGGACCCACACTTGAGGACAGACTGCCTTTAATAGATCCATCCATCCATCCATCCATCCATCCATCCATCCATCCATCCATCCATCCATCCATCCTTCTCCGCTTATCCGTGGTCGGGTTGCCGGGGCGGTAGCCTAAGCAGGGAGGTCCAGGCTTCCTTCTTCCCACCCACTTCGTCCAGCTTATCTGGGGGGATCCCAAGGAGTTCCCAGGCCAGCGAAGAGACATAGTCCTTCCAACGTGTCCTGGGTCTTTCCCGGGGTCTCTTCCCAGTGGGACATGCCTGGAAAACCTCCCCAGGGAGGCATCCTCACCAGATGCCCGAGCCACCTCATCTGGCTCCTCTCAATTCGGAGGAGCAGTGGCTCTTCTCTGAGCTCCTCCCAGATGACCGAGCATCTCACCCTATCTCTAAGAGAGAGCCCAGACACCTTACAGAGGAAACTTACTTCCGCTTCTTGTATCCACAATCTTGTTCTTTCGGTCACTACCCACAGCTCGTGACCATAGGTGACGTTAGGAATGTAGACTGACTGGTAAATCGAGAGCTTTGCCTTTCATCTCAGCTCCTTCTTCACCACAACAGACCAGTACAGAGTCTGCATCACTGCAGACGCTGCACCGGTCTACCTATCAGTCTCCCATTCCATCCTTCCCTCACTCGTAAACAAGACTCTGAGATACTTGAACTTCTCCACATGGGGCAGCATCTGATCCCCGACCCAGAGAGAACACTTCACCCTTTTCCGACTGACCATAGTCTCAGATTTAGAGGTGCTGATTCTCATCCCAAGAGCTTCACATTCGGTTGCAAACTGCTCCAGGGAGTGCTAAAGGTCCTGGCCCAATGAATCCAACAGAACCACATCATCTGCAAAAAGCAGAGACCTGATTCTGAGATCACCAAACCGGACCCCCTCCACCCTTCGGCTGCACCTAAAATTTCTGTCCATAAAAGTAATGAATGGAATCGGTGACGAAGGGCAGCCCTGGCGGAGTCCAACCCCATGGGAAATGAGTCCGACTTAGAACCGACAATGCGGACCAAACTCTGACACCAGGTACACAAGGACCAGACAGCCCTTAACCCTGGAGAACCCATGGGGTCAAATTTGATCACCATTTTTTGCTGATACCCAATGTAAAAAAAAAAAAAAATGGGTTGTTGGGTTCTCCTGGCTTAAAAGGGCTTCCGGCACCCCATACTCCTGGAAAATCAGCCACAGGAGTCCCAGGGGAACCCAGGGGAAAGCCTTCTCCAAGTCCACAAAACACATGTAGATTAGTTGCGCAAACTCCCATGCCACCTCCAGGACCCTGCTGAGGGTGTAGAGCTGGTCCACCATTCCACAGCCAGGACGAAAACCACACTGCTCCTCTTGATTCCGAGATTCAACTATCCAGTGGACCCTCCTCTCCAATACCTCTGAATAGACCTTACCAGCGAGGCTAGGGTTTGTGACCCCACTGTAATTGGAACTCACCCTTCTGTCCCCCTTTTTAAAGAGGGGGACCACCACCCCAGTCTGCCAATCCAGGGGCACTGTCCTTGATGTCCACGCAATGTTGCACAGGCATGTCAGCCAAGACAGTTCCCCAACATCCAGAGCCCTAAGAAACTCAGGGAGGATCTTATTCACCTCAGTGCCCTCCCACCCAGGAGTTTCTCAACCACCTCAGCGACCTCAGCCCCAGAGATAGATGAGACACCTCCAAGCTCAAAGGGTCTCCTTCCCCATAGGAAGGGGTATCGGTTTTAATAGAAGCATGAATAAATGACTCCAAAATAGAAATTATCTCTTTAAAAAGTTGAGGCAAGACAGCATCAGCAGGGGAACCTGAGGGGTTCAAAACAAAAAAGCCTTCAAATCCCGGGCTTTCAACAATCTCATATAAATAAGACAGAGTTAAAGTCTTAAACTGGTAAAAAAAAAAAAAAAAAAAAAGAAAGCGAGGGAAGAGAGACTGAAGGGTCAAAAGTAAGATGTAATGCATGAGTCCTGGCTTTAGTCAGCTTATCCACAAAAAAGTTCAGAAACATCCCAAATGCCTCAGGGGAAGGCTCAATACAGCCAGTCTGAGGAGCATTCAGAACAATATCAATAGTATTAAATAATACACTAGGCTGGTGACAGTTTGACAGAATGATATTGGACAAGTGTTCTCTTTTGGCATCTTTCACAGTCGCCTGATAAAGACACAACCAGTCCTTTAATATTTGAAAAGACACATGCAGCTTGTCCTTATTCCACTTTGGTTCAGCTTTATGGCACAGCATCTAGTACAGACTGACAGGTGGAAGAAGTCCATAAGCCGAGCTCTTCTGTCTCAAAACACACAGACCCAGAAATCCCACTTTTCTGAATGAAAAAAAGACCAGAAGTGTGCAGCAGTGAAGTACTTTATAACACACCAACGCCTTGCAAGAGGTTGTGTGGCGTTTTACAAAATTACAAGGCAGGGTAGTGTCAAATAACACAGGCTTATGACCTGTCAACACTGCGTCACAAATCATCAGGTTTGAAATGGGTAACGCATAAGACAAAACAAGGTCCAGTGTGTGTCTAGTTCATGGATGAGTCCAGAAACCAACTACAAGAGTTTAAAAGTCATAAAAATCAACTAGGGTTTTAAAAAAAAGTTCTTAACCTTAAATGTTTTGTTTGTTAGGGATTTAGCATTCACAAAGCCAATCCTGACCAGTGCACAACCATCCCCTGTATCCTGGGAAATGGTTGGTTTCCTTCCTTTTCCCCAACAGCAGTGGCACCTTCTCCAGAGAGGTGGACTCAGTGCATGGCAGAGGTGATTTCCAGTATATAAAAAAAGCTGGGGCAAAGTTTGTGGTCCACTGTGCATAAAACTTTACTCCAACAGAAAGTTGAAGCTCTTGGAGAGTTTGACGATCAGACACCAGTGGAGCGTTGTCATTCTGAGTGACAAGTCCTACAAACAGTACTAACACAAACAAAATTGACACTGACAGATTTTGCTTGTGAGTGAGGATTTTTATGGGAATACCTGATGGAGGTCAGTTGTTTTTAAGTGACGTCTGTGCAGAACTGCTATACAGCATGTACTTACACTTAAAATATATGTGACTGGTGATATAAAAGATGGAAGTGACAGCACACATCCCACAAAGTACATGAATGTACCATTGCGTTAATAATTGGCTTGTAACACAGCCTTTTGTTTTGTTACTGGTAAGCTTATGTTGTTGCAGCTGCTGAAAGTCTGACAAGCAGCAGAAGGTGAACACACACTTTACTTTCTGGCTCTATGAAACTAGAGTGTGTGACTCATGCATAAGAATAAACAGTGTCTCCTCATATAACTTCCCAGACAAATCATACCACTCATGCTGAGTGTGCTTATAACAGGTGTAATGATGTGTTTGTGTCACTTGGTGGAATCTGTTGCTCTCACTGTTTTTGTGTGTTTTAAGGAACATAATGGTGTGTCAAGTTTCCTCTATACAGATCCACTGACTTTCAGCCCACTGGCTCACATAGCGTGTCTGTCTGTGTGTGTGTGTGTGTGTGTGTGTGTGGCAGCTGCAGAAACAGTAATGTGGTACCCTAGTTTTCATCATGAGCTATATTTAGCATCTGGTTCACATACACACTCCTATATTTTTGTTCATGGGTATACATGCATGTGTGTTTTTGTCTATCTTTCTCCACCAGCTCTGTGTTTATCTGCCTTTCAGCTGCAGGCAGCTTAGCAGCACTCAAATACACACACACACACACACACACACTCCCTGACACACAACCTGCAGCTAGTTTCTCTTTAATGAGCAGCTATTGTTTAATCAATCAGCTGAGTGTCGCTCCTGTTCTGCTGTTGTATATCTGCTCTTTTCTTTCTCTCATTCTCATTCATATGTCTTTATCCTTCAAACACACACACACACACATATTTGGGGGGTTTGGATAAAGTGTGGTGATTTCCTAACGCTTTCGAAATTTAAAGGAAAAAAAAGCTTGAGATTGAAGCAGACCTCTGGTAATGATAACCTTTCTTTCACTGTGAACCAAAGGATCAACTTGAAAAGAAATAAAATTTTCTGAGTGATAACTGATTAGTTTTCTAATCTTCCTCAATGAATGCAGACTGGGAGAAAAAAGAAGAGTTAGAAAGGAAGACAAAGTTGCGTTCTGCAGTTACCCACTTTACTGTACAAAAGTGTTTTTCACCTCTTTAAAGCACCTGATTGGCACCAAGGGCTATATTGAAAATGGAGAGGAAAAAAAAGAGAAAGAAAATGGTCCTCCAGATTATTCAGCTGAAATTTACACCACAGCAGTATTGACTCTGCTGTACTGTAAAACTGCCAACTCTTTGCAGTGTAAGACAGGATAAATAAAACTACAGGCTCTAGGCTGTGTCTGTAATAAAACATATTACAGGACCTATAAAGTCCTCTAGCCCATTATTTTCACGCAAGGATATCAATCTTAAACACGTCCTGCAGAAAAGTTTGATATCAGCACCTCTAAATGCATCGACTGTTGGAGACTCGAGGGATATTGATACTCTGTGTGTACGTCTTCATCATTCATCAAGCTCCCATTGATGCTCCCAAAGGGACAACCAACTCACTAATAATTCATGCAAATGTGATATTTCCATTCACTTGATGCAGTAATTATTGTGACAGTCAGGGTATCAGTTATGAGAGGCAGTCGTCACTGCCTCTTAAATGAGGCTCATCAGTTTCTGCAACTTAAGAAATTAATGTTAATTAATAAACAAATATTACCTCTGGCCTCACATCACAACAGTCCAAATACTACCAGCACATAGTGCTGGTCCATTGCTGGTTAACATAAAGCTCCTTTCTTCTTTTAGTTTTAAGTGGGGTTTTTTTTCCAAAATAATCGCTCGCCCATCTATTGATGAATGACAGTTGTTTATGCAGTGCAGTCTGAGGGACCAGGGATCACAGGTATCCAACAGATCAAAATTTTAGACTTCAGTCCAGCCTTCTTGTTGTCCTGTCGGTTTGAAATTGATTTAAGAACATATTCTTATTGGTCATCAAGTTATGAGCAGTGTGTGGCTGGTAGACTTGGTACAAAGCATTGTGGATGTCTAACAACAACCGTCCATAATACTGGACTTGGTTCTCTTTTTTTTGTTGTCTATAAACAGAGTTGAGTTACTCTGGGGAAGTATTAATACCAAGCCTTGAATCACCTATAGGATAGGCTGTAGGCTTCATTTGGTTTCATATAACACAGTTAGAGTTGATGTAGTTCCTGCAGCAACACTCATTTCCAAGAGCAGGGGCCTGACATACAAAAAGTGTGGCGTGCAAAAAACTTGCATACGGCATTTTCCACACACACATCAGGATGCATGAAAATCAGCTTTGTGTGGATCTGTGCGTGCTGTCACACACATGTCGACCTAGCATGAGAATGTACATACCGCTTCGTAAATTCTGTCAGGTCAAATACAAAGTAGTTGAACTTGCTTTTATACACCAAACTATGTTCCTCTAGATCCCCTGAAGTATAGAGGGATTTGAAAACATTTATTCACATGTAACCTACTTTTCCCACATATATTATTATTTAAAAGGATCCCACACAACCCAAATCCAAAGTAAACTGATAAGTTTACTCTGTTTTCTTCACATTAAGATGTTAACACACATCAATGAGTGATCGGGTGTGAGGCGCACAGATGTCCACCACACAAATGAAATGAGATGACCTCTTGCCTGTGGACCTTCACATGTGGGGTTAACACCAGCATCCGTGGACCTCCTCATGTGGGGTTAACTTCAGCACCTGTGGACGTCCTGTGGCTGCAACACTTCGCTGATGTGCAACAACTTTTCTTTTTACATTGGCTTTGATGTCAGACATTTTTTTCTTTTATTTCAGCTGTGGTGCAATATTCCAATCCTAGTGGTGTATAGTCTGATTCACATCCTCCCAATCAATACATTTTCCTTGACCACTTAAATCAGAGAAAATACCAACAAATAAAATTTTTTTCCTGGCCTCAACTTCTGGCAGGAGTGTCCTGAGTTCACAGTCGGTGAAGTTTCTTTTTTCCCGCTTCTTTTTGCCATTTTCTTTCTTTAGATGAGTGGTTTGAAGGGATATTTATACTCATTATCATATTCAAATTGACTGCCTAGAGGGAGGAGACAGGACAGAGTGTCATGCTCATGCATGTGCATTCAATTTCATGTTGATTGGGATGTTCAAAGAAAACGTGCGTGGATTCAGGAGCAGGCGTAGTTTTAAACCTCTTTTTTGTTGAATCTTTTGTGTTGGTAAGATTTCTGCTCAAGGATTCAAAATGAAATCCACTTAACTTTTGAAGAAGAGACCCCAGGTCTTCAGTATGTGAACCATATCAAAGATTAAGTGTTATCAGCAGAGAGAGAGAGAGAAAAAAGAGAGAAAACTTGAAGACTGGAATGGCTGACAGTAGGTTATTCTGGACCAAAAATACCTTTACAACTTCCCTGCTGTAGTGAGCTGCTCAACTATTTGTTTATAAACCCATTCTCATATACCCTTAATAACTCGCAATGAACTTTCAGAAAACAAATATAAAATCCACAGTAATGGAGTTATATTGTTTTAAGTTTTTATCTTGTTTTGTAGTTGTAAAAGCTTTTATGACTCTATCAGAAAACAATTTTAATTGGCTCCCCAGCAGGTGGAGATAAGTAACATCCTCCTCCCATGAGAGTAGTGTGTGTGTGTGTGTGTGTGTGTGTGTGAGTGTGTGTGTGTGTCAGACAATGGGAATTGAAGCAGGTAACAAAAAAAAGGGGGAGGATTCATTAAGTCTTCTGTCCTGTCTGTTACAACTTCTATGGTTAATGAGAGTCCCTCATTAGCGCTTTATTTTTACAGGCCTTCACTGAGCAAGCCGCCACACACACTGACGGCTCTTAAACCAAACATACTTTCTCTCTGGATGAAATCTTGTTAAGCCTGTCCTGTTAAAAAGAAAAAAAATCTCTTCTAGAAATGGTTTCACACCACTGAATGACCCTCACGTCCGACTCCTCCTCCCTATCTTCTCTGCCCCTCTCCTGCCTTTTTTCTCATCTTCTCTTTCTTTCATCTATACATTGCTTGCTTCCTCCACCTGCCTCCCCGAGACCCCCCTCTTCATCCTCTCCTTTCTTTCTGAAGATTAAGGTGAAGAGGATCATGGAGTAGAGGGCAGCATTTATGTCTGTACACAATAGTGTCTGTAAAGAGGATGAGGAAAGTAAGAAGAGTGGTGGATTCATAGAGAATATCAGTGAGAGGGAAAAGGGACTGCAAAGAGCATCAGAGGACATGGTGGGGAGGTGAAAATGTGAAGGAATGAAATGATGAAGTGTACAAATTCAAGCTGTACCTCATATGATCCGTGGCAGGATGGTTCATGTAGCACTCATAAACTTTTAGTGTTTTCTGTCTGATTTCTTTACGATTCCAAAGTCCAGCAAGTTGAAATCAGCCAAGAGTGTCACTGAATAGTTTTCTGAAAAATTATGTCTTTGGTCAGTAAATTAGGTTATCAGAAATTTAGGGCTGTCTTTAAATAGCCGTTGGCCATTCATAAAGAAAAGCAATTCCATCTTAACCCAGTTCTTGCCCTTGAAATACCCTTGAAAGTCCTTGGAAGCTTTGTACTGTCTTTGGACTTCTGTGCAGTGATATATGACTTCCTGAGGTCATAGAGTCTTAAATTACAATTGTAGCTGCAACACCAGACTGTACTGAGTGACAGAGGTTTCCCACGCCCCTCGTGAACTTGTGTGGCTGTGTTCATGATGGTGGCATGTCTGTTTCTAATGCACTGCTGCGGGAGCGCTTTAAGACACACATTGAAATTAGCCAGTGAAGATACAGGAAATCATTTTATTAGCACTTGTGTCAGTTAGACATTATAAAAGAGAAAAAGTTCAGTTTTGTTTTTTTACTGCACAGTAAACTTTCATGTTATATCTTTCTCCATATTATATCCTTTATGTTAATTGACTTATATCACTAAATGTTTCCCACTCAAACACAAGAACATCCCTCAACATCTTTGTCATAGTAACTTGGGATACAGTTTCCCTGGTAACCAAGGTTTGCGACTGGTTGTTGAGAAAGCAGAGGGAAAATCAATGACTGAGGAAAAGGGACAAGTGATGAGCTTAATGATGAAGAAATGTCACGGGAGAGGAGATTTAAAGAAAGGGCAAAGACTGTGGGAACAATCGAACAGACTGAGAAAAAGACGTGAAAGAATAACAGAGCAACTTAAGGAAAACCTGAATGAACAAAGTAGTGGTGGAGAGGTCAAACACAGCAAGAGATGAAGGGGATGGAAGGCAGTGATGAGTCTAAACATCTTTCTCATGGCATCCTCCTTCTTGAATGCACATGATTGATATATAAGTACATTTCATTGCCGCAAAATTTAAAAGTTTATATTTGTTCTTGTACAGTGTAAATGAAGAATAAGCTACCACTAAAAGCCCTCTCAGACTGGAGGTGACAACAGCACCACTGCGCTCTGAAAACCATTGATTTTCTTCTGGTCATGATGTGAAGGGCACGGTGAAGAGAACTTTGACTTCATGAAAGAAAAGCTGGTATTCTGTCCAAAGAAACTTAACTGTATGATACAAATTAAAGGTGACTCCACCGGTTGCAGCACTACTCCTATATAAGATTCAACTGTGCACATTGCAGAAAAGCTGGAAAATTACTTGTACGACCTTCATGTCAATGAATATAAAAAATAATAAATAGTGTAAATGGCTGTAATACCCATGTACAGTTATATAGCCAGAGGAGATGTTTTATTTTTTTATCATCTTTTATTTAACTTGTATTTCTTACAAATGAATAATAAAATAAGACAAGTTACTTTCCTTGCCCTTCATATTTTTAAACCTGCTGTCCCATTGTTGTGATTACGTTGGTGAGTCTTAACAGCATCTCCATCGCCTCCATCTTCAGGCTCTTAAATGTCTTTAATGGGAATAGTTTCCTTGGATGCTGACCTTCCCCTTTTTAAACTATATATTTGTTTTTTAAATTTGACATGGGTGTCATGAGTTACTGTATTTACTCAGTCACTCAAGAAAGTACTTTTTGAAAATGGGACAGCTTATTTTAAGTAAAAAATAATAATAATAATCATAATCATAATTAATTGAAATACCTTTATAAATACTATGAGCCCTTCTCACTCCTTATCAATATATTTTTTACCAGATTGGCGATAAGCTTGATTTGACATCTGCAACAATGTGCTTGTAAGAACTATCATAAAAAAAGAAAAAGAAAGATATTTGACATGAACACAGAGCAGATCAGACTTGATGAACCAAATAATTTTGGTTTTGTTTGGTTAAAACTGAGAAAGTTGAGTTTCACCCAGGTTTTTGTCAGGGACACAGAAGATCAAGATGCAGGAATAATATCAAAGTCCTTTTTTAAACAAAAGCCTCACTAACGAGGGGTTTTAAATAATGAAAACACTGCTAAGTCCAGGAACGAGGAATGCGGTTAGAAAATAGGTGAGTTGAGAAGGAAGTATGACCTTCACACTGGAAGCAGAAGGAGGAGACATCACGAACATATACACATGAGCTGGTGAGACACAGCTGGAGACTATTAGACTTGGCATTGAGAGGTAGAGGCAGGCAAAGAGGTCAGAAAAGAGCAAATGCTGAGAAAATAAACTGGAGTATCACACAACATCCATCCTTTACCTGTAGGCTACGTGTTTCTTTTTATTCAGGGTCTGCTGGAGCCTATCACAGCCGGGGTACACCCACTTCCACATTTGCACTCACTCCTATATTAACCTGACATACATGTTTTTGAACTGTGAGAAGAAGCCAGAATACCTGAAGAAAACCCACGCAAGCATGAGGAGAACATGCAAACCCTTTGACAGTTTTAACCACCAGGTTACCAAGTGTTGGCAAGTTCAGAAATTTGGGACTCAACAACATGAAGTCAAGAGAATCCTTGTGGGAAATGGAAAAAAGCTGTCAGAAACAGGAGACAAGCAACATGCTAATTCAGGAAGGACTGAACACCTTAGAGGTGATAAAGGCCATCATAAAGAAGTCAAGGATGCAAAAAGCCAGAGAAGTTCAGATATTTCTTGAATTAGCTCTCCTCCTCTTCTCAGGCCTTTTTTTGCAATGAGAAGCACTGACACTCAGGAGCAGGTCTGGAGAAAGATTTATTGGCCTAATTGTCAACAAAATATTGTCAATTTAAAAGACCGGAGGCTGAGAAGTGTTTAGTTTGTTTAAAAAATAATAAATTAATAACTACTTGAACCATTTATCATTTATCCATACACACATCCAGCCATTCACCTATTATCTATATCGGCTGGTGCATATCCCAGCTGCCAGTGGATGAAAGGTGGTACATGGAGGTCCACTCTGCACAGGTTACAACTCTGCTATTGATCTATCTAACATAAATCCTAGAAATCTAGATATACCGCTAGCAAATTTATAAGTCCTTTGCAGGTCCGTCTAGTTACCATCCATCAGAGCTCATTAACTATGCCCAAAAGTCTTTAGTCCAGTCAAATAAGACATTAGACTTTCTCTTTGATAATTGAACAGCTTATAATTCCTTTGCAAGGTAGATGTATTTGCAGTTTTGCTGACAGGCTTCTACACGACACACTTTCCCGCTGACTCATTTCTGTTGCTCTGAAAACATCACCCTGTTTGTTGCTCTGACTAATTAACCCTATGCAAAGGCAGTTTGATAAGCAACCCTTGGATGGGGAGGCCCTATGTTTTCACACCCTACAGTTTTGTAGATGTGGATCTGATCTATCAGGCTTTTGGGATACAGAAACTGTCACAAACAAGAGTCAAACCTGCGTCTCTAAAGTCCAAGTCGTACAACTTTTCCACTGCAAGCGCTTCAACTTGTGAAAGAGGTCTCCGTCACTCATTGATAACGCAGCATTTGCTGCTGCTGTCAGATATGGCTTCAGATCGCATGTCACAGCACAGACACCAAAGGACACCTTGCACGCATCAGATATGCCACCTACTTTGACAGAACTGTAGCATTTGACTCCCAGGTAATGGGGACGGGTTGGTAGCCTACCTGTTGCAGCTCTGTAGAGTGGTCATGAGGCTGTGACTGACAGATGTATCAGAAATCCCACCGACTGACTGACTGGAATGTGAGAGATTTGTGTGAGAGTGATTGAGGGTTGACTGTCAGTGTCTGTTGTATTGACTGATGAGGTAAAAACCCAGAACATGAATAATGCAGAGGCTGTTAGGAGTGACAAAGGGTGAGTGTGCACAGGGGATAGGTGGAGAACTGGAGGGATGCATGGATAATTGGACCAAAGAAGATCAGAGGCGGAGTGAAATCCACTCAGGGATTTAAGACAGAGTTCAAGGGATGAGAGAGTAAAACACGCAAATGAACCAGAAAGCTCAGTGCAATTTACTGCATCCCCCACTTGTCCACTTTATTCTCCTCTTTTCACTCACTCCTCTGTCATTCCCCTCCTTTCCTCACTTCCTTTTATCCCTGACTTTGTCTCTGTGGGCCGATGAGGCTGGCGAGCTTTCTGAAGAGTCTGTTTCTGAAGCCTGTTTGTGGGCTTGCCTTCTGTTTGGAAACAAACTTGGACACGGCGCCTCCTGTTAACCACCTCCTCACATCCGTTGTCACTTCCTCCTGTTACATTTCCCAAATGTTTGGACTGTACTCTGCTTTTTATAAACCTCTCTTAATCCTGATTATAAACACAGACATCGTCATGATGATTATTTTTTGCTGGTTAAAAGGAAAAAAAAAAGAATTAAGAAAATTCGAAAGGGCCTAATAGTTCATGTTGCAGTTGCATGTTGCAGCAAGCCCATATCTGCGAACCTCTTCAGTTCATGATGTGGAGATTCTGTCTTCTCTGTCTGCCAAAGGATGGGAAAGTGTCAGTCATGTAACATGGACACCCTCCAGCAAGAAGGAAAAAATTAATAATTTCACTGGTTTAGGAACTAAGTCACTGCTATGCGGACCAAGGTAACTGTCTCATCTTTGATGCCAGTAACTTGGCAGGATTTTTAACACTCAGGATGATAAATCTGGCATTTAATAGTAGTTCAGTGATTTAATAAAAGAGAAAGACTTTTGGGTCGGTATGTTTCACATGATAATTACAGCAGCTGCAGCTCAGGAGGGAGAAAGAGAGTCTGTCCTTCAGTCAGCAGGTTCCTGGTTTGATTCCTTACACCCAACATGTTAAGCTGTCCTTAGGCAGGAATCTTAAGCCCACTTTGTCCCCTTTACTGTATCTTTTTGCCACTTATAAGTTGCTTTGGTTAAAAACATCTGCTAAATAAACTGAAGCACCACACAGACCACCACTGTTCCAGCTGATGATTTGACCTCCATCTTAAAAATAAACCCCGTTCTTGTACAAATCATGGCTGCAAAATCTCTGTGGTGTGTGTGTGTGTGTGTTTACTTCCTGAACAAAGCTTTGACACTGAAACTGTAACCTAGTTTGTGACTGCTGATGGAGATCAGGGCAATGAGAACACAGCTATAAGTCTGCTGCACAGATAACGTTTGCATATTGCTAAAGTGGTGTTGCTTGGAGACAGATTGCCTGTTGTTGCTAGGATACCATTTTAATTGGTTGACGTGTGAAGCTGTGGCGGAGTCATGGGGAGGCAGCAGAACAGCCGGGGAGTTGTGCTTGTGCTTCCCAGCACATCAAGCCTCTGATACGGCTCTGATGACCCACTGCTGAGAGACAATATTGGCTCCACAGAAACATGTGACATAAAAGTCTTATGATAAATTATAAGGAAAAAGGTATAGCACTTCTGAGGGAAGACAGTCCAGACTTGTTTCAGCACAAACAACTTTTATTGGTTGTCATGGCAGTCAAACTCAAAGTGATAAAAATTCCAAAAATAGTCAGCCCAGGAAGCCTCCGCAGAGCCCACCTCGATAGGCTGAGATGGCGGTTTTCAGGGCAGGAACTCTGGATTGCTTCAAAGGAAGTGTAGGAACATAAAATCATTCACAGGCTAAATAATGTAGGCTACAAATCCTGCACTTCTTCCACCCCCACTCTTGGGTTAGTGGCATGACAGAAAAAAACAAGATGAGCTTTCTGTCCTTTGCAGTTGTGCGAATGACCCACTTTGACATATTTGAAGACTCTCAGGAGGCCCACCGGCATGAAGACCCCTTCCCAGCAAAATTACACTGAAAAGATGTTTCGAAAACAACTGTGCCAGTCGTCTAAACAACATTTTGATTTTGGTTGAAAAGTAAAAGGTCAGATGGACTAAACACAGACCAACTTTGAGTGTCTTTTTTTTAGCCCCCAAAAAGATGTCCATGAGTGTCCTGTGTTTTTGGCTGGATTTGATAAAAGTCAATCACAATGGAGAATTCAATCAAAGAAACATTTTTGATGCAATCTCTTAGTTTCCTTGGCAATCAGTAATTGTAATTATTATAAGTTGGCTTTGTATTTTTTGGATTAATTTGGAAAGAGTTGAACTGCTGTTGTTTAAGTGCCTTGAGATGACATTTGTCGTGATTTGGGACTATATAAATAAAGTTGAATTGAAATTGAATTGAACTGCATCAGAAACCCATCTTTAGTGCACAGACAAGATAAAGCAGAAACTGCACAAAACTAGTTGGTCTGATGCCTCTGACCACAGATTGCTGTGCCTGACTGGTTGGTGCCGTTGTCTCACACTGGGAAAGTTCCCGGTTTAACTCCCAGCAGGGCTGTGGTGGGTTGGTGTGTTCTTCTCATGCTTACAGGGAAGGGCATCTGGTCTAAAACTCAGGCCAAATCAATATGCAAACTGTGGTGCTCTGCTGTAGCAACCCCTTTGAAAACAAGCGAACAGCATGGTTAAGCTGATCTTGTTTACACTTGATTAACATAGAGTTCTGCTTCTGCACAAAGATGGTATATTTATACACTCTATCCTCAAATAAAATCCTAGGCTTTTCTTTATTACAGCTTCTTGGGATACCAGGTTACTGTTAAAGTAATCCAAAGGAGGTTTTGGAGTTTTTACCTGTCTTCCTTCTATAGGTCTTCAGGTTAAGTTGCTTTTACACAGAGTTTCACACCTGCACAGTCTCTTGCTTATTCACTCCTGTTTATCATCTCACTTGCATCTTCTGCCATTACTTTCTTGAGTTTCCACTGACATGATCACCACTCCAGTTCTATAAACAAGCTTTATCTTATAGCTTTTGCTGATCATTATTGTGTGACGAAGTCCCATAATGCAATACAGTTCTTGCAAGAGATGACTGGATGGGACTTCAGTGTTACTTTGGGTCGTTTTAGCTGATTGTTGAGATAGGAAACTGCAAGAGCCACATATTACTTCCTAAAGGAAATCAAAATCTCTTTCAAATAAGATTGAAACATATTTTCACTACTTTTTATCACCCTTTAAAGGCAGGAATTTTCCAGAAGTGGGCCATCTTTTCTGATTCTCGTTTTATTACTATAACTTGTCATTTTTGTTTTGTTTTTTTCTTTGAGTCAGTTTTGATGTTTTGAAGGACATTGAAATTGCATGTACTTATTGAAATTATTTGTCTAAAAATCAACCCTCTTTCATAATTTTTTCAGTGGATCTTGGAGCCAAGTGCACAGTTTTAAGTTGATAAATGACGTAGCAAACAGACTAAACCACCAGCTGACAGTGAAAACTGACTTCCCACCAGGAAAAAAGGCCTTCTGCTTTTCTCCTCTCCCTGAACTGTTATCTTATTGTTCTTTTGAGGTATGCACATATGAGTTACTGTGCACCTTTCACTAAAGTAGATCAGAAAACTTGAAATGAACTTTTTCATTCCTGCAGTAAAGCTTTCATCCATCCGAAAAGAGGTTAAATTCTCAATTACGAACACAAGGAAGTAAAAGTTGTATGTAAAACAGAACTCCTCACATGTGGGAACAAGGCATTACAATTACTAATTTAAACTGTTACTACATCTGTACAGCAACCCTGGCTCCACCGTATCTCATTAAAATCCCTTCTGAAGTCAACTAAACAGAAACACTCCTGCAGGACTTTTATTGTGAAAGGTGCAACAGCAGATTGGATTGATACGTCACGCTGACACCTGCTCAATCCAGTACAACAGGAATTTGAAAAGAAAAACAAAGGAAGACAGCTACTTAGCTTTATCACAAGGTGCATTCCAGGTAATGCAGAGCTGCATTTTCCTCTGGAAGCTTGATTGTATGTCCATTCTGCTCAGAGAGCTTTCACTCAGATCTTTCACTCGATTTGTTACTTTCAAGACTGAGCTGAAGGTTATATGAAACCATCACTGGGTCGATACCAACGCTTTCACTCTGTCTGAGCGAAATCTGTCTGAGAGACTTTCAGTTTGCAACACCTTCTTATCCAGACAAACTCAAGCGTGGGCAGAAAGGTTGTTACATTACTGAGACTAAACTAACAGAACCGTAGGCGAACAGAGACATCCATGTTGATCTTTTACTCCCCCTAGTTTGTCACTGTTGATGATTTCAATGAGCCTTCCTTGTTTGATTTTATGAAATACAATATCGTACAATGGAGTCCTGACAAGTACTGAGTACTCATCGAGTTTGTACATTAAGTATAAGAGTAGTAGACTGAGCTTATGCCATCATTGTGAGTTTTCCAAAATATGTTTTCTTGTATGTAAGTGGAGCAGACCACAGAAACATTGAAGAGACAGAGGTGTCCAATGCTGTTCATGCTGAAAAGCTGAGTGGCAGTGGGTCAGTCTGCGGAAAACTTTCACCTCTGCCTTAAATGAGACATACTTTCCCCCTTTTTTCACAAGTTGACACAATTTCATGATTTATTCATAAAAATTCTGCAGTGTGTTTATGTGAGAGCTTTACACACACAGCTGGTCCCTTTTCAACCATAAATTTGCATTTCCCTCTGCAGCAGGTTGGGCAAGCCACTCATTACCACCCATCCCCACAGAGCTGTTTGAGAACTGTCCTGCCATTTCGAGCTACCATGCAGTTGTAAATTTGGACACAAATTATTCTCAAAAAACCAAAAACAACAATAATAATAATTAACAATAAACTGGAATGTAACTGAGCCGAACTGGATTGATCTGATTGGACTTTATTAGACTTGTCTTTTGCGTAAAGATGAGTTTTCTTGTGCCACGTCCTTACCATGCATTACAGCATTATAATAATTGACTCAATAAACTCTGGACTTCACTATCGATTTTAACCTTCTATTTTAAGTTTTGAGAGTCTAACGAATTACTACTTATGTCTGATACTTTCTTGTACATGATAGCGTCCTTCTGAAGCCTTCAGTGATTTGATCTTCTTTGTGTTTTGTACTGACACATAGAAGATTTCATTGTTTTGTTTTTATTGCCCTGAACTGGAGGAACTTCAGGAAAGGTCAGAGGCTTTGTTTTCTCAAGGCTTCTGCACAGTAAGCTGCAACATCACTGCTGCAGTCGGAAACGCATTCACTTTATCGTGACTTGTGGCATGTATTTATGGTTTGTCACGGCGCCGGGGGTACACTCAGAGTGCAGAGTTCAACAACAGCTCACTGCAGCCAAACTAGCAGTCACAGCTCAATGTAGTTGAACTGTATAGACATGAAAGTGACCCGTCACTATGACATATAGCTTTCTAGCACAATAGACATCCAGGATGATCACTGAGGCAAAAGTAAATATTAATGTGGTCACTGTGGAAATAGAGCTCCTTCATATGCCTAAGTACCCTAATTTGTTCCCTGTTATAACTTCTTTCTTTTCCGCTTCTCACCTTTTTCTCAGCATCAGTGCCAATGCTCGTTCTTGCTTATGAGCAAGTGACAGATTCACCTTTGCAGGTGGCAACACTTCAGACTTTACTTTGAACTCTGTAACTTCCTGCTGACAAGTGGGCTGCACCCAACCACTAATTCAGCACATGCTGGCTTTAATGTGCAAGAGACGATGAAGTGAGTCCTCATAGCGCCTCCTGCTTTGTTCAAATGACAGTGGGTTTGTTGAAGCAGGATGTGTTATGTTGTCTTCTTGTCCAACTCCATGATGAAAAGCAAATTGCAGTGAGTCCTGAGAGACGAACTTTTGCTTACTCAGTTGGGCTAATAAATTTTCGTGATATGCAGACATTATCTAGCTCCAATGGTCCCCCAGCTCTGCTAAAAATCAGCTAACATAGCTTTGGACTCCTGTCCAGGTTGTCTCTTCTGACAACTTTATACCACACCAACAACAGTGTAATTAGAGGCGAAACAAGGGACTATACAATGGTAAATCTTCAACAGCATCATAACGATGACTTAACATTCCCCCGTCATAGGAGACCCAACTAAGCTGAAAATTACAATAATTACTTTGTGCAACTTTAACAAAGTAGTTTGTGTTGTGTAACGAAGCAACTAAAAAGTAGGTGCATTGCCATTACTCTTGATATCACACATATTGGAGGTGCAAAATATAAAATAGGCTTGCCAGGAACACATCAATTTAGCAAAAACACCCAAAAAAGCCCACACTTGCATGATTTTTTTTTTTTTTTTAAAGGAACACTTCACAAAAGCTGCATTGAGAATGCCTTTTTGCAAGAACACAGTGTGTCCTCCTTGTAGTTGTGTTCATGTGCATATAAAAGATGTGAAAATTATATCCATGAACATGCATCAATAGATCAATTTTTTGGCGGTTTTATGTTTTACTGTGAGAGTGGGTTGTAAATAAGCATAGCTGGAGAAAATGCTATGTCAATTCCCAGGCGATTACCATAGAAAATGCCATAAAACAGTATTTATTTCATTTTAAAATGCAAAGGGATGCTTCAAAAGATGGTTTTTGAACATACCTTCTTTTTGAGCATATTTTGTATTTAAAAAAAGACTTTAACATATATATTAAACTCAGTATTTGGCACACTCACACTTTTTTTCCATCTCTGTCCAGAAGAGATTTGTTTGTGTGCTTGTGGAGGAAATTCATTGCAGTTACAGCAGTGTTTGACTGTGTCAGTCAAACTTGGAGGCCCACGTCGCTGTCAGCGACGTCTCATCTGAGAGAGAGAGCTTGGAATAATTTCCCGTGATGAGACCAGCCCCTGTAATCACTGATTACCACTTTCTGCAATCTCCTATAATCAGCCACCTCCGTCTTATAACAAAAGACTATGTGGGTTTGTTTTGTTTTGTGTGTGGATGCACTGGAGAGGAAGACTATGCCACCCACTAATGCATATGTAAAGCTGAATGGTAAGAAGACAACATCTTTAACAAATAAACACACACTCTTCACACACACCAACACTCTTGATGGACCCCACCGGCTTGGTCAATCACTAATACTTGATAAGACTGGTCTGGTGTTTTAAAAATTAAATCCTCCATGTTGGAATGAAAAATACTTTTTGTTGAGTTGATGCGTTACTTATGTTGCATGTGTTCACTATTTCAAATTAAATCACGATGACGTGTGAAAAGTTAGAAACTGAAAAAGTTGAGCCTTGTCACTCTGTCATGAATCCCCACAAAAAACCCAAATATAGCCACATAAAAAAGATAATTTGTGCAATTATACACATTCATAGACACAGGATGCACACTGCAGCTACTCAGCAGGCAGCGTTGGGCGAGCCAGAAGAGATAGAGGCTGCATCTCCTCTCAGGTCAGTGATCTGTATGAAAAATAGATTACAGCTTTTCTATAACGGGGTTTGTAGCCAGGCCCATGGGACACATTCAGAGGAACACAGGATACTGAGAAGAGTGAGGAGGATGGGGGTGAACCATGGAGAACACAGAGTGCACATGTGATTTTTATTTTTAATTAGTCTTCTGCAGTTTAGATGCTTGTTTAAGGCAAATTACCATCTAACCAACAAATCTCCGGAACTCCAGGAGGCCCAAAGGTGCAAGTTTAATTTGAGTTGGATAAGAAGCACTAATACTGAAAATAAATATATAGGCAAATAATACACTAAAGTCTTCGCTCATACTATTCCCCAGACCACTTACTTGAGACCAAGAATAGCAAAATGGCCCAAATTGGAGTGTTGCGAGATGAAGGGGGACTTAGGAAGTAATTTCCCTCCCAGCTGTTAATCCAGCTGAGCTCAGAGGGGCATTGTCTTCCACTTTTCAGAAAGTCTGTTCAATTATTATCCTCATTTTCCCAAAGTACAGTTGTTAAGAGCTTTTCCTATTTTGAAACATGAGCTCATTGAGCTGTTTCTGCTGGAGCCAGACCAAGATACCGATACTGGTTTATCATGGATGTATCTGTAAATAGTACATTTTTATATCTGAAACACATAGTTACATTATCTCCTTTAAAAAATAGTTATTCATGTGTTACCACACAATAACGTTATTGGTGGCGGGGGGGTTCTGGAGTGCAATTATAGTTAGTTATGTGATACAGAGATGCATTTTCTGCTTTAACTGGATATTTTTTTTAAATGTAGCTGAATCATCTATTCCCACTCAGGGTGATGTGGAGGAGTTTGTGTGTTTGCATGTGTATGACAGCATGTGTGTAAAAGCCATTGACTGCGCTAATAGAAGTCAGTGTGGCCTGTGTGATTTGGCGTCTCATGGGAGAGTTTGTCTTGATTAGAGAGCTGTAGAGAATGGTTGACTGCACAGGAACCTTAATTGTCTCCCTGAATCACTGCACTGTGACTTCTGACAGAAAAGCTGACATGACCGACTGACTCCATTCTCTGGAGTACATGTGTAGTCAATTATGGGTGAGGGTTTGGTTTTGTTGAGACAGAAGGGAAATAATGTCTACTTCTCAAATAAGATCTTTAGGATTGTACTCCCCGTTAGATGCAAGTGATCAGATCAGATACCAACCTACGGATAAAATAAATCACTAGTCAATCAAACCTGGACTTGTTCCCAGAGCATCAAATACTTATCATTTATCAAAAATCCCTTGCCATTGTTGAAGTTGCCCTTTGGCATCAGGTCATGGATGTACCAATGTTATTTTATTCATATTGCTTTAGTTTTACTATCTATTTTACTCACCATTTGGTCCTTAATGACATCTGCTCCAATATAGATAGTAGCAATATTTCAGTCTTGGTCTAACTGGATCTCAGTGCTTCTTTTGACGCAGTTGATCACAACATCTTGATAGACTGGTTGAAGAACTAGGTTCAACTTTCTGGCACAGCACTTGGTTTGAGTCCTCTCTAAAAGACAAGGACCGTTTTGTGTTTTTAGGTAACTACAGATTACAGATAACAAAAATAATGTGGAGTTCCTCAAGGTTCAATTCTGTGGCCTCTTTTGTTTAACATCTATATGCTCCCACTCACTCAAATTATGAAAAAGAACAAAATGTGAACTATGAAGATAACTCACAAATCTATATAACCATCTCACTAATAGACTATAATCCAATTCAAACACTGATCAAATGCAGTGATCAAATTAAAGAGTGGATGTGCCAGAATTTTCTTTGGTTGAATAAAGACAAAACAGAAATAATAGTGTTTGGAGCTAAGGAAGAAAAATTAAAAGTCAGCATTCAGCTTGAAGCAGTAAAGCTGAAAACCAAGAGCCAAGCCAGAAATCTGGGAGTCGTTCTGGACTCAGACCTGAATTTTAACAGTGAAGTCAGCCTATTGTCACCTAAAGAACATATCAGCAGGACTTTAAAAAACTTGTCCATACTTTGATCTTCAGTAGACTGGACTACTGTTTTGCTGTTCTCACAGTTCTCAATAAAAAACCCATCAAACAGCTTCAGTTAGTTCAGAACGCTGCTGCCTGCAGTTCAAGAGTGGATTATATAACTCCAGTTCTTAGATCTTTAGCAACATTCAGCTTTTACGCTCATCATCTGTGGAATGAACTCCCAGAATGCATCAGGGCTGCTGAAACTCTCAGTTGTTTTAAGTCAAGGTGAAAACCTTTACTCTGCACTTAAGTAATCTACCACAACGCAGTTTCACCTTTATGTCTATGTTTATGTCTATGTATGTTTCATTTTTTTAAAATCTTTTTAACATATGTTTTACTGTCTTTCTTTAACTCTGCTTTGGAACTTTTTTACTTTTTAAATTTCTTTTTTAATGTAAAACATGAACTTGCCTCGACTTGCCTCAGTATTTGGTTGGGATACGGTTCAGTTATTAAAACTATTTGGTTAGGTTTAGGAAATGATTGTATCCACTGGTTTTTCACATTAAGTCTAATATCATTTTGCTCTCCAGTCTAATAGGTCTAATGGTTTTGAGTCAATGTTAATATTAGTACAAAGGTTGTAACAAGTTAATGTTTACGCTGTGGCATTAAGCTCATTTCTATTACAGTGACTAACTTCTCTGGGTGCGTTTTCAGGTAGCAGATAAAGTTTGAGGTAGTGGATTTAGCATCCTGTATTCTTATCCCACAGGTTTGAGCATTAAACTGCAGCACCTGTGGATGTAGTATTTATGTCCAAAAGTTATTACAGAAGCTGGGGCGGCAACAGGTTGCCATTTTATTGTTGTTTGCACATGCGTGCACATCTGTGTCTATGTTACGTCTGGGGAAATGAATCAAAGGCAATCGATGAAACAGAGGAGATCCGGAGGAAAATATGAGGAAAATAAGTCCCAGTCAACTCTGAAGTCCCCGGAAATGCAACTTGAGTCCATGTACCAGACTCCAGTCCCCATCTCTGGCTCAAACTCTTTGGCTCAGTTATGATCTTCTTCTTTGCAGTGGGCATATCCCTCCTGACCTGACATCTTGGCCCTCCGTTAACATGGCACTTTCTTGCAATTCATCAATCTCTAGTTGCAACATTGGATTTCACTTCCAGATATTGTAACACTGAACCATTGCGTGTTTCATTGGTTATCGTAGATGGTAGGTTTTGAAGTATTCAGAGGTCCCATATCCTCAGCATATAACTTTTCCCACTGATGTAGCAGCCAGCAGTTTCATTATGTGTGTGTGTGTGTGTGTGTGTGTGTGTGTGTGTGTGTGTGTGTGTGTGTGTGTGTGTGTGTGTGTGTGTGT
>JAOWBL010000021.1:13144442-13167215 GCA_028564865.1 Zenarchopterus dispar | reverse complement strand
TATATATATATATATATATATATATATATATATAGAGAGAGAGAGAGAGAGAGAGAGAGAGAGAGAGAGAGAGAGATAGAGAGAGAGAGAGAGAGAGAGAAAGAGAGAGTTTTATAGATATATATATATAGAGAGAGTTTATATATAGAGTTTATATATATATATAGAGTTATATATAGAGAGAGTTTTATAGAGTTAGAGGACATTTGTAGGGGTGACAATTAGATTGAAAAATCACTCATAAGTCATTCGACTTACACAATCATCCTAATCATCATTAGTAGATAGTTAGAAGGAATTTTGACTTCATGAATACTACTTGGTGTCCTTTATCCTACAGTTCAACTGTATATTGGTAGCAACCAGTGAAATCAGTGCTAGTTTAGTACCAGTTAATCTCTACCACTGTTGTAAGTGTTCCAGTTGGTCATTTTCTTTTATCCACAGGATCCTATATTAGTCTGGAAATTGTTATTTGTTCCTGCGAAATTACATTTCCTACAACCTGCGACCAAAAAAGAACATAAAGATGGTGACTATATTACCAGCTAAAAACATTTTTTCATTGTGACTAAAGTTAACATGTTTTACTGCGGTGGCTCCAGTATGTCATCAGTTCTTGTTGCTTTCAGGGCTTTTTTATTATTACTATTATTTTATTTTATTTACTGAGCTGTGTGTTTTTATAAATATTACTTATTGTGTAAGTTGTTACAGTTCAGGTTAATCAAACTAATGCATTGTGATTATTTTGCCAGACACCCCCACCTCCATTCACCAATCCCACACCACTACCACATTTCTTTCGAGGTCTATGGAAACTATATTGTTGTAGCTGATTTAAATAATGCATGAGGAGAATAAGGTTTGTTGATGGAGGAAGTATGCTCATTACTCGTGAACAGATTTGTATCTGCTTCACTGGCCTAATTTCTCATGTGCCATTGCGTCCCTTTCTATCTTGTTTCTTTATTTATACTTTCTCAAACTGACTGTAATATCTTAAGTTAATTTCATCTCTGGCTTCCCCACTCATTGTCTTTGCATGTGTGATTATATTACATGCACAAACACTTGATTTTATCCTCCAGCAGAGCTGACAAGTTTCCTCTGAAGCTCTGTGTGGAGGAGCACTCAGCAGCCACACTGCCCCCTGCAGGTTTATAGAAGTACTGCAAGAAATCTTTCTGCTCATTTTTATTTATCATGAATTACTTTCACATGAAAGAGCTCTAATATCAATTTATCAGTATAATAAAGAACAAACTATATAAAAGATATGTTAAAACGTACTAAGAAATGATATTGTCAAATAAATGAATGAATCAATTAGCGTTAATAATTATTCATCCTTTTTCAAGCCAAAGTCCAGCTTAGTGTATGTAAATGACTGACTTTGAAGAAAGTAATTAAGAAGAAAGATTAATCTCTCACTCTTACATGAAAAAGAAAAAGTGTGAAACATGCCGTGAAAAAATGTCATTTTCTAAACTGTATTTAAATTTCTGGTTACAACTACTCATAACCTATGTGATTCATTTCCCTAGAGATGCATGTCTTAGTATCCGCCATGTTTGGGAGGGCAGCAACATCGTCTTTTGAACCAAGAGAATGATGAGAAATGCTGACTCTTGTTCAATTTTGACTGTACCTCATCTAATTCTGAATGGATTTTTATAAATCGATTCTTGTTCCAAAGCTGAGACGTTAAACAATGGTCCTAAATTCAGTAACAGTAAATCAATTCAACACTCAATGAAAACTGAGTGACGGAACGACAGTTCCAGCTGCAGGCTGGATGCAGCTCTGGCAGTGAAGCCCATGTGACCAACTCAGTCAGGCAGAGCTCTAAATTTACCAGTCGATCTACATCGTTACCCTTATCTGCAGACATTAACTATGCATGACGAGCAAAGGACCAAGACCACGGAGACAAGCAGCTGATCTGAGTTTTGTCCTCCCCCAGGATGAGCTGGTGGGAGTTGTTAAAGATAAGAAGCCTAAATAAACAGAAGGAATCATTTGACTCTGAACTCTCAGGATTTTGGTGCACACCTGCTGGTCTCAGCCTCACCTCCAGGCAGCAGATGGTTTGATAGACTTTATGCAGCTCCAGTCAGCCTTTACTGCATTTTCTGTTAAATTTATGTTTCAGGGCAGGCAGAGGATGGTACTGCAGAGCAATGAAGCTATTTAAGACTATATTTCAAGACAAATTAAGTGACTTGTGGGGTAGCTACCATAGCAGTCACTTTTTTTTCTTCTTTAACACCTTTAGCTGTTCATTAAATGTGTTGCATGAGTCACAAAGTTACATATTTACAAATATACACACAATGGTAAAGTATTAGAGCAGCACGAAGTCTCAAAATGGACTAATGCTGTTGACTTTAGAGAAAATAAATGTTATGCTGTCTCACAGTCGTAGTTTGAGCTCAATATGAACATTATTATTCATCTCCTTTCACTGAATAAACTCTCAGCAGAGTAATTCACACATCTGCAGGAGAAAAATATCACGCACTTCAGTTCTTTACACTCGATGAAAAATGTATGGCCCAAAACCACTTACAGTGGAAGAAATTCATTTTTTGTGACGTCGGAGACATCTGTGGCTTCAGGAGGAAATTGAGGACTTTAAAAATTGAAATCTTAAAAATAAAAGTGACACTTGTTTTTGTGTTAAGAGGTGTCCTGGGTAGGCATGAGTGAATTAGTGACCTAGTCCCTCAATCAGATTTCAAAATTACACAGCACAGCCTGATCTGTATCAAAGCAACATTCAGATGCTCCACTTAGACCTCAAAAAATGGGTTTCCTGTGTAAATATCTACTCTTGACTAAACCGCATCAGTCAAGCTGCTTCTAAACTTGTAGTGTTGGAAAACTCCTCCCAACTCTTGGTGCACACCACAGTTATGTCTTCCCTCGACTGCTGCACACACACAGTAAAACTGGTACAGATGGTGCAAAACTACTCATCTTCACAATTCAAGCCATGAACACCTTCCACATAGATATGTCTAGATCCTCAACCACCCGTTTAAACTCATAACTTTCTTAAGACTACTCCACTGTGCTTCCATCCTGACAGACCAGTCAGTCTCAGTCCAGACTTTCTCATTTGTGGTTCCACGAAGGTGAAATAAACTATCCAACACCTTCAGAGCAGAAGACTCATCCTTCCTCTCCAAACACCTCTAACACCCCAGCTCTACCTTTCTCTGCCTCTTGTACTTCTATTATGTCCTTTAACCAGATGTAGTACTTTGAAATAATGAATTCACATTTGTAAATCACTGACAGAAAGAAAAAAAAAAGCATCTGCTGACTGAGTCAATGTAAAAAGCCCAAGATGATGTTTCTGCCAACTTTTACTTCCTCTCCAAGCTTAAATGCTTCTGGAAACCAGCTGCATTCCTCTATAGGCAATTTGGCAAATGAAAACATATTAATGTGTCTAGATGATGTCCTCATAGTTATAGTTCTGGTTTGAAGCTGCAGCACTTTAATGCCGTAGTTGCTGTACAAACCAAGGGACAGTTTAAATTAAGAGCAAAGATCCCATGTAGATTTATTTTCATTAAAAATGCTGAAAGCACGCTTCAGCATGGTCATGTTCCTCTTGAAGCAGTGAGCTGGAGTGTTGGTTCATTACTGTAAACACTATAAAATCCCTCAATAAAACTCCAAGACAAGCATCTGTCATTTGCACTGACCTGGTCATGCTCTGTTCAGTTTTATCATCGGCAGTTTCACTTTTATAGATGCAATTTTCCACTTTTTGGTTTGACAGTAATAGGGTGAGGTTTTTTTTTCAAATGGCCATGGTTTCCTTGTGCCCGCTGTGTTATTTCTTTCCAGTCATCTCTACTTCTTGTGACTTATGTATCCTCTGTCCTTTATTTTTCTTTCTCCATCTCTTTCTCCTCCACCCCTTCAGGTATTACCAGTAAATCCGATGTACTTGCTTCTCTTCCATTCAGCTCTTCCTCCCTTTGCGAACCTTTTTATTGACTATCCTTTTCTATCTGCTCCAGTGTGACTGCGGTGCGCCTGCCGGATGGTTTGTCCTTCGTCGTCTACGAGTTCTGGGATGGGGAAGAGGAGTGGAAGAGGTAAGTGAGGAAGATAGTATTGATCAGTAAAGCTGGTATTAAAAGTTCTTTGATTTTGTGGAACTTTTAGCCTCTTTGAGCCAAAGCTAGAGCAAGAATTAAACATCTCCGATTAATGAGAACTCGATGCTGCCAAAGGATTGATTCCCAATCTACTTGTAAAGTATTAGAATTCATTACTGGAAGCATTCATATGGTTTGTGAGAATATATTTGAGTCAGCATTCTGGCTGCGAAAGGTTTCTGGAGCTGAGAACGCCGTCTCTCCTCGTCCATGCTTTTATTGATTGGTGATTTGCCATTTAAAGAGAGCGCTCTCTATTCTTCCATTAATGTCCTGAGTCTGTTGAAAAAAAAATACTCCTTCCACATTTAATTAGGATTCTCCAGCTGCACCAGGTCATCATGATTTAGTGATGGTGGTGGGCATGAGGAGAAGCTGCTGATGTAGCTGCTGGCTGATCTGAGTATCTGCTCCACTGCCCACAGCATCTTGCTGCCATTAATATTTCAGATCTTACAGTAAAGGCTGTGGGCCGTACTAAGCGGTTTGAGACCATGCACGAGTTCGAGCAGCTGTGCAGACGTATGCGTGTGTGCTCTTCGATTCCAGGCATCTTCAGTCGGCTCCCAACAAAGCCTTTCAGCATGTGAAGGTGGACACACTGTGCCAGCCCGAAGCCGTGTCCTCTGTAGCCGTGCCAGGTCAGTAACAAAACTATTTCATAGCTGCACCTTAATCATATGACATATATTTATAGCATAAACTACTCAGAAGTGTTAAACAAAAACTTTAAAACCCACACCTCACTGGGGGAAAAAATGTTGGTGGATTTTTACTCTGATATGAACTGGGTTCCCTCTGACACCCCAAAATCAAAGCAAAAGAAACTGATTGCAGAAAGTCCAAATGGTACTCAGTAGTTTGCATGGCCCCCTCGTGCTTGTATTCATGCCTGATAATATTAGGGCGTGCTCCTAATGAGATGACAGATAATATCTCCTCTCAGATCCAGATCAGGGCATCACTGAACTCCCCGACATGCACGTCCCAGAGGTGCGCTGTTCATTCAGAACATTCAGAAAAGATGAGGAGGGAACAAATGCTTTGGTCTTCAGCTTTAGAACCATCCTTGTTTTGAGGGTCCTCCCATTGTTGCTCCTCTAATGGAGCTGCTGTTAATTCCATTAACACCAAAGGAGCTGAAGCTGATTAACAACCCCTTCTTCTACTGATCTGAGCAGATCAATATGCCAGAAGTCAGACTTGATGCTGTACTCTGATTAAAAAGTGTTTCTTTACTTTTGTTGAGCAGTGATATATACACACACATACACACTCATACATATAGAGCATGAGGCAGCACAGCTGAGCTTTAATGAGTTTAATGGTATGTATCAGAATATAATGAAGAAATCATCTGGTCCTCACCAGGTTTTATTGTCATTCTATACTTTTATTATGTCCTGATATGTAAATGTCTGCCAATGTACCGGCACTTTATTTTTCCCATGACTTCTCTCTTTACTCTCCTTGTAGAGAGTGAGGAAAGTGTCCAGTGCACCATCTGAGCTTCCAGCAGTCTGGAGCTAGAGCAGTTACACCACAGTGGGGGGTCGCAGGGCTGATTATCAAAAAAAGTTAGCAATTATGAAAGGAAAAAAACAAACAGTGGCAGCCATTTGGTGATGGGTTCATAAGACAGAGAATAGTCTAACAACGTTGATACTGCATGTCAGCCCTGCACATTTCTGACAAATGATCAAATATCAAGTGCAAATAATATGGAATAAGTTTTTGAGGGTGCTGAGACAGTCGGGGTTCCCCGTGAAGCTGCTGACTCACTCTGGTGGCTCCAGGTGTTTTTGAGAAGCCAAGAACTAATTACCTGAGTTGTAAGTGATAAATTGTCACCAGTAAAAAGAGTAAGAAGAGTAGTTTTAGTGTTTCAATGAGAAAAGAAGACAGTGAGTAATGCGTCTTCAGTGAAACCGGCTGTGTCTTCCCCTGACTTTCTCATTAACTGGAGTTTTTTGTGTTTTTTTTGAAAACGTGAATTCATTTTCGTGTGTTTCTGCAGCCGCCTGGTGCAGTGTGAACAGGGACTGAGCATGAAGACACTCAACTACACGCCAAGACCCCCGGACACCCCCCACTTCTTTATCTCCTCCCCTCAAAACCCCACCAATACTGTCCCGACCCCTCCACCCCTTTAACTCCCTTAACCCTTGACTCTTTTTGTAAGTACATGTTTACATAGTGCAAATGAATGGTGTCGGCTACAGTGAACACTGAACAAACGGTACATTTTACAACTGGAGATTATGAAAACATGTTTGCATCTCACTGTGGTAGGTTGCTGGCTCCGGATTTCTGATTATTTCATGTTTAAGTATCTTTGATCCACTTTAAGAGGAAATTCATCATGTAGCAAGGACCCTGAGGTTGAGTTTTTCATGTAGCACGTACAGTTTCTGGGTTCTCTATTCAAGAAGGCACATTATGTTCTTACATTCGCTTTGTTTTGTTCCACGCATTTGAGATGCGATCACAGAGGGCGTTACTCTCACACCAGCCATTTTGAGATGCAGATGAGAACTGTAACAGACCTAGTTGTTGGATCAGCTTCCATTCTCAGGAAAACAGAAACGTTGCCATCTGACAGCTACCTAACTAGTCCTGCGTACCTGAGCTGGGGTGCAGCAGAGAGACATGAAGAAACGCATAGTCGGAGATTTTCTGCTCCACAGTTCATGTTAGTCAGCAATATATAGCGCCTTTTAAAATCATGGCGGCCAATTCCTGCATTTAAGGAAGAAAATCACACAGTTGACATCATTTTATTTTCTCATTCAATGAAAAGGGAGAAGGAGGCTTAAACTGGATGCACATGCTCTCATTTTGTGTTGTCACTTCTCATTCAACTGGAATGGACAAATCTAAAGGAATCATTGTGAAGTTTGAACAACCCTAGGTCTATTTTTAGATGGTAAGGAGTGTAAATCATCATGAAGGACCAAAACCATGTGAATCGACCATGTCATCTAACAACTGCATGCTTTGTCATAAATATATAAGTAACAGTCCAGTTCTGCTTGAGGAGACAGCAGCAGTCAGACAGAAACAAACTCGTCTTCTGTTTAAACTCAAGACTGCTTTAGTTCACATCATGTTGGCTCCCAAAAAAAGCAACTGACACTCCTGGCCATTTAATAAAAGAGCTCGGACTGTTTTAACAGTTGTATTTATCAAATGCATCATTTACTCCCATGCATGCTTCTCAGAGTAACCATGACAACAGGAATACTGTTCATCCATCGCTTTGAGACCTTAACAATGCTCTCATCACAACAGACTATTATGATTGGCTTAGACGTTTTGAGCATAGCAACACTCAGGTTTAACTTTTCTTTGTAAAGCAAAATATCATTGTGATGTTTTGTAATTTGAACTCTCTTTGGTTGACTGCTAGCTGTTTTATCCATCCATCCATCCATCTTCTTCCGCGTATCCATGGTCGGGTCGCAGGGCAGTAGCCTTAGCAGCTAGGAAAAATCCTAGCTGTTTTAGGAATACACACATACATATTATATATACATATATATATATATATAAGTAGCTGACTTTTTAAATAGCCATCTTTCTCATGATCCTTTTACAGTTCAGAACCGCCCAAGTGTGTCCAGCTCCTAAAAGCATTTCTGGCTTTCATAAACTCTTCATGCAAAAGTCATCTGGAGAGTTGATTTCAAGGATTGTGTCTTTATTATTATTGCTATTTATTTATTTATAGTGATTATTTTAAAGTATAATAAGATATGAGAGTCTAAGTTTAACTGTAAAAGTCTAGGCGTGGAGGGCACTGACATTTGTGCAGACGGGCAGAGCTGGAGCTGAAATGGAGTCCAGTCAGTGATTCAAGGAGAAACCCTCTTGTAAACTGAAGGCTCTGTGCCGTTCATTCATTTTTAATGACGTTCTGTTCAGTTGTTAAACATTTTAATAACATTAGCTCCAGAATGACTTCAGAGGTTAGCAGAGCTGTATAAATATTACCTTACATGCTAGTTATTCATTTTAATGATTGAAGAAAATTATATTTCACTCTATACAATGGTAATTTCTTCACAGGACGCTGCAGTAAAGCGGGTCAAACAGGCAGCAAGTTAAGCACCTTAGAAAGCATTATATTCTAAAGGAGACCCCTAAAAATAAGAGTAGTTTCACAAATGCAAACTAAACTTTTCCGGCTCTCTCTCCACCAAGTTCGATCACATATATCCACCTTGTCCAAATAAAAAGTAAAAGAACTTAAAGACAGTTCTGTTCAGGTATTAGTGAAGCAGGCTTTAAAATACTTATCTTCTGCCTGCATGTGGAGGAATAAGGATGACCTTTTCATGTGGAGATGTTCATTTATGCCAGCCCCAGGCGTCGGTGTGTGCGAGTATCACCTTTTGGATTTTGGTTGCTTCACCCAGAAGAAGGGCTGCTGTGAGAGTAACATCTCTAACAGTTTTTCTAACCTCTGTGAAGCCAGACGTGGTAACCAATCACAGTCCTGTGATGGCGAGGCGGTCTGAGTGGAGCGAGCCAGCAGATGTCAGCCTTCACAAAGATTTGTGCACCGGACGCTGTCACAGGCTTCCATTCATCTCCCTTCACATAGCTTTATTTTAATTAAACACTTTAGGCGGGAGCTTTCCCATCCAGCGGATTTACCAAGTGAGATGAACAGATGTTTTGTTTTCTGACATGAAAAAGAGAAAGGATAAGCATAAAGGCAGAGACAGCTCACTGCTCTCCATGCAGCTACACCTGGTTTCATTTTCTGTTTGTGCACGGGTCCTGTCTGAGACGGCAGCGGGGAGCTTATATTAGCTGTGTAAGTCTAGTAGAGGTTGTACATATCAAAAATGTTGTTCTATTATAATTATATTTGTATTTATTGATATCTTTTAGTGCTATGGTGCAAATATTTCCTCAGTGAAAGTGGCAGTAGCTTCAGAGGTGCTGCAGCTTCCCTTAATCTTTTTTCTTTTTAAATCAGAGCACCTCATCAAAAACACATTAATCCATCCAAGTGACGCTTAATATAAAAAGCCTTAAACATAACACTGCTTAAGGGGTTTTAAAGGTTTTTTTTTTAAATGATTAGTTCTTTCTTTGTGGTGTAGTAAATTCCCAGTAAAGATGAACTTTCCCGTTACAGAGGGGTGTACCATGAAGTAAGAGGAACAATTGAAATCAGAGTTGAAACTGGCTGGATCACCATGAAAACCTCAACAAGCAATAGCCATAAAAGTGTGCCATTTTTTTTAACCTAAGAGTTTTGTTTTTTCTGATGATTTTCAGACAGAAAATGGCTGACACTGCATTAAAGCTGAAAGTGCTTCAATCAATAATTACTGGATTAAAATGTTTGTCATCTGAAGCCAGTGGACGAGGAAAGTTTGCATCTTAATGATGATTCAGTTACATCTTTTCAACATTTCATCCATTACATAATTAGTCCAATGGATTTTAATCTGAGCTCAAAACAGACCAGAACTCAGAGTCGATTTAATGTCAAATGTAGATTCTCAGCTGAGAAAATGCCTTATACGATGAACTCTATCCAGAATAAATGTTTGGCTGCCAAGAACGTTTAATCCATAAAGTTACTTCCAGTTTCATTTGGTGACAGACTTCGAATAGATATTTTCCACGTGTCAGAGTTAAAAACATTATGAAGTATTGAGTTAAATGTTTATGAGCGTAGTGATGCAGCCGTCATGGTACACAAACCAGATTCATTTATTAAAATGACCTTTCTTTAAATTAGAGGAAAACCGTTGCTTTTTGCCAAAATGATTTTCCAACTGTTCACACCTTTTCATTGAATCAACCTTTTCCTCTGATAAAATATCGGGAACTTCAGGCGTATTTTGTTTTAGGAGGAAACCCTGACATGGCAGAGAAAGATCAAAGTCGTCGTCGTACTTCACATTATTTCTGACTCACGTCTTGTTTTACGAAGTCGGCCGATGAAAAGAAGAGAAAAAAAAGCCTTGCTGTGTTGAACCTGCTTCTTAGTGCACCCTAGTCCTTTCAATGTACACGCTGCATCTTTGTGTCGCACTCACATTCTTGACACCACTGAAAAAAATCATCTTCACTCGACTACACTTAACTCGCTCAGCAACGATATCTGACACATGAGCGTGTGTTTACTCTACTGATCCCAGCAGGAGATATTCAAGTAAGATTAGAGGTCTTCATGCAATGAAACATTTATACTGATGTGACAACAAAAGCAAGTTTCTGTGCTGAGTTTCCAGACGAGACCCCGTGTGTGCAACCAGACTCAAACCTCCGCAGTAAATTATGACAGACATCAAAGAAAAGAGAAAATGTGTCTAGAGACAGACTAAAACAGCAGTCCTTTAATAAATTCAATACCTGCTGGTGCATAAAAAACATCGATCACAGGATTCATTCAGATCTTCCCTTCAGGGTGAAATGGGTCAAATTCATTTCAAAACTCAGAGAGAGAAGCTTCCTCACGGATACCCTCAGACCACCACTGTTAAATGACGACTAAAAAAAGTGATAACTGTGGCTTAAAGATGCAGTAAATCGTGAGTCTTTAAAGATTCATGATTATCTGCTTGAAGTTTGTTGAGTCACTCTTTTTTTTTAAATAGTGCTGAGCACTCCATCCATCACACCACTGGCAACATCTTCTCACTGTCAGTCATTGTGACTCTTCTGTGCCAGCAGAGAACGTGGATCCGGATACACTGGTACCGATATCGACCCAGCACCTTCTCTTAGAGCACTGGGCTGCACTGAGCGGGGCGGGTCCGTCCCGATTCTTAACACAAAGACTGTTACAGCAGGCGTGACTGTTGCATAAGGAGAGCAGAGTGTCCAACATGAGGGTACCATGCCGACACGTTTCCACCATTTGTGGTGTTATGGGGGACCATTTTCACCAATAAGACCCTCGTTTGTTTGCATCTTGTAGAATAAACCACATCTCCGAGGTCTCGAGCACTGATCATGACCCTGGTGCAGCTCACAAATGATGACATCACAGTTTAAGGCAGACATCACCAGAGCTGCCAAATGCTCCATTTTTTTTCCCACAACATTTAAATACCTTTCAGCCCTTTCTTTACTGAAAAAAAAGTGAATTGTGACATATTTAGCAACCTTTACAGCAAACATCTCCAGTAGTGAACGCAAAAGCAAGCAGCATGTGTGAGCTGTCTGCACATGCTCAGTGTAGTCACTGTTCTTCATTAGTGATTCTTTCACACATTATACATATAAATAATAATAAAAATCACCCCACAGATGTCTTTAACATGTGGACGGTGGGGCTGGAGCTGCATATTCAGTTATCTGGATAATCATTTATGAGGTAGGTATTTAGCTTTGGTATCTTATTGAGTAAAGTGGTTTTTTAGTCCAGCTCTGGTGATTGGTAATTCTGTTAGATGACAGCGGTTATAAAACAAATTCAAAAAACCATGATAGTGGCCACAAGCAGACATGTTTTTTAATCGTAATTTAACACTCGTTTCACTGTCTAAGAGAAGAAATAAAAAGTATATTTTTGAAGGTGTTGAAGCTTAAGACCACCATCATCATCCTCAGACCCAGCGAGGTGCAACTCCGACCTTCACAACATTTAAAACTGGGTGTAAATGTTGGACATCATGTCCACATACTCAGAAATGGCATTTTGCCCATCGCAGGTGGAAGCACTTCTGATGGCAAGAAAAAGTTAAGTTTTGTCTTCTTCAAGGAGAGTTTAAGGGAATTTGGGCCAGGACGTTTAGGGTGCATCTTGTTTCAAACATCAACAGAAATCACTTACCTTACCTTTAACCGCTCACCTGTCAGGTAAAGACCTTCAACTAAGAATGCTTAGGTTTCAAGGTGCACCTGCTGCATTTTCAGTTTAAACAGAGCCATACTGCATGGATCGGCGTTTACGCTCCCTCTTTTACTGAGAGCCATAGCTCTGCAGCGTCCAGCTGAGTGCAGCCCACATGTTCTACTCCAGGTCCTCCTGCCATGTTCAGCGTGGATGAGGTAGATGTTGACTCGTCAGAAAAACCAATACCGTTTCCTGTTGATACATTCCTAAATGCCCCTCAGACTGTGTTCTTTTTCTATCCTTCTCCTTGTCACTACGACCTACGCTTCATTAGACAGTGAGAGGGAGTTGTGCCGTTGAAGTGTACTGACACCGGTCACAGAGCGCACGTTTCCTGAAGCAGCAGCAGAACACCATGTGTTGAGGTAACAGCGTCTGAAGCTGTAGGGAAGCTGGAGGACCAGAAGTGTGGTGTCACATGACATTTAAAAAAAGAAAAGAAAAGCCAATCAGGATTTAGCCAAACTGACCGACTTCAAGGCTGTAACTGCTCCCTTTTATGGCTGTGTTGTTTTCTATCCTTCAACCGAGTGCATGTCAACTGAATGTCCAGTAACTTGTTTGCTGTAGTATTAGGCCATGCTACTCCTCAATGGGTTTTGTGCATTTCTTACCTTCTTTCTTTTCTAGTATTCCTATGAAGGAGAAAGAGATTCAAATCTATGATATGAAATATATACATATGACTAGAAAAATGGCATACGAGAATGAACATTCACTTTTATGGCAATGTTTAAAGAAATACTAATTCTTAATGTATGTTTCAGTAAAACTGCTTTCTCTTCAAGTGTAGAGACTTATTGCAGGGATGCAAGTATTATATATTTGGTCTTCAAAGAATATCTTGTTGAAATTCTAGATGATGTAGAGTGATGCGATACAATAAAACCCTAAAAGTGAAATCTGTGTCGTTTTTATTTTCCTCAGATTGAATAGAGATGGTTGTCTAGAGAGCTGCAGACTGTCTTCTGAAGGCAGATTAATCTGAACTCTGTCACTTCAGGTCAGTCTGGATGAAAAAGAGCATTGAAATGAGTTTATTTTACAAACAGGTCAGAGTTTTCATTTAATGCCCACTGTTTTACAGCTGATTGCACTAGAACCATGGATACAGCTTTTAAAAAAGGTCTCTACCACTGTAGCTGATCTGAAGACTATGAGGGAAGATGTCAAATTAAAAAATGTGTTTTGTACTGAGCTTTTCTCAGTTAATTCACGGGTTTTATGAAACTATTCCTCGAAACAGTGATACCAAAACATTCAAAAAACGCTCAACTTCACACTTCAAACGGTGGACGTTACTGCTGCAAATCATTACAATCAAATATCACACTGGAGTGCTACGTGTTGATGAATATCTAAGAAATGTCCAGATGATAAAACGAAATGTTTTTGGGGATTATCTCTGTAGACATTTTTAAAGTCAACTCTGAGAGTTGATTGATTTCACTGTTTATTACATCCATAACAACTTAAGTGGTGAGTAACTGCAAGTTTGCATCCAGTTGGGAATATATGTTTGTGCAAGATCAAAAAGGACAAATAAAAATAATAAATTAATATTTTCAGGGCAAATAGCCTGTAAATTGGGCTTTTTAATAATCCAATCATAGCGCAGTTTCTCAATACTCTCTTTGAGGTTTCCATTTCCATAATTGGACCCTTAAAGCAGACATTTCAGCAGACAGTTTCCTGAGGTCATGCAGTAATGTCTGTGACAAGCTTCAGTGAAAATACCACAAAGATACAGCACCAAAGCCAGAACCAGGTCCTTACAGCTCTGATCATCAGTCGCAGCAACAGTCGGACACTCGATTCTGCTCCATCCTTCTCCTCTGACCAGTGTGTCTCTTTTCAAATCACTTCACAGCTTTGTGCTACCTGCTTTCAAGCACAGTAAAGGATTGAAATAAACAAGAAACTTCTGTTCTAAAGAAGGATCAGTACTCAGTAAGGCCTTGGCACAACTTGACTACCGTGTACACCTGTGAGCAGCAATAACATGTCTCAGAGGTTTTCAGGCGTGAACCTCCCTCCCGTGTTTTGTTTCGTCAGTCCCACAACACCTCCGGAAGACTTAGCCCTGAGTTCTAGCGTCCCAGAGTCAGTCCCCCAATGCCAGCTCTCACTGCTCCCCACCAACCCAACCGACATTACCTAATCTACAAAATAGCAGCCAAAGTCGAAGCCACACTCCCACCAGAGAGCTGGGAGGAGGAGACGGGGCCGGGGAGGGTCGTCTGCACTTTTATGCATACAAAGAGTGATTTCAAGTTGGGTGGAGAAGAAGATGATGCAGTACTCCTGAGCTCACTTCCTGAGGTTAGTCATCACCTTTTAACACCCAAATAAAATAGTCTCAATGAGACAAAATGTTGGCCTTTTTTTTTTGTTTTTTAACAAACACACATTTTTAAATAACACAGAAATATGTTCATGCAACCAAACAGCTATTGTTGTATTAAAGTTTTTAAAAAAAACATGGTGACTGTTTCATTCACAGGAAGTGAAATGTTAGACTTTTATGGGTGAAATTTCTCATAAATTCTAGTTTCAGGAGATTTAGCATTCAATAAAAGATTTCACATTAAAATTGATTTATTCATTTATCTTCTGCAAAACATAAAATGATAGTTACTCATCTTTATTTTTACTCAAAATCTAAGAACGCAGTAGTTTCCTCTTTTCAACATTAAATCTGACATTTTATTTACACACAAGTATGTAAATACACATGTTGAGAAAAATCCCTGCAGCCACTCAAGTGTTTTATGGCTCCACTGCAGAAACTAAGCAGCCCTGGAAATATTTCAAGTCATCACGCATGGGTAGAAACATGCAAACAGTGTAAATGGTAAAAAAAAGTATCATAATCTTTACCACTAAGCAAAAGTACAGTTGAAGGCTTGCTGGTTTTAGTCCACATGTGAGGGGGGTGATTATAATTTACAGAGGGGTTCAAATTCACCAGTGTCTCCTGAATATTTGAGGGAAGTCAGATGTTTTCAAGGAGATGCATGACAGTGATGGTGGTGGTCTGGCCGAAGATGAAGGCTCCACAGATCAGTGTCACTGCTCCCCAGAATGTGAGGAGGACTCTGGAGAGGAAGATGATACAAACACTTAAATGTTGATCCAAACACATCCGATCTTCATGAAACCCGGAGACACTTCTCTTACTTTACAGCTCTGAGCACATCTACATCTGTCCAACCTTTGATTCAAAGCAAATAAATTAAAAATCAAATAAATTATTTCCTATATATCTCACTTGCAGGAAATACACAGAAAACAAAATGTACAGTAAAAATAGCAGGAGTACAAATGCGCTAAACATTACAGGTAATGTTTACTGATGCTGTTGGAGCTCTTGTGGTACATAGAAAACAACGCTTCTATTTATCGAAAAATATCCTCAATGCTAACTGGATTTTTATTCAAAAATGAGTTAGATATTTTTCTTTTCTGCAATACATATTAACTGAAAAATAAATGAATTACATCCAAATTCACATAATATTTCAATAGATTCCATTTTAATTCAATTTTATTTATGTATGTTCTATTAGATTATAAACTGTCTGAAGACCCAGATATTGATCCCCGAGCAAATATTAAAGAAATAAACAAGTCCCCTAAATTCATTAATAATTTTAATAGCTCAAGATGTGATACCACTTTAGAGAAAAGAAAAGTGGCCCATCAGTGTACAATCAGCCACTTTAAAAACACAGTGTTTTATTTTGGTATTATTATCAAAGCAGATTACTGTCATCTTTACAAAAATAACCTACAGTTAAATACCACCTTTTAACACTCTTTAGGATCTTAAATGTAATCTACATTGTGTTTGTCATTCACTCATATGTTGCATGGTTCCTCATCAAACCACCAATCTTTTGACAAAAAGATCTTTCTGTAAAGTTAACCCTTCTTTCATTTTTAGGTCACTGTCATCTCTGTCGATAAATATTTATCATAATCGATTTTAAGTTTCTTTTTTTCAAGCTTTCGTTTCCTCCCTCATGATGAAATATGTTGCCTGACATTTGACAGTTTTCTTCCATAAATTCTTTAAAAATAAGGACTATTTTTACCATTTTATGTATGGTCTGGTCCTTACAACAGGATAAACAGAAGGTAAGAGGAACAAGAACATCCGACACATTTCATCGAATATTTCATTTAGCCAAAACTAAAACAGCCTCGCTGCCACCATAATAATAAAGGAATAAACAGGATCAGCAGCAGCCAGGTCCTGCTCATCAAATGCACTAGATTAACTGATCATGAGCAGATGTGAGCACCGCTAGAGCAGCAGATGTTTGGGAGGTTTGCTAGACATTCAGACGGGGGCTAGCAGTGTCATGGAGGACAGACACCAGCAATCATCTCTACACCTGTTGCTGCCCATCAATCCAGGAAGAGCTAAAAGGTCATTTCCAAACTACTAGAGTCCATCATCCGAGGATCACTCACCAGTCCAAAACAATCAAGACAGTGGTCGATCTTCCCAGGGATAGAAAAGTTTACTGTAAAGTCCCACTGTGCCATGTTCACAAAAACAGCAAAATATCTGAGAACTACATCTCAGACCCTACAAGCATCATGCTGAATGTTCAACCATTTACACAATTACATTTTAAAAACCCAGGACATAAATGGTGCTGCACAGAGGAACACAAGACGAGGCTAAATCAGGCAGACGAGACCACGTAGAGTGCACAAACAGAAAAAATATGCAAAAAGTACAATGCACTAATGCATGAAGGCACAGCTTAGGTTTGGAAAGTCGCAGCTGAACTAGCTATAGATTTTCTGATAGCAAAAATACCCCATATATACCTAGTGTCGAGCACGGTGGGAGAGAAATAGTGATTTGGGCTTGTTTTGCAACTACAGGGTCCTGGAACCCTGCAGTCACTGAGTTAACCATGAGGTCCCGTGTGTACCAGAGTGAGTCAAACATCAAACTGTTGTACAAAACAACTTATGTCACTGCAGACGGTCAGTAGCAAGTAAGACAGACTTCTGTTTCACTTTATTCAATCATCAGCCGGATTAGGTGCACATTTACTTCCCATTAGTATTGAAACGAGGTTTGTCCTCACCTGGTCTTGCAGGATACTGGCTCAGACTGCATGGCAAACATCAGACAGAGCCCTGTGCACACAAAAACAGGCTTTAACAGGACAGTAAACACGTGCCCAGCATGTGCACAACAACAAGCTTTATACCCGGGAAGATAAAGATGAAAAAGGCGCTGATCCCTCCAATGAGGCCGATGACCTTGCCGATGTCGGGTACAAACACGGCGATGAGCAGCGTCAGTGTCACCCACAGCACCGTCAGCATGTAACGGCTGCGGCTCTCCAACTCCGCCATCCCCACTCTACCCCGGCTCCGCCACCAGCTCAGAAGGGGTTCCTGGATCACCGACCTAACAGTACGGCCAAGAACATGCAAGTTTACAAATCCTGCAATGAGAAGGTAAGTGACCACAGCTGGTAAAAAGCAACAAGACCCAGCTCTGAAGGCATCATCGCTGACCTGCCCAGCAGCACGATGATAGGATAGATAGTGATGATGGACACGCCAAACAGCAGCCTGGCAATGAGCATCATAATGTCATAGCTGGTGTATGACATTAAAATGTCAGCCTTCACATCCTTCCCAAACGTCAGGTACCCATAAACCCCTGCAAGAGTGACAGAAGTGACATTTACCTTTTTTCACCAACAGCTACGCATCTAAGCCCAAATGGTTTCATACGGATCATTTTGGCTCAGTATGAAGAACAGCAGCCGTCTACTGCTTTGTTTGGATTTGTTAGCCCACAATATGATGTTTTGACTGTAAACTTTATTCAAAAGGCAACGTGTTGAAATATTATAGATGTCGGGGCACATTACAGTCTCAGACAAGCTGTTGCTTGCACAAACGTCCTGCTGCTGCTGTTTGAGCTTCTACATGCATGTATGCTGTCCATTATGTGCAGCACTTTGTTCCGGTTGGGGTTGTTTTGAAAGTGCTTTATCAATAAAGTTGGTATGGCGTATGCATGTTGGTTTCTCGCTCTCAGATTCCTGTGAAACAATTCTCTGATAAAGACACAAAACCTTCTAATCTTTCTTAGTGGTATATTCTTTTTAAATATCATCTACTGCCAAATGTTATTCTTCGCATTCTTCTTCAGTATAGTTTTTGGTGAGAAGTTGAGAATGCATCAACTTTTCAAACAACAGTGCAAGTGTCAATCAAACCGCCTGAGCAATAGTTGCATCTGATCTCAGTGCTGACGTCCAAACATCAGGCCTGTCGATTGCTGAGCTTTAACATCTCGTCCACGTGAATCCTGCTCGACAGTCTCCTCCAGGACACTGACACTGCTGCCTCCTGTCTGGAATTACCTTTTTTTTTTCTTTTTTTTTTTTTTTTTTTAAGAGGATTGTTTCACAGAGAGCAAAAATCCTAGTGCAGAAGTTTTGAAATCCCCCAGAAGAACCCTGAGTGCAAGGGGAAGAGCCCAAACTGGACAGCGGGAAATTATATGTGCAACACATTTACAGCTTTGAAGCACAGCAGAGCATATTAAGCAGGGAAGGACTTTTCCAACGTGAGCACACAGTTTTGATTAAGAGCAGAACTATATCTGAACATGAAAACACGCTCCAACATAATCAGAGAGTGTGGAAGAATAAACTCGTCTGACCTGTGAGAGAGTAAATGACGAGGCAGATGATCATGGTGACCACAGAGACGAAGGCCCAGTGAGAGAGCCGCTGGTTCTCCATGCTGCTGTAGATGGCAATGGATGCCTCGTGGCACTGAAAACCCCAAAATACAGAAACTCACCTCATGCTCTGTCTGGATGAAGGCAAGAGTAAAAGTTCTCACTGACAAACCACAGATCAGACAGAAAATACAGCTTCAAGCCATGGGATTTTATTTTTGTTTTCCCTCACCTGTTTGGAGTTCATAGCTCAATATGAGAATCTAAAGGTGCTACACATCTGACCTTTCAGCCAGAGAGATAAACTAAAGTCGGAAATGAATTGAAGGGATGAGTTAAAGCATCACAGATTTCAGGAAACAGACTGTTGTCCCCAACTGACCCCAGCCATCGCCAGTTTTAAATCTCCTCTCTCCTTCCCTCCTCTCAGGATCTCATCAGCTCGCTTTTCAACCCTTTGCTCTGCAATCACTCACCCTGAGGGACCGTTTGTGTGTGTTTGTGTAAGAGGACATACATCAATCCTGCCACACTTTCCTTTGCCTTTATTAAGGAGCGCCATCAGCAGCCTTCAGGGGTCATCTTGGCAACTTGGGAAAGTTAAACATTAATCTATCTCACTTTAGAGTGACATAATAATATTTGGGGACACTCTGCCCCGCTATTAAATATTTTTTTAAAAACCCACTCTGTGGATCTCCCAACAAGGACAATAAGAGGCAGCCTGCTGACCTTTACAGTGTAGGAAAAGCCTCTGCTAAGAAAGAAGTAAACTATTGAACACACCTCATAAATACACAGTAAGGTACAAAAACAAAAACAAAGGCACTCTTTTAGTTTTTAAGCATTATTATGTATTAGTTAGTACAACACACTTTATCTGCATGACAGAATATTTGGCTATTTCAAAACTACATACTGTATCCTGCACATAAAACTTAGTATGCACCATGTACTGTTATTTTTAGTACATAGTATGCAGTAGAGCTGCACAATTCTGGAAAAAATTTAAATCAAAGTTTTTTTCTTTAGAACTAAGATTGTAATTCTCTAGCACGATTTTTTATTTTTTTTTTATACAAATTGAAATGTTTATTGTAATATCACAATAATGTCACAATTCCAACCCTAATACTTTGAGAGACAGTACAGTGCCATTGGATGTCTATTGTATTAATAATGATATATTAAAGATGTATCTCAATGAATTTTACTGGAACTAAGAGTCATTGCAGTTCCTCGACTGACCACTAGAGACAACATTTTAACATGGGAGTTGATGGAGATTAACTCATTTTTGGACCACTAGAAACTGGCTCCAAAGATGAGTTCATCTCTATTGACTCCCATGCTAAAATGTCCAAAAGTAGAGCATAAATAAACATATTTACACCCTGATCTAAATCATTTCACTTCACATCCATGAACTATAAAACTTGGAGGAAAATGGGAGTATTTCTTTGGAATGCAGCTCCTGAAATAAAATGCAGAAGAACCGTTGTCAGTTGGTAATGAGATTGCATTTAGGTGTGAATTGAGATCGCGATTTTTTTTTTTTTTTTTTCAACGATTTATTGGGTAGTCTTAGTATACAGCATGTACTGCATACTGATCTGGCAGTCTTTGTCGGTACACAGTATGCTACAATAAATGATTTTATACTATAACAATGTCACATCACCACTGTGACGGGCTTCCACTACACAACTGCATTGTATCATGGGATACAGTATGAATTAAATGTAAATGCTAGACACTGCAAATATTCCCAAAAGCAGCACACCATCTGGGTACTGTTTTAAAGAATGCTGCTGTGGTGCAAAGGGTCAATGTGTGAATGCATCTAAAACAGTCTTCACTATAAAATTTATGAGGTTTTAGTTGTTTTGAAAGGTGGGTAAGGTTCAGGTCATCTGTAACTTCATTTACCCACTCCCACTCTTGATTCTTTGCTTTTTCAGATATTCTGTTGTAGATTTTCTGTCACACCTGGAATCCCCGTCATGTTGAATGACCCAGTATCAGCAGGTTTATTTGTAATAGCCTGGTGCACAGAGGAGTATTTTGTTCCACATTCTCATCATCCCTTCCTGACAAAATATTTATTTTAATGGCTAATTTTGTCACCTTCTGTTAAAAATGCAAACAGGTAATTACGAGGAACCAACAGGTACTTAATTATGCTGTCATAATACAATTCCTTCCCAGTGCAGAGAAAATGATTTTATGGGATTTTTCCTTAAACTCAACTATTATTAAGAAATTTCACTTGTTTCCACTTTATTTAAAAAGCAGAAAACCCAGAGGCAAAACTTTAAAAATTCAAAAGCCCAAACTATCTGTGTAGCTGGACACCGAGAAGAAAATAATATTACATTTGAATGAGTTTTGTTTATTTAGGGTTAAGTGGCAATGGTTATGGCTTACAGTCAGTTATATTTGAACATTTTACCCACTGAAACACACACACCTCCTCCACTTCAGATGCACCCTCAGTAGCCTGCAGCCTTACAACAGCATAATTGCTTCAAACACATGTTCACCCAGCCTCCAACCGTCTTACATGAATCCATTTTAAAATGTTGCACTTACTTGGAAACCAAAGCAGATGGTTGGGATAACGCTGAACATGGAGGCCCAGGAGCTGATCCTGTATTCACATACACAAAGAGACACCATCACTTCAAAAACTCAAAAATACTTCATTAATCCCCAAAAAAGGAAATTAATTGTCGGAGTAGTTTTCATGACTTAAGTCTCTTCGAGGAGTACGTGTAAAAGTTGATAGCTGTGGGCTGGAAAGAACTCCCGTAGAGGCCCGAAGGATCTCCCGTAGAGGCCCGAAGGATCTCCCGTAGAGGCCCGAAGGATCTCCCGTAGAGGCCCAAAGGATCTCCAGTAGCAGTATGTGTTACAGCAGGTCTGAAGACACTTTGCTGCTGAATCACCGTGTTGTAAAGAGGATACTCAGGGTTGTCCGTGATCTTCTTCATCCTTCACACAGAGTCTTCAGAACAGAACCAGTCTTCTTTACCATTTTTTCCTGCTTCTTTAAGTCACCAGTTCTGATGCTGCTCCTCCAACAGATCTCTGCAGATGTAACTGAAGTCTCTACAACAGACCTGTAGAAGATATCCAACATCTTGCTGCAAACGCTGAACAACCTAAGCTTCCTCAAGAAGTAAAGTCTGCTCTGCCCTTTCTTATGAACAGCATCAGTGTTGTATCTCCAGTCTGTTGTCCAGGTGAACTCTGAGGTATTTATACTCCCCTACTCATAATGAACGTTCTGCTGTTCATTAGTGTTTTTATTAGACCACCACTGGTAATTTTGTGGCATCTGGACAAACATAACTGCACAAAGTTAACTTGGGTCTATTCAACAGTAACAGACATAAGCTGATCATTCAGGCAGGGCGTCATGAACTAACATGAGCTCAGGAAAGGAGCAGTGTTTCTTCTGGAAGCCTGGAGTCAAACCAAGTCATGGCAAAAACTCAAAAAAAACAAAAAAAAACAAAAAAAAACTGAGAACTTGGACCTGCTCTGTGAGGAAGTGTATTTATGGCACAAAAAAAAAAGATAATGAGGGAAATATGACACACAATGCAAATACTTACAAGTGTAAGAAAGAAAACAAATAGTTTAACTTGTGTCTAAACTCTCATCTTTGGAAATAAATACGTTGCTAAATGTGAAGCCAAAAAAAAATATATATATTTTTTAAAAACCACAAATGTCTGGAAACCTATTTCTGCCAACTGGAGTTTTTTTTCCTCATAATTATGACTTTTTATCTCATAATTATGACTCTTAAAGTCATTAATTAAATAATAATAATTATTTATAATATTCTTGACATTGTTAATTATTAATAACAATTCATTTCCCTTCAGAGATTAGTAAAGTCCTTTTGAATTGGGTTTGAATAAAGACCTTACAACTAAAAGTCATAATTATGACTTTATCTCATAATTACCTTAAAACATAAT
>JAOWBL010000021.1:13099061-13122731 GCA_028564865.1 Zenarchopterus dispar | reverse complement strand
CACAAGTCAACCTAATCCAAAACTTCCTGCAGCTGGGGGGACACACACGGACACACACACACACACACACACACACACACACACAATGCCTAAAACTATACTTAACCCTATAATGATATATTAAATTTGATAAATGAGTTTGAGAAATCTGCATCTCTATAATCTATAATAATAATTATCATCAATAATAATAATACAAAATAAATAGTGTTATACAATAAAAATAAATGAAATTACTGTATTCATAAATGATACAAAGAAATGATTCTGAAACCGCTGAGACTAAATTGGCAGTGTTTATAATTTCAATTTCTAATACACTCTTCAAAATACACAAACGTGACTTTCTGTGTATTATTTCATGTCAATTAGAGTTTAAATGTATAAAGTGTGAGAAATCATGTATAAAGCAAATATGCCTTTTTAAAAATTATTACAAATGGTTTGGTACCACCTGTTTAAGTATTAAACTTCTGAGATAGTTAAAAAAAAAAAAAGAGAGAAAAAAAATCAATTTGCTTTACAAGCTGGAAAAGATTTTAATCCATTCATCTGTATTTTATTCATGCCAGAACAAAATTAATCTGTCACGATCATTACATACTTGCCAGACTGCAATTATTTTATCTAAATGGATGGATGGAACTAATGAAAATATTTTTTTTTATTAGTTTCGACCACCACTTTTATCTTTTTTTTTTCCCCATCAACCTGACTGAATTTCTCTTTCCTGACAACTAAACGTCCCACTAATATATATTTTATGTCATTTTTACACATAAACGTAAAGGAATTTGAAGAGAAAGTTCATATAGTTTTTTCCCACAGTTGCTGTTCACAGATGGAGATTCTCGATGTGTTCACAGGAGGCGGGACATGATGCACAATCCAGGCCATTAAAATGACTGTGGTTTGCTTGCAGCATGTCGAGTGTGGTGGATGAGACCCTTGACGACTTTTCAGAGGCGAAAAAAGGCACCCAATTTACTAATGATTTATATGTGGTTTCCAACTGGAGCCAGGACTCGTTTCTTTTTTTTTTTCCTTTAAAAAAAAAAAAAGTCCAGGCTTAATGGGGCTGTGCCATCTCAAAAAGGGGGTTTTATCGTTTTTCTGCCTGGAGACAGAAATGACGAAGTATGTAACAAAGACAAAAACAGATGAGTTGGAAATCAGGTACATCAATAATTTGTGCACATGTGGTGTGATGGACAGATTCCTATTTTTTAGTTTGTGCTTGAGCATCCAAGCTTCAGACCAGACTTAAAAGATGTGAGCACAGTTAAACGGAGCAAACATCAACAAGATTCTCTAACTTTGATTTGCTTCATGGTTTCAGGCTAAATTGGCGAAATTACTCCGCTGGGATGCTGCTTGGCAAGGTTACAATAAATGGAGTGTTTATCTTCCTACATTGTTTTTATTTCATGTTTTTATTTGCTTCAGATGTTGAAGCATAATAGTTTTAGTGAGTCTTCATAATTATGTGGATAGGTGTTCAGGAAACTCAGATTTATTTTGAACCATACTTTTAGTAGCTTCTTAAAGGGCACACCTCTATAGACAGACGCCAGAAGCCACTAAATTAGACCATGAAGGCCGTCTATCTGTATGTGAGCACAGCTTAGATCAGTTATCCTACCTATTGAATCATAGGAGAGCATTTAGCGTGTTGAGACTGAACATTCTGATAACTTAAATACAATAATAAAAGTTGCTGTGCAATGTATCTCAAATAACAATTAAAGTTCATCAGTGGACCCATTCAGGAATACAAAACAAAAAAAAAAGAGAGATGAAAGCCAACTGGAATGAAAACAAAGTCAAGGAACTGCTGCCTGTTTGTTCTGAGAAACAAATTTCTCTGCAGAGAAGTGATGCAGTCATCAACTGTGAACTGCTGCAAGCCCCCTGGAGAGGCATCTATAGAAGCAGATCATAAGTGCGTAAAAAAGAGAAATCACTGAGGGAAAAAAATGTATCATGATGTCCTTAATCATCTTATTAAAAAGTAGATGGGGGTGGTACACCAGCCATCAGAAAACAGTTGCAGCAGTGGTGTTTGTCCCGTACAGTTGATTCCTCCAGATATCGTTGGAGGAACTCTATCCAGCCTCAGCCTCTCCTGATTCAGGACAGAAGTGAGTCTTCACAGATCTGCAGCTCCATATCAACCAGGACTTGACTCTTCTGCAGTCCTGCAGTTCTGTGGTCAGTTTGAATACAGAATCATGACTGAAAAAACAGGCAATGGGAGCAGGTGGGCAAAATCAGGATGAAGATGGACTTAAATATCCTATTGAGCACAAATGATTCTGAATGTTGGGCTTGTGCGAATGTCATTTCTCCCACCTTCTCTGCTGTATCAATAAATAAACAGGCTGTGTGTCTGAAAGCATGTTTTAATGAATTAGGTAAAACTCTGAAAATCGTTTGTGTTGAGAAAAGAGTTTGCCTCGTTTTGGGACAAAGATTATAAGCAGTTTAAACTGTATCTTACCATGTTCCACAACCTCAGAAGAAAACTCCAGTTTGAGGGTCAGATGGGAGCAGTTGGAACTGGGTGGCGAGGGGAGGCGCTCCGTGTTGGGGGTGTGGCTGATACTGGGTCTGGACCCTCCTTGCGGCTCCATCCCCACTGCAGGCAGGAAACCTGCCAGCAGTCCCAGAAACATGGGTGCCAACACAGAAATCAGGAGCATTTTAACTTATAAAACACTGCACACTATCAGCAACTAAGACGTGCTTCTTGATCAGGCGTTGGGACAAAGCATTTTCACGTCCACAGCTCCAAAGACGAGTCCATACTGCAAACGGCCTGGGCAGCTAGATTAATTTCTTTCTCCGTTTTCTCTCCATGGTGGTAGACCAGGGTGACGGTTCAGTGACACAGCCAGAGCAGGAACAAGGTCGCCATGGTGACAATTAGACGAAGTGGGCGATCATGAGGAGTGGAAGACGGTGGAGAGGAAGGCAGAGGCAGGCTGAGGGCAAGAACAATGATGCTTTCAGTCTGGAGGTCTTCTGCAATCTGGTTCACGAGGGAAAGACAAAAGAAAACAAGCAGAATGAAGTGGTGGAACAAGTTTGTTGACATTCATATGTAAACACATACCCACAAAAACAGTCCTACATCCACAAATTCACCTTGATACAACACCTGTGAATCGATGACCACACCTTAATGCATTTAGTCATGCAGACATGGTCAAGATGGTCTGACCAAATCAAGCATCAGAACGGAGAAGAACACTGATTTTAGTGACTTTGACTGTGGCATAATCATTAATGCCAGATGAGCTTGTCTCGGGTTGGCCAAATCCAGTCCTCAAGGGCCGCCGTCCACCTTCAACACATGTGATTCAAATGAATGAATCATCATCTGTTTGTTCACCAACATCTGCACAAGTCTATTAATGGCACATGCACTTCAGTCAGATGTGTTGAAGCAGGAAAACACATAAATCATCCAGGATAGTGGCCGTCAAGGACCGGAAATGGGGCAACTCAGCTCTCCGGGGATTTTTCATGAGCAACAACAGTCTCAAAGGTTTACAGAGATTCGAATGAAAAGTGAGCATTAATTGTTGATGCTAATTTGATGCCAAAAGTCAGCAGCATCGCTACTACCTGCTGACTGCTGAGCACAGCCATACTGCTGTGAGGCGGTACAGAAAAAACTGTTTTAAAAATATTTCTACTTTAAAAAAAAAAACAAAACTCAAACTTAAATTTCAGCCTGAGATTTTTTTAAATAAGTTTAATTGTCACCTTGTGTCTTTCTCCTCTTTATTTTAAAGAGTTCTGGTGGGATGTTTCACAGAAGAATAAAGAGTTGAAAAGTTCAATGCAACTGAAAGGTCATAAAGTCAGCAAAAATGTAGTGACATTTAAAGGTAAAACAGCAAACACACACCACCTAGTCCAAACAAAGGTGAAATGGACCCAAAGAAGAGTTTGAGCTTGTAAATGAATGCTTACACATCATTTCACACTTTGTAGTTGTAAATTACATCATATCACTCTGAACCAATTTCTTTGATAAACTCAAGTTATTGCACATAAAGAAAATAAATGTGCATATAAAAGAACAGTATATGTCAAAGTTTGTGAAGTTATATAAACACACTAAGAAAACAGAAATGATGAACACACAGATACAACCCAGAAAACTGCGTGTAAAACTCAACGTTCAAAGTTCTCTGCAAGATGCTGAAATTACAAGTGTAACTTTTGACCGGTCTTCAAACTCCAAACTGACTTTCTGTGACAATCTCAATCCAAGTACAGAAACGGCTGACGGGTCATGTGAACATCAGGGGGAGGAACATATTTGACACTTTTTGCTTGTTTCCATATCAGCTCAAGCAATTGGAAAAAACATTTCTTCCTTAAATTGAAAAAGTCTGTCGAATCTTACTGCCAACATAAACCTTTTCTTTAAAATGAAAAAAAAAAAAAAAAACAAAACACGAGATTTCATGTTATTGTAGTTATTTACCATAAATCTCTAAGAAAAGTGAAAGCATCTGGAGTGTCCTGCAGATCCTACGAGCAGACACGGTGAACACTAACCCCTGCACTTTGATCACTACAGTCTCTTTACGCTTATCTGCAAATGCATGTTGAATCTAACTATTACCACATCGTCTCTGATGCGTTAGCTGGCTGTAAGGTGCTCCTTGGCCTCCAGTTTATCTGTCTGTATAAACAAATGTGGGGAAAAATCTGCAGACCAATCTAACTGTGTAAAACTCCACGATAAGAGAAAAATAAAGGCAGTTTTTGTTTCCATTTCCGTCTTATAGAGTTCAATGTGAGGAGCTTTTCCTCTGCGGTGCTGAGAGGAAGGAAGGGAGGTTCTGGGTTTCAGAGAGACGCAGAATGAGGTATTAACCACTACTTCATTCAACCACTCGTGAGGAGGGAGCATCTCATTACTAAACAGAGCACATCCACAACAGAAAACCTCATCTGACCTGCAAGGATGTCATAGCTCACAGTTTTACAAACATTAGATACCTTATTAAGCCACACTCCTACATCTGTTCACCAGGACAGCACACGGGATGTTACAAAGCTGAGTCTCAAAAACAACAATCTGCAAGACAGGAACCCTGAACGATCTAAAACTGTGTGGGACACACACACGTATACACCTGTGTCCTCAAAAGAAGAATTCTGGGTAAGTACGGGATTATTTCCTTCTCGCCCGAGGCTTGACCATCCCAGTAAAGAAACACGCAACCCTTAAAGACGTGCTCTCTCTATCTCTCTCTCTCTCTTTTAGTAACACACACAAATGTGAAAAAAACCCGACAACCGTTCCTGGAGAGCCTGTAACGACCTTCTCCCACCTTCATGCCAGAAGGATGCAGAATATGGACACTCAGTAAAAACACACAAAATAGTGTTTTATTTGCTCATATCTAAGCACCCAACCATCACTAAACCTCGTAACATCAATAAACTTCATAAAATCCAGCGCACTGGCTGCTGTATGCCAGCTGCTGTCTAACAGCAGGAGCTTTACTTCGGGGATGTGTGGGACGTGTTGGGCAAAAAACTGAGTGGCCGTGTGTGAAGTTTTAATTTCTAAGTACAACTCTACTGTCACTTAAAAAAAACACAAACACTCTCGTCACTAGACGTGATTGTCAAATGTTTGTATGCTGCCTGACAGCAGGTAATCTGTCTGGATTTGTATGAGCAACAAAACAAACAAAGACTGGTTTAGATGACTAAACAGAGTGCTAACAAGTCTGAATGTGAATTACTGTCGTTCCTCGTGGAGATGTCATTTAGAGCGGATTTAATCATATCTGATGACTTCAGTGTAATTTACAGCATCGTCTCTTCACTCAGGGGCCGGGATAAAAACTGTTAACTTTACTTATGTTTTAGCCAATTTATTCAAAGAATATATGTTGTGTTAATTGCAATGTTTCAAAAAAATGAAAAAAGCTTACAATTACTCTGTAAAATCCAAGCCAATGAATAAAGTTAGTTATAAAAGATAAGTGTCTTTTGTTTGAGTACAATTTTTAAGCAACATACAAGTGCAAAATAGGTTTACTTTACTCCTCACATCTAAGTCTTCATTAAAAAAAAAAAAAGTCAGATCTTTCTGTAAATTTTAAAAAACTAAATCTTTTCATTTCTAAATTTCTAAAAGGAAATTTGAAACCTTTAAGGGTATTCCTGACTTTACCCACTTGTTTATCAGTTTTTTAATAATGTAAGTGTTTATATGTACTTAAAATTATGTAATGTGTGTATCGCTCCACAGTAGAAAGAAAAGCACACATATTGCATCAGATGTGACTTAGAAAAGTGAAGAAACATAATAGTAATAAATAAACAATAAAGTTCAGCTATTTTTGTGTCTCACTGTTAGTTGTCACCTATCAGATCTATTAATTATCAACTATCAGAGTCAAACCAGATTTAAAAGTTTATGAACTTGTATTAAAGCAGTTTTTAGTCATTCTGCATTTTGATTATTGAGTGGACATGACAAAACATAGTCTAACTTTGCAAACACCAAGAATAAGAAAAAATACATTAGTGAAAGACACTTTTGATAAGAATAAAGATGAAATGATGATATTAAAGTCCTTTGGAATAGAGGTTTCTCTTCACAAAAAGATGTTTTCAACGCTATTTCTTTAAACCCCTGATGTTTATTGCTTTGTTTATGCATTAAAAGTGAGAATTTCTTAGTGAATCATTTTCTTACACAAGTTTTCACCACTTCACACAAGGCATTTAGGGAAGGCAACACCAGGCAGTTTGATTTAATCTCAAAAGTTCAACTTTAGTCTTAAAATGTCAAGAGTATCATTCATATTTATTTTTACTCAAGGCTAGTGCAAATACTTAAACTTTATATCTTTGCCATCAAGTTTATCAAGCTTTGCTCTTGACATTATCACTTCATTTTGGAAAGGCTGCATTGAAAACAATCAAATCCTCCTGCTGCAGATCATTTTTCCTGCATGTGGTCCTGAGAGTCCATCGTTTACATTCATGACCATCTGCTGCTCTGCTCCCTGCACCATCACCGGTCCATCGGATATGAAGCATGAGCAATTCATTTTGCTCTAACAAATGCAAATATAAGGGGCTTTTATCATCAATTTAAAACACCCAGAGGCTTATATTCAACCTGCCGTTACATGAAGCCACTATCCTTGCTTTCATAGTCGGTGTGTGGGCACAAGGCTTCCTCTGCTTAATCATACAGAAGATAATTGCTTCTGATAACCGTCTGCATAGCTGGTATGGGGTGCACATGATGTAATTAAAAGCTCCTGGATGGTCTGGCCTGAAAGGAGGAGGATCAATCACCTGTTCCGGGTCAAAGCAGGATCCCTAACCCGGGACAGACAACAATAGAGCCCTGAAGACTGCTGGTTAAGACCAGGGGCTGTAAAAAAAAAAAAAAAAACTTCCTCTGGTTAGGGTTGGGCTGCAAAGAGGCAATCTGCAGCCACTTGTGTCAATATGACATCAGACACTTTCAAAAGTAAGAGAGTCTCCAGAGCAAATATGAGAAGCAGAGAAGACCCTCAACCTTCAAGAGGAAACGCAGTAAAAACACCTGGATGCACTTCAACTGACCCAACTTCGCTGTAGTAGTTTTATTTTAAATGTAATGGAGAATACAAAGAGTTTTATTAATTAAAAACGTTATTTTTTACTAGTAAATATTGGTTTGACTCCTCGGACAAACCAAACACACACAATATTTGCTTTTTTGTATAGTTTACATTCATCTGGAGAAAAACCCATAAACTGCATCTCTCATTAACATAAGCCAAAATGTTTCTTACGTGTACCAGTTTGCCCACGCGATGTATACTTTAACTGAGAAAACTACTAAACTGACTGAAAATAGTTAGCTGATTGTACCAACTAACAAACCGAGCTTTGTAGCAACATCTGCCAACGCATATGACAAACATCACATCGGCAGAAAGGACAGCTATTCCACACGCCGCGCTGTGCGAAAGGGCTTCCTTTGACTGTCGTTATTCTGTATTTTGTTTTTGTAAACAAGAAGACACGCGGATAAATTGGTCATAAATTTACTTGAACACATGCACATCGCTAGCTTGCTAACGTAGATACTTTACAGTTCCTTCTGGGTTTTTTTTGTTTTGTTTTAGTGTGTGTACTGTACGTACTCACCGAGCTTAACGAACGCCCAGGATTCCCGTTTATTTGCGCGTTTCTTCCGTTTAATGTCCGTGTACTTATGTGTAAAAAAGCAACTATATGTGTAATTTAACGTTTATCGAAGAAAAGCTAACGCTACTGTCGTTGAATACTGACGTCTGGATTCAAAGGGGTGCCAGGTTTTACTAACTAATCCTCCTCGATGCGCACACACGATGAGTTTCTCTATACGTTTTATACGATAACATAAATAACCGCGTTCTTGTCTTCCTGTCGAGTTTCCATTTGTAAATGTTAACTCACACAGCCACGCTTCAACTGACATTAGTTTTTCTTTTCCCGTTCAAGTTCGGCGATAATAATGGTGCGTGGGGGTTTACTACATCAAACCTGGCAACCTCGTGGGCCTCCATCGTCTGCTGTCCAGCCTCCTTGACGACGCTGCGTTTCTGGCGGCAGAGGGCGCTGTTCACCATCACGTACAAACACTGGCGCAATTGTGTTTTTATTGCAAACATCTAAAAAATATATTGTATTATATCTCCCCTGAATGTATTTTAAGTTTTTAAAGCAGTCATTTAAAATGTTTTATTTGCTATTTATCTGCTCCCAGTTTACACTGCAACAATATAATCTCTTAACCCCCTTTTGGGATGACTACAGTATTATTCAACACAATTCAGTTAAATTCTGTTTGAAATACTTGTATATCTAAGTGGAATTCATATTCTTTATATTGTTTTTGGCTGAATTTAAAAAAAAAACAAATAATGCTAACAATCGTGTTTCATTTCCAATATGCATTTTACAAGGCACGGTTGTGATATCAGTTATATTTGTTTATGCCTATACATTCAATCTGCTTATCTTTTGGAAAGCTTATTTGCATTCGGTACAAGGCAAATTTATTTTACTTGTCCCTGCCATTTTCCCTGCATCTGAATTTTTTTCTATCCATGAACAATAGCTCTAAATAATATAATTTATTCTGAGGTACGCTTTTGAACACCTAATATATTTTTGTACATGTTCCCTCTTCATTTTGTGTTTCACTTGGTCTCCACCACCCTGAATGTGCATCATGACAAATGAAAACAGCCAAAGTTCAAAACCGTTGTTGGGACATTTAATTTTACAGCCATTTTCTTTCAGCTGCAATTCACTGAGACTCAGTTTTGGTGGAAATTCTTATGTAATATTACCATAATGTTAGATTAAATCAGGTTTGTTTTTTTCCCCACACTCCTTGGTTGGCCAACAGCCCATCTTTTCCTCTATGATATAGAGAATCACTCTAGTTCTTCTGGGTTCAACTTTGATTTCCAGGTTTCACTAAGAACAGACACAGAAGGAACTGCTTCTGGAAAGGAGTAGAACCAGTCAGAGAAATGATGTGCTACATATGCAGAGCGATGACCACGCTAGTACCAACACAAGACTTACACTGTGAAGCAAGAACACAGGTGAATGACTTTTAACAATAAAAATTGTCATTGTCTTTGTTGCTCCTGGGTGAGGTACCTGGATGAGTGATTATGTAAGCCCGTCCCTGTCCTGTCGCAATTGTTTCTGTATATTTTCTATAGGTGGAAATGGGAGAGATATCAGCCCCATTTCACGATATTAATTTTCCCGAAGTGAATTATGACAATTGTGCACAAAGGTGGAATACATCTTTCAGAAAACTCATCAATTGAGATGCAAATTCTTGAGATCTGTCTGCCTTCTCTGACACAGACTGGAACACAAAACCATGAAGCAGCCAGTCAGGTCTGAGGGCTTTATTTGCACACACAACTCACCATTAAAATAAAGAGAAAAAAAGTTAATGGCAGAGGAATCAAAGTCTTATTCTGTTGATGCACAATGAGAAGATAAACAGTTTTCAGCTAACAGTGTTGAAATGCTTACTTTATTTAAAATAACAGCATTTATATAAAATCACAGACACAAAAAACAAGAAACTAAATGAATGGATGTCAGTTGACACACAGACTCTCCAAACTCTTCAATCAAAACAATCCCCCGCTCCCCGAGTCCAAATCATCTCCTCAAGACTGCTTTCTTACTTGTAATATTTCAAGACAGTTTTACTTCCTATACAACGCTCTCAATGAAATCAATGACCTAAATGTGCAGAAAGTACATGTTTAAGAGATCCTTAGCACAGAATCTGTCATTTAAAATGACCACAGCTGCTTTTTCAGTGAACTAAATCAATTCAATCTGAGAAAATATATTCTATTTTTGTTTTTTAACGTTGAAAACGAAGCACAGATTTGATTGTACTGACATCAGTTTCAGGTAAAAATCTAAGCTGAGGTTTCTTTGAAAGCTACTCGAAGAAAAAACATTCAGAAGGGACAAAGTATCAAGTGAAACAGCAGCAGCAAAGAAACAAAGGAGAAAAAAGAGAAAAGAAAACAGCAGAGGTGTGACAGAGCATCCTGTAACGAGTGAAGACGGCAGAGAAAGGAAAAACTGAGGTCAGCTGACATGGCTCGATTGGGGTTCCAGTACATTAAAAAGTTCACAACATTAATAAATGTTTCTAATTCTGCAGCACGTCACAGCAACATCATTAAAGAGAAAAAAACAACGGAAAAAAGCTTTAAGCTTTACCATCTGATTTAGTCTGGGAGTCTTCTGAAAGGACAAAAAATACATAAAAAAAAAATAAAACAGAAAAAAGATTCAATAAACAAGAAACAAAATTCAGTCTTATACTGTACATGAAGTGCTTTGCCAGAGAGGAAAACATCAAACAGGTCAAGGACAAAGTATCGATATCCTGAATCTTAAAGTCGCAACTTTTAAAAAACAGAGTTAAAAATTAATAATTCCATCTGGTCTCAGTAGCGAGTGCTGAGATCTCATGAGAACGGCTTTGAATTGAGCAGTAATCACATTAGCTCATTTGATCAGGTTACTGGGACTGCAAATGTAAGAATTCAAAGTGCAGAAGCACTTTATGAACTGGTTTGTTTAGAGCTGATGCAACTAATCTGATAGATCGATTCTGATCGACTCCAGTAGAAAAAAAGATCCAGAATTGATTACATTTAAAGAGGAAATAAACTTCCCACATCTAAAAAGCCTCCTCCTACAGCCAAGCCATGATGATGCAAGATCATGTAAACCAACATTTTATTTACCCTTTACAAGCTCCTTCATCTTTCAGTCATTGTATATCACTAATTTAGAAGTCAACACACAAAGGCACCAGGCGGTACAACTACAGAGAACTCCAGCAAGGCTTCAACCTCTCCTCCCACATGATCTTGAAACCTTGCCTGGTCTCCATTTTTCTCATTATATACACACATATGGTGTATGTGTGTGTTCGAATGAATTCGACTAGAGGGATGTTTTAATAACAGAACCCAGAGAGCTGCTGCTGTTTGATGAACATGTAGGACATAAGGACACAGAGGACTTCTGGACAGGGTTGTACCAGCTTTGGATAATTAATGAGAAACATTCATTTTCTGAGCTGAAAAAAAAAAGTCAAACTAAACTTTTATTTCACTTGGTAATCTGTCAAGTTTACTAAAATTGTCATACCTCGATGGTCGTATACAAGAAAATCCTCATAAGGCTGCCAGTGCAGGAATTCCCTGTGTCTTAAAGACAACAATAGGTCCCCAACTAGTGTTGATCTGAACTCTAGAGTTGCCATGGTTACTAGTGCACACATTAACAACCGTCTCCTCTGCAGGGGGCTTTAAGGCCCTGCAGACAGCGAGAAGGGACCTACAAGCTGAAGTAGCAGCCAACTAAATCTCTGAGTCCAACATCTTTAGTTTTCTTTAGCTGGGTTGCAGTGACTCCTCACTAATCAGTCACTTTAGCTTCACAATGTATGCAGTTTGAAGTATAAATGCTTGCAGCCTACACAGAGTTACGGACACAGCAGATGGAGATTACCTCCCATCCACCCATTTATCCACTCACCTTGTGATGCTTCAAGTTCAACATTTCACCTCTTGATCTTTTGAGTCTGGAAATTACGAATGACAGCGAACGTGACTGAGAACGGAGGAAACTACACACTTCTGCTGGATCGCTGGTTGTCAACAATAATAATGATAATGCAGCCTCGCCTTTATAAACAACCTGTTTTTCTCTCTGAACAGGGCAATATTTTAAAACATGAAAAATTAAATATGTTCTTAAAGTATGAAATACTTCATCTTGTGTTAACTCAGATTTTGATTTGAGATAAGAAAAACAGTCGTCAGGCTCAGCATCACATTTTGTCTCGTCCTTTTACATCTCTTATTAACTTTTAATGATTCTTTTATATCTGTTATTGATCGCTAATGATTTCCTAATATCTTTCACTGTCTGGAAAATTCAGTCATTTACAATTTTATAGTTTTCAGCACGACTGGTTGGATGTGTGTTTGAACTTCTGTAATCATGCTGAATATGCTCCTGCTGTCACGGCAAGGACACTCGTAAAAGATTTAAATAAGCTCTTTTCTGGGTAAATGAAGGTAATGAGGTTGGATTTCTTCTGGAGTAATGCAACTAAAGATCTAAAGAAGCAGTAAGGTGAAGTACCTTTAGAACATTTTTTCTTTGGCCAATAAGGTTATTCAGTTTGGTTTTTTGTTCTGGTAGAAGCAGCAAAACAAAACAAACTAATGTTACTTTAATTTCTACTTCTGATGGATGATGCTTGAGGTAAAAGACCAGAAACTAAATACAACAGTTTTCACCTGCAGCTGTAGAGGTGGATCGATGTGTGTCACCGAAAAGAATGAAAGTTTTCACGTTAACATTTTTCTTTCCTCAACAGTCAAAAGTCTTTGAACTTTTATGATTTACTAAGGTGATGAGTGGACTTGCATTACAGCTGCTAGATTTTAATATGAAGCTAGTGCAACCCAAAATAGTGATGGTCTGTGAGATCTTTGTCTCCCCAGTGGTCTAGGAACATGTACCACACACACAAAACAAAACTTAATGGTAAATTATCATGATGAACAACAATTCCCCATTGCTGTGTAACATCACACGCTCGTGGCTGCTGGTATGAGGAGAAGCTGGGAAGTGGGGCCTCTTTCAGTCTACATTTAAGCTTTAACACTAACAGCTTCACAATCTTCCTCCAGTTTAACGCTCAAAGACCATCAGTGGAGCAATAATGGCAAGATTAGATTAGAGCTTAGATCTGTCAAAAAGCGATTATGTTGCAGTGTGATGTGATTACCAACATCTAAAGACAACGTCTGCTCAACAGAAGAACAAAAAAAAAAAAAAAAAAAAAATTCACAGCACTTTGGAATCAGAAATGAATGAAGGGAGTGAATTTCCCCTCTTCTTCTAAGACACGTCAGCGTCCAGAACTCTGTTCAACAGATCTTTGTGGAAGGTCATTAACCAGTGACCGTCTGAATGAGACTAATAATCATGTCAACAATAATAAATAAATATGTAGCGACACAGAGTTTAAAAGAACACCAGGGAAAGAGTAGAGGGAAACATCTTGCTGACTTCAGTTTGAAGGAATCAGCGGAGAGAACGTGGACCTGCTGCAGCACGACTTTTAGACGGCGTGTCCCGTGTTCCCATCAGGAGTTATTTCATGTTTTTTGTTTTTTTGATTGGTTCTAGTCTCAGTTTTCAACTATCTACCCTTAAGGCCAAGTCACTGTTTTAGATGACTAACTTCTAAGTACTTCTAGCCAACAAGCAAGAATTGTGGCAATGACTTGGAAAAATTCAGTCTTTGCTGAGTCATTCCCCGACAGAGCGAACATCTGCAGCAGATGTTGACCGTCAGCCTCCATCTCAGCCATTATACTGTTGCTGATAGCGACGGTTCAGCTCACGCAGCTCCTTCTCCCGCATCCTGCGTGCTTTGTTTGATTTGGTGGAGCGGCTGGAGCGCGTGGACTGGGCCGACTTGGTGCTGTGGCAGCGGGAGGAGGCCCGCTTCAGGAGGTTCTGAGATATGCAGCGCTGCAGATTCTTCATGGAGGAAGAGGCCGCCATGCTGACGATCCAGGGATGCTTGAGGGCCTGGCCGGCTGTCAGTCGCTCGCTGGGGTCCACCGTCAGAATGCGCTCCACAAAATCTTTGGCCAGGTTGGACACGCTGGGCCACGGCTGCAAAGAGGAGACAGGCGTTGGAAAAGTTTGTCAGGAACAAACTGGACCCAGTAAAAGTTTCGTGAAACTAGTCATGAAGGTCCAACCCTGCTGGACTGTAAACACACAGAAATGTTTTACTATTTCACCTGCTCTCACTGACAGATACAGGTTAAAGACAATGATAAATAACCAGAAGTTTAACAGTTCAACTCATTACCATCTCATCTGTGTTTAACAAGAGTATAAACCAGCATCTGTGCCATGAAGAAGATGTTCAACATGTCCAAACTGGAGAGGAAAATATTGGTTTCACAGAAAGAATAACAGTTGTTTTTTTTTAAATGTCTTCTTTTATTTGTCAGTTCTTGAATATTTTCTTGTCTAACAAACTAAAACAAAAACAACAACAAAAAAACCCCAAAAAGCGGGTAGTTGTTGATGTGGCTTCATTTCTGCTTAAAAGTCTTTAAATTTAAGGCTGTCAGTCATCTTATGAATACCTGCATGCCTTCAGTATGTGATCAAATATGTTTAATATTCTTCTCATTCCTCATCATCTATAGAGATTCTGATCATCATAAAAATTTAAGATATTTGGCTTTAAAATGAATACTTTTTTTTCCCATTATCCATAAAGAAGATGCTTAACTCAAAAGGATCATATACATTCTGCAAATACAGTTTAGTAGTATCTAATAACAGTCAATAACTTTATAATTTAAATGTTGACAGTCCAACAGACGGTCAGAACCAGAGGTGAATACAGAAATGACGTGATTTCCCACCAATGTTTTACTAAACCTGAGTTTCATGTTTCCCAAAACTTTTAAACTAAACAGTCCTTTGAAGTAAATGTTATTAGGAACTGTTGGGATCATTGTGAGAACTTTATTCAGAACCAGTGACTGGTAGTGGGTAAAACTGTACCCCCTACTTAGAAAGGAATTGGGAACGAATACACAGAACTTTGCTCCTGATGTGCTGCTTGGCAACCAGCTGTGTTTCTGATGTTCCAATACACGGCTGACTTCCTCTCTTCACACAGCAGGTAAATTACCAGCGTTGCCTGAAGATACGCCACATAAGTAAATTCTCCCAACCTTCAGTGTCGTGCAGACTGAGCAGCCCCTGGACTGCATCCATGACCATGAATGGTACTTGTTACACCTGCCATCACCCGTGAGGGAAAAACATTCATGTCTGTTGCTCTTGCTATCAGTTTCATAAACAATACATTTATATTGAAAGAATTACAAATAATAATAAAGTTTGATACTAAGCTAAACTGTGATTTAGGTGGCATAGTGGTTAGCACTGTTGCCTCACACCAAGAAGGTTCCTGGGTCTGGCAGGGGTCTTTTTGTGTGGAGTTTGGATGTTCTCCTCTTGCTTCAGTTTCCTCCAACAGTCAGAAAAAATGTAGGTCATGTATGTTTGTGCGTGTCTCCCTGTGTTTGTGGGGTTGCGACAGGAAGGGCATCCAGCATTAAACTGGGCCAAATCGATGCATGGACTATGAGGTGTGGTGACCCCTCCAATAGGGATTAAGTGAATGGTTGATGATGACGACTAAGCTAAAACTAAGATGATCTATTTCAAAGTTAGTCAAGTTAAAAAAAAAAAAAAAAAATCACACACAGGTGTGATCTCGATGGCGTAGACTACAGCCTAGCCTGACAAGCACCTCTCTCCAAACGTATAGCCAGGTTTATAATTCCACGTAGCAGCTCCAGATGTTGGCTACGGACAGCGCCTACAGTATCTCTAAACCTGAGTTTCATGTTTCCCAAAACTTTTAAACTAAATAGTCTTTTGAAGTAAATGTTATTAGGAACTGTTGTTTCTATTTCTCTGTTATTGTTTGCATCACTCTGTAATTACACCACCAACCACTAGATAGCAGTAAAGGTTCTTTTTCTGCAGCACAGTAAACTCAGTGCCAAGTTTCCTATTGTTGACTTCCATTGTGTAGCTCAGACATATCAATGGAGAAAATAACAGACATTTTACACAAGTTGGAGCTGATAACTGTTGAGCAAACAGTCGTTTTTACAGACACTGCAGCAAACTATCGTTCTACCTGTCAATGACAAAGAAGGAATATCAGGGGAAAATATGAAAACGAAGAAGAACAAACCTTGTGTTTCTGTGAGCACTTCAGTTAAACAAATCCAAGACTTTCAGCGCAGTTATGTGGGAGTTTGGTTTCATAAGCATGCACGCCACTTCAGAATAATATCTAACATCCATCCATCCATCCATCAACAACTCCTGATTGCACCAATTCAGGATCGCGTGGATCTGCTGGAGCCTATCTAGCTGATGAAAATTCAAATATGGATGAACAAGCCTTTCCGTGAAAGAAGTACTTTATAAAGCAATGACATACTCCTAAGAAAGAACTGAACAATTCTTTCAAAGCACTTTTTTTTCCCAAAGCGAAATGAAGGTGTTTGTTTTGGTCTGTTCTCTGAAGCAGACAATTAAAAATAGTAAATTAATTACATTATTCCTTCACACATTACATGTTCAATGTGCAAGACAGAACAGTTTGACAACTCCCGAGATCAACATATCTCCAAAATGTATTTACATCTTTTGCATCTAGCGTTGTAGATTGTACTTACATGCAACAAAGCCTTGATTCTGGTGAAAAGCTCACAACAAACCTACAACAAGCTCTGTTTGAGTGTTTGCAGACCTCAACTAAATATATCGACTCTCTGGAAGTCGTCTCAGTTATTGGATGTGTCCTCTTATGACATGTCAGGCAGAAAAGTTTAAAAAAAAAAAAAAAAAAAGGCAAGACAATACCAGCCTCGCATTAAATATTACAAAACAACCAGGATATTATTTACTCTGGAGTGGCTTCATGTGGGATAAAGATTATCCAAGGTCCTCTATGAAAACCTGAAGATTTAATGCTTATATGAGGGTTTGTTTGATGACATTGTCCACGCATGTGTAACTATGCACGTTGATGGAAGAACAGAAGATTTGAAAAAGACAAACCTATGAAAGTGACAATGGAGGTTTAAAAGGTCTGGATACTGGTGGGCCTGACATGAAAATAAGTAATGAGGAATGGGTGCAGTTTTACACAAAGGAACATTTCTGCAGGCGCTTCACACCTATGGACACAAGCTTCTCAGTCCATGGTAGGCACCACAGAGCACTGTGCACCACAACCATCCATCCCAGACACGGTTTCCTTCCTCAGGCCTGTGCTCCACTGGACTTTGAACAGGCAGAGTCTGACATTTGTGCAATATGTCTGTAAATACAGTGTACATATTTTTTTGATTGTGGTAGTTTTTATTTTTATTTATTTATGTTTCATTTTTTTGAGCCTTGCCAGATAAAGTCATACCAGGTAACTAAAATTCATTTTCATATGTGGTAGATTATAGTTTTCTGTGTGGACATCATCGACACCCTTGACTTGACTTTTTTTCTTTTTTTTTTTGTAATTTGAACCAAAGTGTTAAAAACAGTAACTTTAAGTCTTTTTCACTCAAGCCAAAATGTCACCAAGACTTATTCTGGATGTAAAAGAGTCAGATACAATGTGAATGACTGCTTTTACTCTTTTTAAGAATAACTTAAGTTTTAAATATCTAAAGTCATTTTAAGCGCACATGTTAAAAACTAGGCTGAGCTGATTTTTGTTTTGGGTTTTTTTTTTTTCCCCAGACAGCAGTACCTTGTGAATGCTTTGTGCTACTGCAATACACCAAATATCACTGTGAAGCTCATCCTACCTTCTTCCAGAAACTGTTTGAAGTTGTAGCACAATCGGTAAGTGACTTATAGTCATTTGAAAAGCACCAGTAAAGTGGCCCCAATGGTAAATAAAAGGTTAATGACAAGACTGTGGTTTATGAAGTCACAGATGTTTCTGAAACTTCAATCTCTCCTAACCCCATTACATAAAAGCAGAAAACACCATAAAAAAAAATCTGCTACCAGAGCCGTGACAGCAGGCAGACGTGAAACGTTAGTTATTTCAGGAGCTCCAGAACTGAAGATAACTGGTGTTAAGAAGCGTGGTGGGTTAGTACGGCACTGAACCCCAGCACACTGCTGCAGGGGTGTGTTTGAAGGTTGTGGGGTTATTAGAAAACAATAAGAGTTGCTGTTTTGATAGTAGGCAATAGGCTCAAGCATATTTTGGCAAACAAATCTCCCTCCTCACCTCTCCAGAGAAGCTGTACTTCCCCTTCAGGATCTGCCGGTAGAGCCTCATGCGGTTGTCGTCTTCAAAGGGCATAGTTCCACTCAGCAGGATGTACGATATCACCCCCAGTGCCCACATGTCCACTGCGTTCGTATAGGGTTTCCTCACCAAGATCTCAGGGGCGATGTACTCTGGTGTGCCACAGGTGGTCTTCATCAGACACTCGTCTCCCTTCTTCCTGCTGCTGGCCAAACCGAAGTCAGTGATGATGATCTTGGAATCAGCTCCAGGGTGGTAGTACAGCAGGTTCTCCGGCTTCAGATCCCGATGAGTGATCCCCAGAGCATGGAGATACTTGACACCATCTAGAACCATCTGCAACACCCGCGTGGCATCTCGCTCTGTGAAGGAGCCACGAGCGATGATACGGTCAAAGAGCTCTCCTCCTGTGGCCAGCTCCATCACCATGTAGACGCGCTCTGCCGTCTCAAACACCTCCATCAGCTGGATCACGTTGGTGTGACGGACGCGACGGAGAACACACAGCTCTGACTCACACACTTCCCTCCCCTCTCTGTAACGGGTCTCTATCATTTTGATGGCGTAAGGCTGCCGTGTGCTCTTGTGCTCCACCCGAACAACTCGGCTGAAACTCCCGCGACCAATCAAAGCTTTTATCTCGTATTTCGCTGTGACTCTGGGGTCAAACTTGGCTCGATACTTTGCCACCTTCTTCCGCTGAGGGTCCGACAGTTCGGACGGGTCCTTGGAGGGCTGGGCAGAGGGAGTGGCAGCCTGCATCTGGGCTTGATTCGCCGAGGCAAACTCTGGCTTGTCACCCGCCACTCCACCAGCCACACCCATTTTGCTCCCAGTCCCATCCCCTCTTATGAAGTGCTTGTAAATATCTGTGTGAGGAGGTTGTGGAGGATCAACCTGAAGATAGAGGAACACAGTTTATCACAAGTACAGACGTAGAATACTTTGATGAAAAGGAAATGATCAGATGTGCTAAATAGATCATTAGCTGACCGTCTGTCTTAAGGTGCAGATGATTCAGGCTGTTTTCACACTGACAAACTTTAGTCCATTTAATTAAACTGGAGTTTGTTTTACTGCTTGGTGTGGTTCGTTTCCCCTGGTGTGAACACAGTAGTCCCACTCAGATGTAGACCAAGGCAACCACAGCAGCCATACCCCCACTATCGAGCCAGGCTTAGACGTGTTTACCGCCCCCTGACCTCAACTTGCTTATTCTTGTAGAGAGCCAAACAAGAATGAACAAATGTGATTGCTCCGCTGCGATCATGTGACCTCAGTATAATCTGAGCCTCTCCTGTCCTTGTCAATTTCCAATTTTCCTGCAGCTCTGACCTGCCAATGCTGATTTTGACCAATTCCAGTTTCATTTCCAAGAACGACCATCGGCTGCATACATTAACTACATCTGCATTAAACCTCAACTTCTGTCTTGCATGCATGGCTTTCACGGGACAAAGTCTGCATTTCACTATAAACCTAATGACATTTACCCGCTTTATTTATGTCATAATATTGAACTGAAAGTGTCTGATCATTCACCCTGGAGCTGGACTTTGGTGACAACTGTCACATTTAACTTGTGAAAACCTGAAAATGATACAAAACTGTCACTTGAATGTGATGCGTGTGCTTGAGTTGCCACTGTACCAGTAAACAGAGATAATTGTAGCCTGAGCCTTTGTTTTATTCAAGGATGTGGGCTGTCAGACCAGCATTTGAATTGAGCCTGATGGAAGATAGAAAAATGCTCCCACATGCTACTGTGCACGTCATCCATCTCATTGTTGCTCTTCTGATGGCTCTGGGAGTTCTTCTTATTGTGAGTTTCCATGTGAGGCTAAATGCTAATTAAATTTATGAAATTTTCTTCCAAAGTATCAATAATTATATAAATTATACTACATCTGCATATTTCCACTGATAAAGAGACAGAAAAGATAGCCAGATGAAAAACAAGATAACAATGACTCCCACTTCCAAATCACTGAGATGCTCGTTCACATGGAACCTCCATGTTTTCTGAAATAAACGACGTAATTTGTACCAGAAGTTTTACTTCACAAGTTACAGATATTGTGCATTTGCACTACGTTAACTTAGCTTTTGTTGGCTTGATAACATTGATGATGCTCAGCAGGGTGACTCCGTTTCAAGTGATGGATTAAGTTTGTTGTTCTTAATATTTTTGTTTGTGTTCCTTTGTGAGTTATTTTTTTACTTTACAAACTGTGTTCTTAGATATTCTGTACCAACGGTAAAAAAAAAAAAACACTCAGCAACAGGCTTCCCAATGACTGTATCATCACCACGTGCTTATCAATAGGAAGAAAAAAAGTGCATTTCTCAGGATCCTACTTTTGTGCAAGTAAAATTGTACTGATACCAACACTAGTGTCGGAAATACTAGCCAATACTGTTCAATGTGCAAGACTGTAGTTTCCAGAGGTGACACGAACGCTACTTGAAATAGCAAATGCATTTAAAGGTGTCTTTACATGAAAAACCACAGGTCTATCAAGTCAAGGGGAAAGATGGGTGTACTGCAGAATCAAACTCCAGAGTTCGCTTTTCAGAAATAACAGAAATTCCGCCAAAAAGACAAAGATCTGGAGCAATGACGGACAAAACTGTAAAAAAGTTGGATTGTACCTTTGAAAGCATGTTTTCTCAGTGTGAAAAAGAATCAGTCTTAAGGGGAAAAACTACAAGAACAAACAAACTACTTGTTTAGTCATAAATTTCTATTCCTAATGCATTCAGTAAGACTGGTCCAGCTGATTACAACTATTTTACCCACCAGAGTTCTGTTACTGTGACTAATAATCACAACAGTATCCATTACTGACCTTTTTGACCAAGTCCAACTGAACATCCCCTGGAGGCTCAGGGAGGACCTTGCTGTTCCGGCACCCCATCACATCACCTCGGGCCACTGCCCAACCAGGCGCGCAGGCCACCAGGATCCCTGCCTCATCACCGCAACAGATTCAACACACTCAGGACATCCAGCATCCAGGATGTTTCCACACTCAGTAAAGTCCCAATGTCCTGGCATCAGCAGTCACAAGTCAGGAGGATACACCTTCCAGAAACTCATAAACACATTCTGCACACTGCAATGAGTTCTTGTCGTCTTTTAAGGTGTTGTCAGATGATCGCCCGGCTGGGGTTACCACAAACCCTTGAGGAACCAGTTAGGACGCCATTTCACAAAAATGATTGATCACTGACGGAGCGCTTCATGTGGGACACCAGGTTTCTCCAAAGCAAGTTTAAGATACAGGATTCAAAGATATCCTCGGGAATTATGTAGACCTTCCATGGAAAATAAGATCGTCAGCTGTGATTTGATCCATTGGGAGAGGCTGTGATGCCAGCAGCGGGCTTCCCAGAGTTCAATCAGCGCCGCTGGAAAAAGGAGAAAAGCTGTGAAATGCAAAATGAAATATGAATCCGAGCTCAAGAGTACAATGGCATGTCATTCACAGTTAAAGGCAGCAAGAGATTCATTTTAGCACTGAAGTCACACACCAGTTTTCTAAGAAAGGTGTGTGATGAGGCCAAACTGAAGACAGACATGGATGTAAAACAACACAGCAGCATCTGCAAACATCTGTACATCACATTTTGAAGACGTGAAACATTAAAACATTTTCAGAAATTCAAGTACAACAGGATTTAAGCTTTTTTTTTTTTTTTAAGAGTCTGTTCCCTTCCTAGCCCAGGCCCAACTCATGTTAATGTTCATTTTTCCCAACAGCCATACACGAACCAGACCATTAAAAGTTGAGAGGAATCAAGAAAGTCCCTCCAAACTTTCAGATTCTGTCATGAAAAGCGTCAAAGTGACAAGTTTGAAGCTCACCTCCAGACTCGGCAGAGAAGTCTGAAAGCAGGCTAACTAGCCTCGTAGCAGCAGGGCAGGACTCCAGACTTGTGCCAAATCCAGCCTCCTCACCCCACTCTCACTCAGCTGGGCTCTCCATTTTCAGCTGCGGTCTCCCAACTTTACGGGCGAGGACGAGCCCGTCAAACACGCACGGCTCTCTGCTGGCAACACTTTTGCTTAATTCCGGAGATCAGCGTTTTGTCTTGGGAGTGTTTCAAAAAGTAGAAAAAGTGGACAAAAACGTAGAAAGTTCGCCACCCCGTGGGTCGCCTTTCTGAGGGCTGTTTTTCAACCAGGAGGACCACCTCGATAGATACAACGCGGCTCTTCCGGTTGCAACTTTCAAAATAAAACACTCGTTCAAAAGTGAAAGAGCCGGCTTTCATCCTCTGTATTTCTCTTTTTACGCAGTATTAACTCCTTCTGTATCTCCCTGTTAAATCAAAGGTTACATTTTAAAATTCTCTCTGGTCACACGTAAAGCCCAAGCTTCAGTTCATCTTAAAGAGTGAAAATGTCAAATTTTCTCAAATTGAGAGCACATTTTCATGTGTTTGAAAACAATTGCCAGCTTTAAAAAAAATCAGAGCATAAAATAATCTTGTCAGTTTGCTCCTGGAAACCTCAATCTGAAAATTTGTCAATCAGTGAGCTATTTAAATTTGTAGGGTGCTGCGACATGACATGCATGATTGGAGTAGTTTAATCCAGCCTCCCCATCTTTATCTCCACCCAATTTCACAGCTTACTGCACTTGCTTTAGCTCACAGTTGGGTAGAGCAAAGCTGTAACACTGGATTTAAAAGAGGAACAGCACAAGAGGAAATGTAATAGAGGTGAAATGCTAACGTGAAATGTTTGAGTGCATGTGCCTGTTTGTCTTTGTGGCCTTCCAATAGATTGGTAACCCATGCCAGGGTGACTTTTGCCCACAGAGATCTGAGCTAGCCTGCATCAGATCCCCTTGACCCTAAATAAGAATAAGAAGGTATAAATAGTAGATTGATAGATCAACGAGTCAATTTTCTCAGATGTTTCAGTAAGTCAAAAACATGTATGTAAATGTCTTTAAAGTTCTTAACGTTTAATTTATGCAAAAATACGCAGCTTTCCTTATTTTGAAGGTCAAAACCATTGACTTCCTGCTCAGCTCTATCTGATGGTGTCTAGCTGAACACATCTCCTCTTCCACCCAACTTTTTTTCCTTTTTTCTTCTTTTTTTTCTATGGAGATGGGACGAGCTCCCCTGGGTTGTTTCGAGTCCATTCGAGTCCCTGT
>JAOWBL010000021.1:13018575-13086269 GCA_028564865.1 Zenarchopterus dispar | reverse complement strand
CCATAAATGTATGTATGTGGCTTTCATTGAGTGACAGATAAATTGCAGTCTATGATGTAAATGTCTAGATGCCATCACTCAAGTTACTTTGTACTCAAGAATTTCAGTGAACTTGACGTCTGAGCTGTGAATCAAGAGTTAAGAGTGCTTAATTACTCTTGTTTTACAGATAATATGACTTGTGCTGTTTCTTGAAACAGGCCACTGCAGCTGGTTCAGTGCTAATTAACAATAACTCTGTGAACTGTTAGCAAGCTTTGAAAGAAAAGCTGTCTCAGCAGCAAACGCATTAGACTGCTGTTTCATGACAGTTTTGAAAGGGAAACATTTGTTCATAATTCACATACTGTACGGTAAAAATGGTTGGGTAATTTTGGTCACCATCTGATGCCTGCTGATGCAGAGAAAGACCAGATACTTTTAACGTTAGCTACAGGCGGGTTTCTGATTTATTCCTGACCACATAATTTTACCGGCTCATTAGGTTACTGCTGCACTTGGTTCAGAAGCAAGAAGGAACACAATTATAGATGGGAAAACTGAACAAGCTTTTAATTTCTTTGGTACTGCCATACAGCGTTCAAACCACACTGAATGACATGCAGAAGATCTTAGCAAATTCATCAAAATCATAAGTAACTCGAGACTTGACTTAAACTTGGGTTTGTGAGAGTTTATGATCAAAATATGCAGCTGTGATTGTATTCTCCTGGCAAGCTTGAAAAATTACATCATGGTCAGTGATCCTCTACACTGCATGCAAATTACCCTGCTAAAGTAAAAGAAAAGCATCCTAAAAGAAACAGTATGAGATTTTATTTTTTACGCTGCTTCCTGCTGATTCAAACATACAGTTTTTTTGTTTTTCTTGGAACTGGAAGACACTGGCGAGGAGACATAGGGAGAAAGATAAACACAAACCCCAGGGAGTTATTATTTCAATTTAAAATCAGAACAAAGAAATGTCTCATAAATTGAAAACTGAAGCACATTAGGTTAATAGAGTGGTTTCCATTTATTTCAACTTCATTGAACCCTCAGAACTGAGATAATTTCAGTTGCTTTTTTCCAATATTATGTCAAAACCTAGAAACCATAAGATGTGTAATATAGAGCCCTATAGCTTGCTTTTCAGCAGAAACAAGGCACTCTAGGGATTTTTGACTGTTATGTTCACTAAATATATGAACACACCTGATCGAAAATACTTTTCAAAATTGGATTGAATTTTTTTAAAAATGTAACTTCCTATCTATCCATCCATCCATCTTCTTGACCCGTTGTTCCATTTCTGGGTCACGGGGGTCTGCTGGAGCCAATCCCAGCCCATCCCAGGCGAGAGGCAGGGATACACCCTGGACAGGTCGCCAGTCCATCGCAGGGCACTTCCTATCTATAACCAATGAAATACATTACAATTCAAAGTTCATATAGCTCTTTTTATGAACAAAATAACAAAAAAACTGTTTATTCTGTGAGTTCTGTGCAATTATTGATACTTTCAGTTTTTAAAAAATATGTAATATAAAATCAACAGTAACTTTGACTAGAAAAAACATGAAGTGAAAAAATAAGGCATTTTGTAAAACCAGCAGGAGTGACTTAGCAGGTCTCAGGGGCTGGGGTTAGCATCTCAACTAACCTCCAGACTTAAGGCTCCAAGTGTCTGATGGAGTCAGATTCTGAAGCAGCTGTTTTACAGGAGGCTCCCTGGAAACTTGCAGTCAAGTCCATTAGTGTCACAAGCTCAGACACCAACTGGGGGCCATCTGTCCCACAAGCTTCAATAGCAAAGGCAAAATAACTTCAAATTCTGACTCACAATATATACTAACACTACTGGGTTGTAAGCTAGTTAATGTCTTGTTGTGTGAGGAATTTTAATGATGAAAAACAACTGGAAATGGAAGGGAGCTGAAGAGATAAATACAGGACTTTATAGCAGAAAAACTTGAGAGGACCAACACTAGAGCCAAGAATACTGTAACATCCAGTCCTCGTTTGAGGTCTACAATGCTCATCTTTGTTAATGTTACCTTTTCTTCTTTTTCAAGAGTTCACAAAAGTTGATGTTATAATGATTTTTACTCGAACAGTTAAGTCTAACAACAGTCTAACAAGCTGGCAGCTTGTTTGAACTGCTGAGTTTGTCAGAATTCAACAAGTTGCAGAGCATTTACACGTGGAGTGACCGCTCACCCATTGCTGCGGACTGTATGAACATCATTAATGCTTTTGAGTTTTAATATTTAAGGTTAAGCTTGAAACTTCTGGCTAAACTGCCGGAGGTAGGCTTGTTTCCTTTGTTTAATGAAAATGATTATTGTCTGGTAAATGTTCATGAAAATAACAACAATTAATCGATAGTTGATCATTATTTTCATGACAATCAACAAGAGTACATTCTAAAAATGCTCATCTTTAATGCTTACTGCTTATTGAGGATTTTGATATGTAGTTAGATCATGTTTTATTGTATGCATTTAGTTATTTTATAAAAACTAAGAACAGCTGTGAACAGTTCATTTTGTTTCATTCTGTGTTTTCTGCAGGTTTACAGAAAAAAAGAGGTGAAGGTGTGAGCTAACTGTCTAGCTTCGACATGAAAACGTACTTAATAGGAGGATTACTATCACTGTCATCATTATGTATAATGGTATCAGTAACGCTCAACACAGAAAGCTATCTTCATTTTATTATTAACTTCCAAACTAAAAAAAGGTTGGGGTTTATCTTGATGTCTCAGTTTTTATTTGCAACATGTCATAGTTTCTGGACTGGGTCTCCATGTTCAAAGAATAATTCCACCAATGAGCCTTTCATTAATACCATAAACATCTGGCTATTCGATTCACTTGAATTCAATTCATTCAATTATTTATTAGTCCCCAAAGAAAAATGAACTGACTAATAATTTTTCCAGTCCTTCAGGAAAATCGAAATAGCCCAGTTATGGTCTCCAGTAATATCATCATCATATGTTCTAACATCATGCAATATGTTAAAATGCAATGCAATATGTACAATATAAATCCTAATTTCTAAAATCATTTACAAAATTAGATCACATATACTCATGGTGACCAGCAGAATGGGAGTACCACAAGGAACTGTCCTCCACTGAAGAAGTCTTCCACTTCCTCAAGGAAGGTGACTGTCAACTCAGTGGAGGACTTTGCGGTGTGGTGTCACCAGAACCTCCTGCAGATAAGTGCATCAAAGCCCAAGAAGATGATACTGGACTTCCATAGGATAAAACCACCAACACAATCTATACTTGTAGAGGGGGGTAGAAGTGGTGTTGTCTTACAAGTACCTGCAGATGGACAACAAATTGGACTGGTCAGTGAACAGCGGCCATCTTAACAGGAAAACCAAGAAGTAATTCCTGAGGAGACTGGCAGGTTTTAAACCCTGCAGAAAAGTCTGTCAGCGCCCTCTCATATGGTGTGGCGTTATGGGGAGGGAGCACCAGGAAGAAGCTCAAATAGGCAGGACCGACTCGTCAGACATGCTGGCTGATGTATTGATTCACCAAAATTAGAAGTCAAAGTGACATACAATAACATAAAATAGTGCTGGGTGCTTTGGGAGTTGAAGATGTGATCTGATCAAAAGATGTTTTTCTCCTTTCTCTGTTTACCTGTTCTCTCTGTGTACAACCGTATGGCTCTTAAATTGTGGGGCTGAGCTTACTCTGTGTGCCTCTCAACATACACAAATGCAGACAGACCCATTATTCTTAGACAACAAATGGAGGAGGAAGAACTTTAATGTCTGTAATTAAATACCAGAACACAACATGAGGACAACAGGTGAAAAAAAAAAAATTGCATCTCTTTAAAACCATGAAACGGCAGCTAAAATCATTATGTGATTTAGATGAATGGAGATTAATTATCAGGGGTTTAATGAATACCTGCAGAAAGACTTAAAGAGTACAGGTTGAGCCACGCACAAGTCAAATGGATGCCTCCTGATAACAGTGGCAGAGATCTAAATAAACATGTAGATGGTACTTAAAGCTGATTGTTCGGCAAGATAAAGAAAGCCATGAACCTTTCAGAGAAAACCATGGATAAGGAGCTTTTGAAAACAGGAGAGACACTTTTAGTGGAAGCATAACAGTCTCCTTATATACCAAATAATAACCCACTGTTGTCACAATTATCTTTAAATATTCAGGGCCCTAGTTTAAAATTGTTAATCAATCTTTTCCTAAACACAATAGTGGGACAAAAGGAAGAGAAAAACAAGGAAGGCTTTGTGTCATTTTAAAAATAGTTAGCTTAATCTCTGATCGTCAATGGGACATATGATAATGGTGTGTGTATGCCTTAAAGTGCTGTGAATTTATTTCTACACATTTAAAATGTTTATTTTTTAAAACTCCCCCCCACCATAGTTTTACAGGATTGTCTCATTTGTTTGTTTATGTATGAAAATCTCTCCGTCTGACTCTTTAGCATTGAGGTCATTGTTGGTTTGCTGTATTTGAAGCCATGCCATGTTATCAACTGCACATTTCAGCTAAAAGCTCTAACATCAATGATGTGTGACCAAAAAAAAAAATTCATTTCCATTTTAGGTATTTTTTTAAAGATATTATTCAACCACTTGTTGCAACATCAAAGTTTTGTCACACCTCTGCCTGAGAAATGGAAATACCATACTCCCTCTACTTTTTATCTTAGTTTACATAATTTAAACAGTATATTGTGCAAATGTTAATGCCAACAGATTACAATTCCTATAAGTAGATACTCAGAATGTGGAGTCACAGTCTTGTGTGTCCAGGATAAACTGATGCAAAAACCAAAAGTCTTCTCAGGGTTTACATTCTATAATTGTTGAAAATAAACACAAAATTAGACACAGGGACCGGTAGATTATTTAGAAAATCCCATTGATATTCAACCAGAACAATCAAACCATGCTGCAGAAATGCACTAGTAGTTATGCATTCATGCCAAACCTCAGAGGCCCAGTGCAATATGAGCTGATGTGTTGTTATAGTTTTGGTGATTAAGTGTGATTGTTTCATGATTACTGGAGTCATCAGCAGGTCAGACGAAGCATGAGCAGAAAACAATTCTTGTCTGTGTGCTGAGGTTTGACTCTAATTATGAATATGATGTGTGTGTCTCCGTGTGCATGTTGAGAGATGATTAACTGAGGCTTATTGGTTAATTGAGTCACTTGAAAAGAGAAATGAAATAATCCATGAATATGTAAAATAACCGGTGGAAAATAGAATCAAAATACAGATTTATCTCTCTGAAGCTGAAACATGGATTAATGGAGCATCTTGCGACTGACATAAAATCTCTAGATATTTCTGGTCAGATGACATTTGACAGATAAAGCCTTTCTCATCCAAAAGAAAAGCTGACAGGCATTTAAATTGGAGGTGTCTCTGGGGTTCAGAGAACATTTGATGCAGGCCCTGGTAAGTGTGCCTATTGGAAGTAGAATCGTCCCATTAGGGTGTCTTGTGATGCTGAAATGATCTCAGAAAGACAGGAGAAGTTCACCAATGACTGAGCACTTCCAAGGTATAAAAAGACAACAAGTCATTTAGACAACGATTTCCTGTACCCACTTCGTCCTATTCAGGATATGAAGAAGTAATCTGCAATGAAATTGCTTTCAAGTGTGTTCACCCCTGACCTGGAAGTTATGAATTGTGGACTAGACCTGGTCACAGTCTGTGAAGCATCCTTAAAGGAAGCTGCACCTGGAAACAACAGCTTGGAGAGAGTTACAGATGTGTAAACAGATTTGAATCTATGATTGATAAACACATTTTGTAAATGCAAGACACTCAAATTGCCAAACATCCTCTTTATATTCATTATTTCCAGCAATTTACTTGAAATGGGTTGATATAAAGTAGATCAGTGCCGGGGGTGGGGAGAGGGTTTCGGGGCAGGAATAAAATTTCAAAATTAATTTGTTCATCGTATTCTGATGGTACAAGTCTCCACCACGAGCATCAGATCTACTCCAAAATGCAGTAAAACTGACCTGAAAACGCAGTAGTCCAAGCAGTATGCTCCATTTTGCTCTTATTTCTACCTGGCATCACCTGTGATCATCTTCAGCTGAAAGGCCTCTTAGTGCAGATTGCTTCTAGTTATTCTGAGTCCCCCAGGGCTCTGTCTATGGGCCCCTTCTATCTGCCATTTACCAATCAACCTCTCAGTCTGTCAGGATCCCTGTTTTTGTTCCTTGTGTCTATTGTCTCCCCCTCCTTGTTGTGTCTCTGTTTGTCTGTCCAGAGCTGGGCGGAGAGTTTAGTGTTCCTGTTCTGCTTCTTCCACAAGTCCCATCTCCTACCCACCTGCAGCCAATTCCTCAATCAAGGCCCACACCTGCAGCAGCATAAAAGCCTGGTTCATTTCTCCACGCACCACCAGATCGTCTGTTTGCCCATTGTGCTATCTACTCTGCTTGGCTCAATCTTGATTATTTGTACTGGTGAATGATAAACTTTGTTTTCTTTGTTGCTCCAGACTCCATATTCGGATCCAACATACTCCTACCCTCTATCCAGATCCAGCCTCACTCCAGTCTCGAGCTCTTCTCCTGCCATCTACTACCTCAAATAAATCGGATTTAATATTGGCTATTGTCTGCTGTCGTTTTGATCCACCAGATCCAGCCCTTACAACACAGTCGTATTTTCAGAAAATCAGGTATTTAATTGCACTACTACGCAGTCAACGCCAACATCCATCAATAAACCAATATTAATCTCCACTCCTTGCTGGAAAACACATTTTAATTTAAGTCAGCACTCAAAACTGACAGTAATAAAACTGAGATTTTCCTCTTAGGAATCAAATCCATTCAAGCTCAACTTGGCAGTATGTTTCTGAATATTTACATTTTCATGCTTCCTTCCTATGTAACAAGACATCTCATCCATGTGAAAGACAGAATCAGAAAGTCTCACATGTGGTATGTGGATGTATTAGATAAATATTTTTAAAAAAAAGACTTAAAGAGAGAGCCTTAATAACATGAATTCCAGTTTTCAATTTTACCGCTCAAATTAATCTAAAAACAATTGGTTTTCATCCAAACACATAAAATCAAGCTAAATCAACAATAAATTACAACAATAAATACAGGCATTACAATTTTTGTGCTCCTTTGTGCACATTACATCTCACTTATTAAACATTTACTTCTCATATAAAGTCATATGATAAAGTAAGTATCCCCTTTTTTAGTTCTATGGTTTTACATCTTTGTTTTAAAGTTTTTAATGTCTCTAGCAGCCTTTATTGACAGTCTGTAGAAGACAGAGATAGGGAAAGAAAGAGAGGTGGAGGGGAAAGACCCACCTCAAAGGATCAAAGGCTGGGACTCAAACATTTTTTTAATGTTAAAAAAAAAGTTTATTAAAGCAGATCATGTGATTCTGTGATGTAATCACAGAATGAACAACAACAGAACATTTTTTACAGTCATTATTTACTGAATGCAAATTGAGCCAAGATGAGAAAAAGAGGGTTTGGCTTCAATTCATTCCTCAATACCCTCCAAAAAGGTCATTGGTGAATGAATGCAACCTAGACTTCATGCAACCTCATGCCTGGCTGCTGCATTGATATCCAGCCTGCTATCACAGTGGTGCCTACCGTCCCTGGGTCATTGATGATAAACTGAGTATTAGTGGGTATCCTGTTTTCATGTGTCCACATAAAGATCTGGATGTTAGCACAACCCATTTTTATTTGAAGTATAGACAAATTTTGTCCAGTACTTTCATTTATGCCAGATAAACAGTCTTTGCCTGGTATTTTTTATCTAACACAATTGTCCATCTCAGATATGGATTAATTAAACCTGCATTGATTATTGTAATTCCCTCCCCAGGTACCTCCATAAAATTCAGTTGGTCCACAGCTCGTAACTCCCATAGATCTCCAGGAAACTCACTGGCTTGATGCAGAACACAACATCTATTTCAAGATTCAGCATCTCACATCAAAGCAGTGATTAGAACCTGGGGCCTTCTTGCTGTGAAACAGCCGTGCAAACCATAACACCACGCTGTGGTGCTTCTACCAAGAGCAAATCAATTGTAATAAATTGGCATCATTCACAACTATATCATATTGACGCTGCAGCTGTTTGTAGAATAGATGTTTTATATTATTGTTTTAAACAAGTGGGGAAGGGGTAGTGCCTATTGGAACATATAGTTGTCTAGTTGTCTCCAGCCAGGTGAAGGAGACCCTAAACAGGTCATTAATTCATCACAACCAGTTAATCTTGGTTTTAGAGCATCTTACAGGTTGTGATGGTCTGTTGCTTTGCTGAACTTAAATTTCTTGTGTTGTTTTCTAAAGAAAATTCTTCTATTTTATTTGTTTATTTATTTATTGTTTATTTATTGTTGAAAAATGGTCTCATCAGTCCAAGTGCCAACCATCTCACTTCTGCATTAAGGCTCACGTGGAACTAAGATGTGTGGCAGTTCCTTGACTGACCACTAGAGGCTGGAGGCAAAAGCAAGTAACTCTCTATTGACTCCTATGTTAAAATGTCTGACTTTGGAGCAGAAATAGACATATTTACAGCCTGGTTAAAAAAATTGTTTTGGTCTCAATCATTTGATTTCATGACAACTCTAAGGGGTACCATGCCAGGAGAATTTGTATAAAGGATTCATTTTATTTCTAACATGATTGATTGACAGTTGGCTTAGCCAATGTCTACCAGCAACCATTAACCCAGTATTGACTAAATGCAATAGTTTTATTTGATTTTGCCGTCAAATCAATGTGTTAAATTGTATATCCCAGTGTAAACATCTGACAGCAGCTCTGCAGGAATTGTGGTGAGGTTTGTCTGAAGGAGCAAAGCTAACTTCGATTGAATGGTAGATGTATTCCTGTAGGATTCAGAAAGCGACATGGCTGAGCCCCACAAGAAGAAAAACGGGCTTGAAAACTGGTCTTCAGAAACCAGTGGGTCATGTGACTGAATGCTTTGTCCATTGTTTTGTAGTCTATGCATCAGACCTGCTATTTATTGACCATTTCCCAAAATGCTACTGATATGTACCAGCCATACTACAATGACTATTGCAATGTACTCTGTGGTAGATGCAGCTTATATTTGCGTTGTATGTGATTTTAAGAATGGCTTGTTTTGTTTTTTTTTTCAAATTCTGCTTCTCACCCTTTTGCATACACAGTTCTATGTCATGTTTTTGGTTAAATATAGGACATTGTTAAACTAATTATTGCTTCTCATTGTCCTGCATTTGGGTCCACCGACACCCATTGTGACACTTATGTGGATTATCTTATCTTTGAATAGGTATTTTTTCTAAGAGACAGTAAAACGTTTTATTCATTTTGTTCTTAAAAAACTATGACAATACAGAGATATAAACAAACAAAACAGGAGTTAAAGTTAAAGTGCTAAGGTTTCCCAGCAATATGAGGGTATTTATGCTTGTGTGCACAACGTCCTCGTGCGGACTATGATCCTCCTTCTTGTCCCTCATCATTGCTGCCTGGTGACCATGGTAACAGCTCAGACATTTCTGAACCCTTGTGAGCCTGTGGGGGTGGGGGGCAGAGCCAGTCATCCTGCAAGACTCAGGTGATTACTCTTATCAGTCTCTACATAATGCTGCACCCTCTACCCCATCTGTGGATATTTCTCTTCTCCTGTGTGGCAGTTCTGCTGGAGCATGGCAAACTGTGTTTTTCACATCAGGCCACACAAAAATGGAAAAAACCAAGTGTAGCAGGTCTGTATCTTGTTTAATTTAAAAAAAAGAAAGAAAACCTGTGAGCAGCGGCAGTCAAATTGACAGGTAGACTGAATAAATTATATATCTTTGCTACAAAGTGTTTAATAGCAGAGGAGGAGAGGAGAGCCTTTTAATCACCTCTATGCTGTGATAATGAAACAGAAAGCATTATGATGACCTTTTGAATATGCATATTATCATTTGGCTTCAGGACACTAAAATCTGGCATCACAAATAGTATTTTCTCCTATTATTTTTTAAATGACAGCCCCCTCTTATATCTGAGCCAAAGGATTAACATTTAGCCTCTGATCCTATCAGCTCACTTAGTATGACAGTGACCAAGCGTCTCCATCTTTATCCTTCAACAAGCGCTTACCCAGATCACAGCCACCGAGAAACTCTGCAAGATTAAAACTGTACAGTAATCTCATTCCCCACTGTATTAATCTCCAATCATAAAAGTACCATTCTTTGGTGTACACAAGTTTATCAGAGTCCTATCTGATTGAATTGGCCTATCAAACAATGAATAAAAGGGCATGAAGTGCCTATTGAAGAACTGAGAGGGTGAAATCATCTGTGGTATTAGGCACACTTGAGCATAAATCCTAAATCACATTATGCAAATCTTATGCTCTTGGATGGAGCTCCTTGAACACATGAGATTAGGATCTTCTCTTGAGTTCACTCATATTGAGGGTTGTGTTCACACAGAAACAACTTGTGTTTGTTTGCTGGAAGGTAAAGCACTCAAGATCCATTAAATTCAAGGACTGGTGGTTTTAATGTGTGCCCCTGAGCACCTTCTGTGAGTGACTGCAGACATATTTGCTGCACATGAGGGTTTATTCAAGGTTTCCAGCGATCCAGAAGCAAAGTCGCTGATTGTTTTCTGTGAGGACAACTTGCAGGAAATGTTCTTTCATATTTTTGTTGGAGATAAAACTCACCCATCTGAATCTTAAAGCTGCAGATGCAGCATCTGTTGCTCTTTGGCCCTCACTAAACTTGTTCACAACATGCTGATTCAACCGATCAGTGCCATCTGACTCTCTGACTTTTAAATGTGCTATGCTTGAAGTTTTTTTTTTACGTCTGCAAGCAAGTCTGACAGAGCTGAAGGTGGAACAGACAACAACACAAAGATGTATCTGGAGGGGATGGAGTTTTAAATGGGATGACATGGTGTTGATGAAATGTTTCGGATCCAAAAGTTAAAAGAAGTTTAAACATAATCTGAAAAGTAGGGGTGTTAATGGTGAGTATACCACAAAGGAGACATGGGTTTTGTAGGTTTATATACAAAAGGAGAGCAGCTGCATTACAAAAACACATAACACTTTGGTTTTTACGTGAAAACAAAGTGTTTTTATTCCAAGGAGGGGAAAGATGCACTATGAAAGTTTCTCATTCCCAGCCCTCTGCACCCATGAATGAAACTGTTCTCCAGACATGTCCAGTGGTGCCAATTCCTTATAAAGTCCTCGTGACAAATCCAATTCCAAAATAAAATGCAAATAAATTGCAGTTATTTTCAAAAACTATGAACTCATATTATATTAACAATAGCCCATATAAGAATAAATTTAATTTAAAATTTAGACATTTTACCATTTTTATGAAAAATATTTAGCTCTTTTTGAAATTAAGGGCAGTTGGAAAAGTTGGGAAGACAAGCAACAACAAGGCTAAAGAAGTACTAAAATAAAACACCTCTAGTAACATACTGAAACTAATCAGGTTAACTGGCAACAAGTAAGTGATGTGATTGGGTGTTAAAAAAAAAAGTATCATAGAGAGGCAGTCTCAGAAGTAAAAGGCAGAGGTTCACCTATCTGTGAAAAATTATTCAACAATTTCAGAAAGACAGTCCTCTTTGTAAAAAACAGGAAAAGTTTGAGTATCTTAACATCCACAGTACATAATATCATTAAAATATTCAGAGAATCTGAAGAAAAAGCCAAAAGTATTGGAAGTATGTGATCATCAGGCCATCAGAAAATGCTGCACCATAGGTATGTTAAAGATACATAAGTGCATGGCTCTATTCTGGCTTGTTATCAGTGCCAGGTTCAAAATCCTGCATTTCTGATGGTGTGAAGTGTATTTCTGCTCATGGAATGAACAGTTTGTACATCCAGAAAAGAAAAAACAGTGCTGGAAAGTACAGTCAGGTTTCAGAGCTAATTTCAGCGTTTCTCAGTCCTGGTTCTTTGGTATCACTGCCCCGCACGTTTTACATGTTTCCCAACTTCAACAGAGGTGGTTGAAAGAAATGGATAACCTCGACAGCTCGTCATTAAGTCTTCACAAGTCTGTTGGTCACTCCGTTTGAGTTCTCTGATGTAAAAATGGATTGATGTTGAAAGGACAGGGGAGGGCATTCCTACATGATGGCAAACATCTCCCTGTCTCAGCCTCTGATGGTGCCACTATTAAATTCAGAACTGCCTTATTTTTTTTCCTCAAGAAAGTACATTCTTTCAATTTCAGTGTGTTCTATTGTCAAAATATGAGGTTGATATATATACAAATAACTGTGTTCTCTTTTTAAGTTGCATTTTACGCAGTGGTCCAACATCTTTTTTTTTAATTTAGTTTTAGTTAAAGGCCATCAAATTTCACCAATAAGCCTTCAACTGAATCAGAATTGTGCAGCCAGAGTTCTGATCAGACATATCAGGAGAGTTTAGTGCAGACTTTAAAACTATTCCTTTCACACGTAAAACTTTTAAGTGATCCTCTGTATCTTTAAAATCCCATATTTCCACATTATCCTGACATGTTTTCCCCTCTCAGACTGCAGGCTTGTATTTCCCTGAGTTTCCATCAGCGTGATGGGAGTCAGGGACGTCTGTTTTTTCGCTCCTCTCCTGTAGAACTAGTTCCTAGTTTGGGGTTTGAAACACAAACGCTCTCCCTATGATAAATCTTTAAACTTTTCATAACCTGAAGCCATCTTTTGATAACCTGAAGCCATCTCCACCAGTTGACATCCCATAATCCTCTGGGGATCTTTTCCCAGTCTCGTCTCTGCACTCGTCATGTATATATCTGTTATCATTGCAAGTTCCATATTAAACACCTTCAAAACTTTATAACTGGTCAGTTATCTCTATCAATGTCATTAAATTGTCTTTCTAATGTAGAGACGTTACAACCAAGCCAATTTCCAAGTCCAACAACTGAAGGCTCAACTAATTTCTTCCAAATTCCAAAATTCAGTTTCACATAGTTTGTGTTTAAGATGTCTCAGTCTGCTTATTTTTTGCCTCCTCTTCTGAAAGCCATTTTCCAACTCAGTCTTCTATTTTTCATAAGGAATCTGACTTAATCAATGCCCTGTCTGCCTTCAGTTTCTGCTCAGTTAAGTTTCTAGCGGACTGTTCACATGAAAGTGCCGTTAGATCCCACAGCATGAACGCAACATCCTACAAACATAATTTGACAAAGTGGCTTTGACTGAAACATGTTATGATTTCAGACAGCAAGCTGTGGAAGTCATGTTCAGAGAAAATTACAGTGCGCGCTCTCTAGTTTACCGCACATCTTTTTTCTCTCAGTTCAGAAGGAAAAAAATTGGATGGGAATCAAAAGGTTGGCGAAATGACTTCAAAGCACAGTTGGAGATCAGCAGTGGACTCAACTCCCTCACCTCAATGAACGTCGTTTTTCTATGGAAACCATGCAGGGAAGCAGCTCCAGTTACAGGCACTCCCGCACTCTGCAGATAAGCAAAAAGACTTTGCTTGCCGTGTGCAAACAAAGTCTAAACTAAATGACATATTTTAGCAGTCTCCTATGGGAAGACACTTGACAAACCTCAACAGTGAAGGAATGTCTCACAGCCCTGGGTTCCCTCTGGACTGCAGTCTCAACAACTAGAGGTAACAAGTTGCCAGGTGAAGGTCAATGAAGAGTGCACAAATGTTTTCATCACTGAAACTAAACAACAACTCCGCAAACTTATGGCACAACACTGGAGAGCCATCTCATCAGGTCAAAATCATGTAACACAACTGACAATGGAAACAAGACTAAAGAGCCACAGGAGCGATGGGACGGTCACTCATTTTCACAACTTTAACAGCCTTTAAACTCAAAACTCCTGATCAGACAGTTTGAAATTATGCCGCCTTCTGTATGGAAAGTAAAATGTCTTGAAAACCCACAAAGAAAAAGGAAGTCAAGTTGCTTTGATTCAAGGATTGAGCGCTACCATCACTTGGATCACAGAGTCTATGCCACTGTTACCACTTTGTACATTTGTTTTCTTTTTCTCCAATATGCATTATTTGGTCAATTCTGCAACTAGTCTGTCCTTAGTGACTGTACGACGGTGGGTGGTATGTTGTCTTCATGTAAGCAGTACAATGGATGTAACAAGTATCTGGGTCAGTGGAGGCAGAGAGCATGTAGGGAATTAGCTGTATATTTATCACCAGCTTTTTATTAACAGATGGAAGTTGGTATTGTTTTTGTTAAAACATACATTTGGAAGCATTTAAAAAATCTATTAATTTAAATATGAAAGTTAAGACAAAAAAAATTCTCAGCGTGTTATCTTCATCTTCAAGTCTATGTTGTCTATGTCTTTGTCTGAATCAGTCTCTCTTGGACTGGACAAACTAGAAGCTATTCTGGCAGTGGCTTGAACATCATAAAGTTTTATTTGGTCTGATTGGCAATTTTTAGACATAATTCAACATGACTTGTACATGAAAACCACTTCAGGGAAAATCAGCTTATAAAGGCTGCAATTACCCTGCAGGTCTTGGCCAATTCCAATTCATTTGCTTGCATCATCTTCTAAAGCAACCGGTGGGCTTTAAGCTACATATATTTTTTTGGGGGGGTATGAGGGGGACTTCTTAGTCATTGAAGTTTTCTTATTTCATGTACAATCTGAAATTAAAACTCCAACACCATCTTTTTATGTAATAAATTTTAAAAGTTGAAGACTTTCTTTTGATTCGGGTCGCAGTTTGTCATTATGCGGTGATTTTGGTTTCTGCTCGAAAGTGACTCATATCCAATATCTGTACTGCTTAACACCTGGGGAACCTGCTGACCCGGAAAAAGTAAGGGAAGAAAAAAACTGAACTCCTGAAAAAGAAGATGTAGTATTTGGACTAAACCTGCTCAACTATGGAGTTGTGAATATTTTCCTCAGTCTTGGAATCACGATTATCAACTGACTTTTGAAGCATATTACATTTAGCAATTGTGTCATAAAAATGCTGAAATTTCTTCTGTAAACTTCAATTCCAGACTAAATAAAAATGATGCAGGCCAACAGAGAGAATGCTGATAAAGCTGCAAAAATAGGTTTTTGGTCACAGATACCAGTTTGACCTTTATATCAGTTGGAATTCAAACTGAGTCAAAGTTTTTCTCTTGTGTTATTTTTGTGATTGTTAGTTGTCAAAACTGCAATCATGATTAAAATTTGATAACATTTACAGCCTTAACTGTCAGTTGGTGAAGTAAAAGTAAACGTCTATAACAGGACGCTCACCTTGATATTCTTAAAGTTGTGAAAAACACAAAAGAGGATATTATCTAAGCTATTGATTTCTAAAGCCTCCCTGGGAGTTTGCAAGTTATGAGGTTAGGTACATATGAAAAGAGAGGAAGTAGAGCCTGTGCACCCTTGTAAACCAAAAACAAATGGAATTGGCTCACTTGAACCGTGTACTATAAATGTGACCAGAGTTAAACCCAACAAACCTAAAGAACTGTTTTCACAAGTCGGTTTATATGAGACTTGAGGCTCCTAATGCAAGCTCAAAAAGAGAGCATAGTTGTGACTAAAATACAATTATTCAGAAACTTAACAACTGTACCAGATAATCCAGAAATCCAAAACATAAATGGTGAAAGCAGGAAACAAGTCAGCCATAGCTCAATGCAACAAACACAGGAACAATGACCCAAACAAAGTAAACATACTGAGAGTTGTTTATGGATAAAACAAAGCAGGTATCTGGTAAACAGCTACAGAAAACCACTCCTGTGCTGTCCCACAGGAACAATCAGCTAGAAACTTTCATTTTTTGACAATATTCACTCATCACCATGTTTTATTCCGTGCAAAATGAATAAAGCAGTTAGTAACATCAGAGACTTGTTGCTGATAATGGAGTATGAAGCGGGGTGTCTAACTCCATTCCTTGAGGGCCTGCATGTTTTAATATTTCCCTGCTTCAGCACACCCTGATACAAATGACTGTGTCATTAACAGACTTCTGGAGACCTGGATGACAAGCTGATGATGATCTATTAATTTGAAGCAGGTGTGCTTCAGTAGAGAAAACATCTAAAACATGCAGGACAGCGGCCCACGAGGGCCAGAGTTAAGACACCTGTGAAGCAGAGGAAATGGACTGTCCTCAGACGGAGGAAAGCAGAAATACTTTGTGAAAGCAGAACCTGGGAAAGAAATATTGTGCCTTCATGGGATCCCCACGAAGCCACAGCTGGAAAGTGGAGTTGTGTCTTTATACCGTCTCTTTGTGAAAGTGGCTACAGACAGAGAAAAAATCCTAAACAAACAGCACCAATGGACCAAAAGAACCCTTTTCACATGCCTTCTGAGTAGTTAAAGAGGAATGAAGGTGGACGCTTTAAAAAAAAAGCCAGAAAAAAAGTATTTTTTTTTCTTATGTCCAAAAGCAGAGAGACAAAACAAAGCAGAACTGTAGAGCAAAAGCCTGCACTCTGCCAGAGACACAGCGGCTCTCCCTGAGAAAACCCCATTTGACTACTTAGCCTGACGAAAAAAAAGCCATTACTGCCACGATTGCCTTCAGGTCTCAGCATACACAAGACAAGAGTCCTGACAACACGGCACTTCTCAGAGGGAATGGATGCTGTTGAGATGAAATCATGCCCAGGCTCAAATTTAACTAAAACCCATCACACAGCAGTTATTGGAGGGATCAGACGAGGCACGATGATCGGAGGAATGGGCAGAGAGGGGGCTAATGGGAAACCTGGTGAAGGAATGATGAGGCTCAGACCTGCTTCCTGGAGGAGTGTGTGCTCTTTGGCCGACCCTGGCGACCCGTCCTCGACGCCTCAGATGCTTCCCTGCAGCTCCTGCGCAGGGTGGTGGCGCTGGTGTTGGAGTGGCTTGACAGAGGGCTGGAGAGACACAAGTAGTATGTAAGAAATGTTCAGTAAAAAAGGTTTGTTTGAGTTTTTGAAAAAAATGCTGGTAAGCTTTGGATTTAAACTCCCAATTATGTCAGTGCTGAAGACCTTGCCTTTACTTTGACTTTCTTGAAGCCAAGTTTTTAATGAGATACCACTGTTGGATATAAGACACCCTTTACAAGAAAGCATTAATCAAATACCATAAAACCCTTCATTATGACTGATTTAAGCAGGCATACTATTAACCACCTGATGCTAGTATCCGATTACCGTATTTCTCCTAATTAATGCGCCTGGGCGCATTAATTAGGAGAAATTACCAGCAGGGCGTCTCTATTTAAGACCTAATTATGTAAGTTCTTCAATGTTAGGCTTTAAAACAAAAAATGTCTAACATACACAAATTATTTAAAAAAAAAACAACTACCAAAATCGTTCCCTAATTGGTTGTTAAATATGGTAAATGATTGTGCTCATCCACGTAGCACATTGCTAATTTATACGTACATACAACAAAATTTGTTTAAATTAAAGAATTAACTTTCTTATCAGCACTTTCTTTCGATATATACATACCAGTAATAAAAAAAAAATGAGGACTGAAAAAGAAATCCTGTACGCCACAGATAGCAAATATCAACAAAACTTCATAAATCTGCTCTTGCCTGTTTTACATTATACCGGCCAGTAGCGCGTCATAATCATGCATTCTTGTTAATGTCATGTATAACGTAAAGAAAGTGCTGTTAAAGTGACAGTCACAGTAAATTTAAATATCCAATCCATGAAATACTGCATAAGATTAGGAACATTTTGAGCAAGGTAAGTGTCTGTCTCTGCAAATCATAACTCTTGATCGTAACTGAGATCAATTTTTATCGAAACAGGCATAAAAATAACAGCTGCACCCTAGCATTGTTGGTGGGGGTGAGTCTATTAGAGCGGGAGCGTTAAATAGGAGAAATACGGTAAATGTTTTTGACTTTCATACCCAAATAGAGATGGGTTGAAGAAGGATGAGTTGAGGGTATACAACAAAGAGAACAAGGAGGAGCAAATTTAATCTATTTGTTTCATCAATCATTACGGGGAAGGTGAGTCTGCTGGCAAAGAAATGCTGAGGCGTATACTGAGGAATAATTGGGAATGAGGTATCATGTGTTTCACCAAGACCAGATCAAAGGTTTGATTGGATGATTCTGGACTCCAACATCTAATGACAAACTTAAGACAAGAAAGAGACGGCTAACAGGTAAAAGGAAAGGAGGAGAGTTTTCACTGCTTTGTTATAAGGAGATCTTGTATCAGTTATTATGGACTTCAGTGTACAGTTTAACATTATAAAGGCTTTTATATAAAACTAGAAGTAATTAACAATATGAAAAAGGTGCACAAGGAATAGTAAATGTGTGCTCATACCAGAAAGCAGACACATTTTAACCAGCTTCATTTCTTGGGCTAAGGATTCTTTCTCGTCAGGCATATTTAATAACGCAGTGCTCTAAAATGTATTTTTCTAAGTGAGTAACTTGCCGTAAAGGCCTTTTGTTTTTACCACAGTGGTCCCCTTGCTGATTCAAAGCCAGCACTAAATTTAGAACCAGTTTTTCATTCTTTTGACAGCCAAACTCAAAGAAAGGACCTGTTCTGAGCCTGGAAATCTGGTGCTCAAGATGGCAACGAAACTCTGTTTGGCTCGACGCTCAGCCTCGTTACATAAAGGGCTACGGGCTCATGGCCAACCAAAACATGACTGCCACTGATAAGTCATGTCTTGTGTCAAGCTAGTAGACAAGTAACTAACAAAAACTATCAAAGTGCAAAAAATTTATAGCACAACGAGATGCAAACCAGTCCAATTAAAATGCTTTTTAAAAAAGCATAAATACCATATAATAAAGAGCCAGTGAGCCTCTAGTCTGCTTGATTTAAAGGAATTAAAAACTGAACTGAACTGAACGGCCCTTAATGTTCTGAAACCAGCAGTCAGCGTGAATGTTACCATGATGTACTACAAACAGTATTTGCACCTTTATTGATTTTAAAAAAATGTCACATGTTTCGATATCATCCTCTGACATTTAAACATCCTCCTCAAAGCAGCAGCAGGTATAAATCTTGTTTGTCAGGGTTCTCATAAATACCAGTGAGCATTTGGAAACAGCAGGCAGCATAACAAAGAGCATTCACAAACGCCAAGTGTTGTCCGCAGTCTTTATATTCACACCCTGGCGATATGAAGACTGGTTTAAGGGAAAACAAGATATAGAAATCATGTCCTTTGTACATGAGTTCATGGCTGCTCTGTCACACGCAGAGCTGCGACAGAGCAGCAATGTTGCTGTATCGCAGCTCTGTGTGTACACAAAAAAAAACAATTTTTAAAATGTTCCAAAGCTTGTACCTTTATACCCAGTCCTGTTACAACTTGATGGAAAATAAGTTTACTGTCATAATAAGAAATTTTGAAATGTCTTTTTAAATATGTAAATGTTAATTTGAGGGGGTGTCTATGTCTATTTGTAGCCAAAAGTGGGAGGGAAAGTTAAGCTCCTACATGTGAACCAGTCTGTGGATGGTTAAAATTAGTAAAACAGTACACAAAGCTTTGTAAAGACAGAAAAGTCCGAGTGAAAACCTTTAGTTTTGTCCAGAATTACATTTTCTCTCTGTCCCAGAAGACCAAGCATTTAGTGGCCTCTGAGACCAGAAAAACCCCGTCTGCTCGGACAGAACTCTTGCCGTACCTGAGGTAGAGGATCCGCGCTATCAGGGCATACAGCACGATGGCGACGAGCAGCGGGATGACGTAGAAGATGGCAAAGTCAATGAGGTAGATGGGCAGGTAGAGCTCCCGCTTCACTTTGTAGCCACACTCCACGTGTTTGTCCTGATTGACCTGAATGTTGCACAGACATGGTGAAAACTGTGATATAAACAGACTGGAGCAGTCAGAGCAGCATGTAATGATATTTCACATTAGAACATAATAATACTACTCTCAGGTTTGGCACAGAGCTTTTAAACATCCCACGATTCAAGCAGCACTTCTACAAAACAGGTCTTGAAAATCAAAAATGTTACAAACATCTGTTGGGATTCATGTAATTATTGACGCTCTTCCCACTTAGTAGAGTCTAACAGAACATAATAAAGGCTTGGAAAAATATGAATATGGTCATGACAAACAAAGATCGTGCACCTCTTTCAGTTCTAAAGTTTTACATGTAAGGATGTGCTAAAAATTATATACAGTGCATGTTTCATGAGACATGTTTTATATATAGTCTATAGATTGTGCACAAGTAAATCTATAGAGTTTAAACTTAGTCAATGAAATTTAATGTTTCATTAAATCCATTTAAATGAGTACTCAGAAATGAAAAATATCAGAAAAATAAGTGTAATATTTAAGTTAAGAGACAGTGAAATTTGAAATACAAAGAAATTTTAAAAATTAGGGTAACAGAAAATAGCTTTCTAAATGTGTTGGTTTAATTTAAAAATATATTACAATAACTTAATCATTCTTAGGTAGTTATTTACAGCAAACATTAGTATTTTCAACTAATCTGGTTTTACAGTGCATGTTCTGTTTTATCAGCTTAAATTTCATACACTCTAAGAGTACATTTTTGGGTTTTTTTTTTCTTTTTTTTACTTTCAAGGCTGCAACGATTGTGATATACCTTTCCACTTACATGTAAAAGTACAGTTTGTCTTTTTTTTGTCTGAAAAAGAAAGTACAGTTTGTCACAAGATCCACCTCATACTCTATAAAAACACCTGTTGGTTCCAAGAGCTTATGACACTTTCATGACAGAAGATGAAACATCTTCATGACCAAAAGAAAAAGACGTCCTTTGTTCAATTCTTGAGAGTCCAAAAATAAAAGTTGACAAAGATTGGTCTAAGAGAAAAAAGCAAATATTGTTCATATATTGTCCTAGAATGTTAGCCAGTGAGTCTTTCATAACTAAATGTGAAAATTTTGCAGTACATTTCACAAATAAAGTTGTTACATTTAGGTCAAACTTTATGCAATACCAGAACTTGGATTTGAACCCGGAAAGTCTCTTTTCACACGAGGAAACACTAAAGAATTTTGTCCTGGTTGATGCTGAGATGTTGGATAAAGTTATCTCCCAAGCAAAAACATCTCCAGCCTTTTTAGATCCTATCCAGACACTATTTTTTAAATGCTTTTATTCTTGTTTTACCATTGATTTACTCACAAGAGTAAATTATTCTCTCCAGATGGATGTGGTCCAAGCTGCTTCCAAGAGCACTATGGTTAAAGCCCTTCTGATGAGAAGTAACTTAAAGGCTTCCATACTTGATAACTACACTATAGACCCATCTCCAATTTGCCATTTTTTAAGTCTTTGAAAAGTTTATTTTTCAGCTAAATGATTACACAAATACTTACATTTTGTTTGAAAAATTCCTATCTAGGTTTCTGAGCAACCACAGTATGGACACAGTGTTTGTGAATGATGTCAGGCACAATATAGATGAGAAGAAGCTATCTGTTTTAGTTTTGCTTGATTTAGATGCAGCATTTTATACAGCAGATCACTCTGTCCTTCTAGACAGAGTTCACAATCTGTTCTGCCTCTCTGTTTTAAATGGTTTGAATCATATCTTACTGGCAGAGAATTATTTATCAGCATAGATCACTTTTCATATTCAAAGCATAAAATGAACTGACCCAGTATGAACCTTCCAGACCCCTCAGGTCATCTGGATCCGGTTTTTTATCAGTTCCCAAAGTCAGAACCAGACATGGAGAAGCTGCCTTCAGCTTCTATGCTCCACGTGTCTGGAACAAACTCCCAGAAAGCCTCAGATCAGCTGAAACACTCAGATTATTTAAATCCAGGTTGAAGACACACCTGTTCTCACCTGCATTTGAATGAAGCTCCAAATCCGCACTATTTTACTTTTAAGCTGAAGTTTTAAAACTTTAGTTTTTAACTTAATTATTTTTTTATTTTTGTTTTAATTCTTTAATTTTTAAAATGTAAACTTTCACTTTAATTACTGATTTTATCTATTTTTTTTCTGTTAATTTTGTTAATAATGTCTTTGTAAAGCACTTTGACAACCTTGCTGTTGAATTGTGCTATATAAATAAACTTGCCTTGCCTTGCCTTGCCTTGTGGTGTTCCTCAGGGTTCCACATTAGGCCCAAAACTTTTTAATCTGGTTCCAGATTAAGATGGTAATGCTTGATTTTTAAACAAATGCACTGAACTGATTTGCTAGTAACCCTGACTGACCTTGTGCATGTCAGCCACAAGTTACAATATTTTACCTCACAGTTTATCATCTGTCTGCAGCAGAAACCTGAGGATTAATAAAAAGTATCAATTTCAGCTCTTTCCCTTCTGATGAATGATTCTGTGAGACACACCTGAGTCCCCCATTCTTCAATGTTTTAACAGTGCATAAGGGCTGATTGGAAAGTTACCACTGCACCTGCGCCTGTCAATCAAATCCACACAATAGCATGATTGACACCATCCTAGATGGTCATGTGAAATAAAAGGCACACCCTCTTTCAATTCTAAGTGGTTGCTATTAACAATAATAATAATAATAATAATGAGTAATTATTATTGTAAAAACAAGAATACTGTCAGTAGAAGTCAGGTGCAATTAATAAAATGCATATGATTACTTAATCATCAAAAAGTGTGAGAGTGTTTATAAAAGCAAGAGTTTTGACATTTTACTGGCCTGGATCATTCAAGTATGTTTTACATGAACCACAAGCAGAAAACACATCAGCAATTACATAAAAAAGGTAATTGTCACTCCTTCTCAATGTGCGAGGGGCCATAAATTTATTTCTAAATAATTGGTATGTGAAAAAAAAAAACAGTGAAAATTTTTTTCTCAACTGGAAATGACCCCATTGCCAGTTATCCGATGTATGGAAGTCCCAGTAAATTCAGCCTAAGGTCAAAACCATCCAAAGCCCAGAGAGATATAAAAAAAAATGTCTGGATCTCACACTCTCCAGGTCTCCGTTAGCACGTTAAATGTTCAAGTTGACGACAGAAAGCTTCTACTTTGGAAGAGAACATGGCACTTCAGTTTAAGGATTACAATTCTGCATCTGAAAAAACCACAAGAGTTTGAACAGTGTCATTTAGAAAGATGAAATCGGTGTGGCCACTTCATAGCAACAGCAAAATTTGAGGGCTGAAGTGTGATGAGTCGAGCTTCCTTTGCAGAAACAAGTCTTTGGTACCTTGCAGTCATTAAGTCAACCAGGCAATCCTCTTTACAGTATATCAAAGTATTTTTGAGTCAGCTGTGAGGCAGTCTCTCTGCACATTAGAACTTGGTTAAACTTGGGTCATACAACAGAACAATATACTGAGCACATCACCAAAACTACAAGAGAGTGGCTGAAAAAAAAAAAAAAGAATCAAAGAGCAATGACCCAGTCCAGACCTCAGTGAGACTGGGATGCTGTTGAATAAACAAATACTGGCAAATATCAATGAAATAAAGCAATCCACCCCAATAACAAGAGAGACTGATAAATTTCATATAGAAAATGATAACTTCAAGTTATTGCTTAAAAAGATGTCTCTGCAAGGTTCTGCACACACAGGTTCCAGATTTTTTTATACCTTCAAAGCATCCAGACTATGCCACAAAAACCAGTCACAGCTGCATTACGAAGAAAAACCCTGAAATTCTTTTCAAACTGGAAAGCCAGAAAAAAAAATGTTTACCTTCTGAGAATAAGTAGCAAGAGTTGTTGTATAATTGTAAGATGTTATTTAAGGTCAAAAGAAGCAAGTCTTGCTGCAACAAAACCGTTTTGAAAGACTGTATGATAAAGGCGGTTAGCATTATCTTTCCAGCTCAGTTGTCTGATGTGTGGATCCTTGATTATGTTAACTAAGGCAATAAAGTCAAGCAGAAATAAAAAGCCTGAATTGTAAAGAAGCTAAAGCATATGTATCAGGAAAATCAAAGTACCTTACATGTGCACAAATGTCCTTCATTTCCTGGTGGGCAAATGTGATGCAAGTTGAATGGTCTAACCTGAATGTCAACCAGGAAGGGCCACACCATGCAGTAGACACAGGTGAAGATCCAAACTCCCGCAATGATCCGCTTGGCCCGGGACACTGTGCACACGGTCTGAGCCTTCATGGGATGGCAGATAGCGATATACCTGCAAGTGAGAAATCAGACAGTCCCAAAATGATTGCTGGTTTTAAAATTTTTATGTCTAAATCAAGAAGATGCCACTGAGCTGTTAATGTAATGCTCAGCTATTTTTTAAAGGGCAACAGAAGCCAGCACCGACGCAGTTTCCAGGGGTGCGTAAAGCATTTCATTCATTATTCATCCGTCCAGGTGGCCGGAAAATTGAAAATGCAGAGACAGGTCAGATCATTACTGCCGTGTTATGAGGATTTTTCCTTTTTTCTAAATCCCCTCTGCTCCCACTAGGCGCCAAGAAACAACAGATACTGACTGAATGTGTGAATTGTTTGAGATCGTTTTTGACACTTTCCAGGCTGGAGATCTCTGTGCTCAAATAAGCAACTGGATACAGCTGTTTGAGGGATGTTAACTGAGCTCATTTTCCAGACTGACTGTTGACTTTTTCTAAGTGGATATTTAACTAAATGTCCAGTGCTTAAGAACTTAAACTACAACCAGATTAAGAAAAATGTATAAGTCTGAAGAAAATAAAAAGTCTGCATAGGATAACAGACGAGATGTTCTGAGATGTTCTGTTTCAAATAGGATTAGCATTTGTATAAAATACAGTGAAGAGTTGGTTTAGAATCCTTGCTGTTACAGGAAAGTCTTTTCATGCTCTTTTCTAGCTTTACCTCATGCCTTTTTAATTTACTTATTTCCATACAGAATAAGAGGCTATATCTTCTCAAAACTGCTGAACTTTTGAGACAAAATATGTTCTTCGCAGTCTTTGTAAAAATGGTAGGAAAGTAAACAATAGTTGGAGTTAATCTAACTAAGGATGGTAAACTTTACATTCATTCTGCCTTTTTAAAATTCCAGCCTAAAGTCTCAGAAAAAGATATGCTCATCAGGAAGTTAGTTACAATGACAGAGTGGTCAAACTCAGAGAGACTTCACTTTTACAATGTCTTTTGACTGGAAAAGGCCTGGAAATCTGTTCTGATTTGATTATGACTGACATCAGGAACTTTGCCAAGAACTATTTCCACTTCGGGAGCTGAAAACTATTTGATCGATGGCAGGTCTGAAGACATTTCCACAGCTAAGTGAGCTCCTTTTGTCAGAGGAGATTTAAAGCGCTCTAACAAATCATATAGCCTGCAGCGCAATGCACCGCAGTTGACAGACTGCGGTGCATTGCGCACACTGCTGTGAAGGTGATTGGCTACAACCTCCGACCTTTACAGGACCTGTATACCTCCTGGATGTTAGAACAGCTTCTTCCCCTCAGCCATCAGACTCATGATAAATAGTTAAATGACTCTAGCATAAAACAGCCACACTATGCTCCTGTTACTCTTTCCACATGTATATATTGTAGATTTTTTTTTTTTACTTATTCCTAGTATTTTATTTTATCTTGATTTATTTTGCTTTATTCTCATGTATTTTTTAATTCTATCTTTACTTTTTCCATTTTTTTATGTTATATCTGCAACATTACATCAGAGCAGTTTCCTAGTCTGTAAACCTGTTTTACTGGCATTGGCAATAAAGTGATTCTGATTCTGAGTCTGAGCTACTTTCATGAATGAGCACAAAAGAAAAAAAATCTTCTGATGCAGCTCCTTCAGGAGATTAATTTGTTTTGACACTTAAAGAAATTGGTAGCTGACAGCGAAGGGAGAGATTTTCCAGCCACTAGAGGAATTAATTCATCCTTTAATCCAAAGTAACATTGAACCAAGCACGAGCATCGTGAGATGTGTAACTATTATTTCAGAAGAGGCCACTGACATGGTGGATGCCCTGTGTTAAAATCCGAGTTTAGAAATCTGCTCAGCAAAAGTTGCCACTCTGCTTCCTCTCCTAAAACAGCTGCAGTGCAGTAGCACACCAAGCCCTTCCCCGCTTCTATGATTCATGACCGCAGGTCACTGGACTTTCAGGTGGCTGAAGCAGTGGATGTGTCTCGAGGCGTTGTGTCTTTAGTTAGAAATAACCACAAGGTTCCTGTAAACACTCAAATACATAATTTGAGCACTTCAGACACTTTCTTTTGATGTAAGTGTTGCCATTTTCTTCTAACATATACTGTTGGGTGTCATGAAGATGAAGACAGATTTAACCAAGGTACACTAATAAAGAATGAAAAAAAAGATGTACGTATATATTATCAGTACAACTTAAACTTTTAAAATACCAGAATATGGATAAAAAGCAGTCATAAACCCTTTTCATGTTGAAGTTACAGTCACAAAGGTTCTTACGAATAATGGGTTCGTATGAACCTACCAGTTTCTACGAAATTTGGAGTTTGTAGACATTTGTGGAGGAGGGCATAGTTTCCTACAGGCTTTTTAGGAAGTTAGTATGGCTGCTGTTCAATTCTCAAGAGCAACTTGAGGCATTCTTGAGAATGAGGTGATTTTTTTTGTTTTTTTCTGCGGCACACTGGCCGTAGAGTTTATATGTTCTCCATAAGGGTGCCTCGGAACCTACCAATGATATACTTATGGCCATCTTCCAACAACTGTGGTCAGAAGGTGGCCATACAGCAACCCTAATGTGCAACTCAGGCCAATCTCAAGTCATTGGTAGGAAGATCTGTGTTGATGCGTGTTGCATCGTGTTGCCCTGCACATCATGAAAAGTGAAAAGTAAGTTTAATTTTCTAGAAGCAACAGTATTTCATTGTGTCGATTTTATGACCTTAAATAAGCCACGGACATTGTGTGTTGTTTACTTAGGTTGTTCCTAAGGCATTTGAATGGCGGCCCTACAAAGAGAGTTCTCTTGGCACGTTGATAGAAAATCTTGGACAAGACCATCGACCTGGTCATGAACTTATGAATGCTGGATTCTTAGAAGGCTGCCTTAAGGAGGCCATAGGAAATTGGCCAAAAATCATTTGTAGGGTGTTCACAGCTGTTCCTATGGGTCATTGTGACCTTAGCTTTAGTGATCCAACTGTTGAGCTCCAACCTCAACAACAAAACGCATGAAGGATATAGTTGCACTAGAAAATTGCTTTTTCTCTGCCAGCATGACAAGATTTGGCACAAATATATATTTTAAAATAATAACAATGATAATCAAGGATACATTGAATCACATTACATCATCGTCTGCATCCCATGATGCAACAGCTCCAGCAATCATGAAAGTGGCTTCCAACAGAACTGCTTTGAGCCTTTTTATATTTTCAGGAAAAAAAAGATACAAAACATGGATATTATTCATATCACTGGACAGTGGTTACATTTTTTTATTTATTTGTTGGAGTAAAAGATGCATTTTGTCAGGATTACAGCAGAGAGAAGCCTTTTGCATCATCTTTAAGCAAAGAGGAAAGTTGCTGTGAAGCTGGACTGCTATTTGTGCATCATTATGTGCCCGATAAATATCATGAAACAGCGTATTTTAAAACACAAACCTCAGAAAGTCATGTTACTGTCTACATATAACATTAAGTGAAACTGAGAGAAAAAAATACAAAAAGTAAATGAAAACAAAATGACAAACTGTCCTTACCTTGTGAATATGTTCAGCGGTCAGCCAAATTATTTTGGTCGCTTGAAAAAAAAGTTGTTGTATTGAAAACTTTCAAATCAATATCAGCTGTTCCTTTACTGTGTAATACAGTCATGAAAAAGAAAGTCTGCCTTCTTTCCATTCAAATGTTTTTGCATCACAGGGCATAACAAAAAATATATAATACGTAGCCAATTTTAAGAGCAGGTAAACAGTACAAGTGATTGTCAGTTATGACTGAGCTGCAGGAAGCAGCCAAACATGCACTGAGAACAGTTGCTTCATCTCACCTCTCCACAGTAAATGCAGTGATGGAGCAGGAGGACACGTTGATCCCCAGGTACTGAAGGTAGGTGATCCCTAGACACCCAGCATGTCCAAAAATCCATGTGCCCATCAGACTATCTGCAATGTTTGGCAGCCCTGCCGCTACTAGCACCGTCAGGTCAGCTATGGCCAGGCTCACAAGATAACAGTTGGTGGGTGTCCTCATGTGGCGCGTGGTGAGGACAACAAGGACCACCATGATGTTGCCCACAATGCCAACTCCGCACACCAGCAAGACCAGAAACACAGACACCGTCTTGTACTCAAGTGAGTCAGAGATGGGAATGCTGGAACTCAGGGAGATGTTGGTCGGGGTATCGATTCTGGAACTCAGGTTGTTGGCCATGGCCGCTGACGGCTGTTTGTTTGTTAATCAAAGTTGATGTTCATTGGTTCAGTGATCTGGGATTAAGACCATCACTCTAAAATGTTTTCATGTCTTTTCTTCTTCATTTAGAACATTCACCCTCAGGTAAAGTCGCATAATGAAAGTAACTGTTTAAAAGGGTTGGCATCTCTAACTGGTGTATCGGATTTATCCCAATAGAGGAGCCTTGAGATAGCTGTTTGCTCACTGATAAGGGCTCTTTAAGCACCCTTGTTGTTTTCCTGTCTTCTTCTTTAATTCCCTTTCATTGGATCCACTGATTGTCGTCTTTGCAACAAATTGAATTATCCCAGAACTTCACCACGACTGATGTGTCACCTAGAAAGAAAAGATTACCTCAGTCAACTGGACAAGCAGATTATTCAGCTCATGCCAAATAACAAAATAAAACCAATATTTAAGAGTTCTGTGCCCCCTGATGTCAGTCTATTCATCTTTTGTTAAACTGGGTATTGTCTTGTTTTGAATGGGCGATGGTGTGAACATAGTTGATGAGTGTTGTTGGGCTTCACAACTCCTTGGTCTCTGCCTACTCCCACCAGACTAACACAAAATTAAGGCCCCAAATCTGCTTCAATCTTTGGTTTTGAGAATTCTATTAGATGTTGGAAATTTTCTCTGAGATTCTGCTTCATGTTGACTTACTTCATGACATCTTTTCTGCACGTTTCTCACCTTCATGTTGTCAATCTCTTATTAAAACAAATGTCCCCCAGTGGTATTCCTTGAGACAGAGTACCACTGGACTGAGGTCCACTGAATTCACTGTCATGCCCATAAAACCAGGGTGAGGCAGTTTTTCCTCTGTAACTTGGGGCGTTACCCTGCTGAAGGTAGCATTTGCAAGATGGTAAACAGCAGCTACACTCAGACATGCTGTGACATTCAAATGATGATTGATTGTTATTGGCATTTTCTCAGCTCCGACCAGTCTGTACACCCTCCTTTGAACTCTCCCATCGACAGTTTCCATTTACAGATTCACTGTTAACAGAAGGTTTTTATTTTATTATTTTACAGAATCAAGACTGCTATGATGAAAAATGAACAAGATCAGACACTTTTATGCACTCTGTAGTTTAGATGGTGCTTAAATTCTGGGAGATCACATTTTTCTTCATGTAAAAGCAGCATGTGAAATGTCTGACTTGTATCTGAAGGCCCACGGGTGGGATATTAGATAACTGCATGGCAAGTATTGTTAAATAAGAGCTTGCTGAGGTTTTTTGTGTTCAGAGTTGCCATTTAGCTCTGATTGTTGGACTACAGAGAACACAAAAGCTTCATACTCTTGTGAGAATGTGTTTGATATATTTTATGGTAATTTGAAGGATGGATTTAATATTTTTGGTATGCAAATGGAGTTGCAAGAAGCGCCAGCTTCTCCTATTATCTTGAATACCGTGAACTGTTGATAGAAAATGGATGGAAGTGGAGAAGTTATGTAAATGTAGCGTTTGAGCAAATCCCATAGGAAAAGACAATCACTTCAGGAGAAACTGTATTCTCTGATCAAAGAAAAATATCAGGACATGATGGAAACATAACATTGAATTCCGTACATTTCTAGCTCTATTATTCGGTCAAAAAGCCAACATTAATTAGCTTCCATCACTCAACTTAATGACTTTTTTTTTAATCAATAAGGGTGTACTTGGCCACCAAGACTGATAATAAGCTCTGGGTAATGACCCATGAAAGTGACACAAAGGAAGTTTCAGGTCAGATGATTCCTCTGTAGCCTTGCAGGTTAAATCACTCTTAGGAGTGTTTCCATTAGTGGGGGTTCTGGGTACTTTTTCAGGGGCTGGACCATTGACACATTTCTCCTTTACTAGGAATGGCCATACAAAAGAGGCCTTCAGGAAAGTTTGTGGGGCTAAAAACTAGCTGGAACGACCTAGCATTGTGTCTCTGCTAATCTGGATTTTTAAATCACGTTCAGCGCTCTCACATGAACATAAATCATGTGAACACATCTCATTTGAACCATTTGAAGCAGAAACATTTTGTTTCAAGTGCATTTTTTAAGATGAAGTTTAAAAGAGAAAATGATCGGTGGACCAACAAGTCAGTTCAGGCTTTTTTGGCGTTTTATGCCACGGAAGAGGTCTAGCAGGATTTTTTTTCTTTTGGTTTGTTTTTGAACCGAATCACTTCCACCGCAAACAAAAACACAAGAAACATCTCTATCCCTTCAATTTTTCCTTTTCTTCCTTGTCTTTCTTTTCTTTGCTGGATTCTTCTTTTTGTTTCCTTATATGCTATTTGCCGTTTGCAAACAACAAAAAATGCACATTGCTGCCATCACAAGATGAGCAGCGTTATTTGTTGAGTGAATGATTCTTGGGTGGCGCCAACGTGTAATGGCGACACGCCTGCTGAAGGTCTGCCCAGCTAAATGTTCCCATCTGGCGGGTTTAACGATGATCATTGTTGACAATCATTGTTGATGTGTGACAAAGTGCCCACAAGAAATATACATTTGTAGAGAGGGACAACCAGAGTGGGAGTCTAAAGTTACTTTGAGGCCATGGAAGCTAGATGACACTTCCTAAAAATGATCGAATATCCTTTTAAATGAAATTTAAACTAATATTTTAACATGGGGAAAGATCTGGTTGGTGTCACGTTAATGGATAATTCACTGATGTCTTATTGACAGATTTCTTGACTTATGACCCATTAACAGGAATGATTTCAGAATTGCCAGGTGGTGGAAAATCTTCCACAGGCATGTCTCTTTAGTTAGCCCTTTGAGTTATTGTGGAAAGCTTCTAATGGACTCCTGAAATGCCTGCACAGTGGAAAAGTGCTGCCGGACAAGTGGGAAAAAAAACTATTTTAATAACACCTTATAAATATTTACAACTTCTGGGTTAATGGAATGTCAAGTTACTGTTAAATTATTGTGTTTCTAAATATCCTTATCATACTATTACAGCATCCCTGCAGGCTTGCCTTTTGCCAAGGAACAATATAGAAGCTATAACTTGCTTTGTAAATTAAAAGGTAAAAAAGTTTCAGAACTGATTTCAGAATTGAATAAAGATCTCTTTTCTTGGCCATGTGCAACTGTCCTGGTCCTCAAGGGCCAGTGTCCTGCATCTTTAGATGTTTCCCTGTTTCAGCACAGCCTGATGCAAATGACTGTGTCATTGTCAGACTTGTGCAGACTGTGATGACATACTGATGATGACTATTAATTTGAACCAGGTGTGTTGGTGCAGGGAAACATCTAAAACAAGCAGGACAACGGTCCTCGAGGACCAGGATTCCCCACCAGCATCTTACATAGTCTTTTGCATCTCTCAGATAAACTGGATTAACTGAGATGTTTAATTTGTCATAAACAGATGAGCTGTTTATAAGCACGTCTGACCAAACTTTGCTGCTAATGCAAAAGTCCTCCAAAACAGCAACAACAACAAAAATCAGTTCACCAATATCACCAGTGATTTTCATCCTGAACAAGTTCAGTGGGAAAGATTCTGCAGAGTTCAGGTTCAAAGCCCTAGTTAAACCAGCTTTTATACTGTAATAGTGGGGACACATTAATAGACAATATTCAAATGTACTTTTTAAGTATCCAAAGCGCTGACATTCAGTGCATAAATCACACTCCATGAGTGCATTAAGATCCGTTGGGTATGACAATCTGACAAAACAAAGAAAAGCATGAATATTTCTCGCCATGTAATACTCTTCTAATGTGCACTTATTATAAAGTTAAAGAAACAATTCTAAAGCTTGGGTGGCAAGGAAGAAATCTGATTTAAACCATTTTCACATTTTAAGAAGCCTGAAAGGGTTTTGAGGTTATTGTCAGGCTGAATGTTTTCACTCTAAGGAGACTTAATATGAATATGATGCTTTTTCAAAGGTTGAAACAAGTTCGTGCAACATTAATGACATTTCTATGACATAATTTGGTTAAAAAAAACCCCCACAGAGATGCAGTTCAAACGCTTACTTTTCAGTCATGTCTTTGCAGTGCTGTTCAAAGCGGTCAGCTGTCAGGGTCAGAGTAAGCCACTCATCTCTGCACCCCTTTTTTGTGGGGTGTGCTTTTTTTAAATGGGTGCTACAGCATTGTAGAGGCACCTCAGGGGTACAGCAGATGGGAATCCTAACGAAATACAGCCTGATCTGGGTCTGTGATGTTACTGTAGCCTGCAGATCAGAACTACTTGCTTGAATGACAGATTTTTCAGATTTACACATGTGGACAATTTTGTTAGTATTAAAGAAAGAAGAACCCACAATGGTCACTGAAATAACTTGAAACTCCCAAACATAGTTATAAATAATATTTCACTGAAAACTGACTAATGAAAGTTTGGAATTTGTTGTTGAAATTAGTTCAACTGAATCAGTTAAAAAAAAACAAAAAACTAATTACTGAAACTGGCCTGGAAAAAAACTTCACATTTTATTACACAACCTTCTGAGGCAGTTGCGGCAATCGTTTCTATAACTCCCAATAAGACTTCTGCACCTGGAGACAGGTAGTTTGCCCCATAACTTCATTCTTTTTAAATAACTATCTTGGATCATCTAAAACTACATTTAAAGCTAACTACTGATAACTACTGATTTTTTAATCAGTGCTTTGATTACATACCACAAGCATTCATTCTGAAGCTCAAAAGGCATTTTCGTTTTCAATGTACGTCCCCTTTTTAAGACAGCTTTTAGTTGCTTTTTTTTCTTTTTGAATTAATTTCTTTTTCTTGACAATTTCGAGACAATTAGTCAGCAGCCAACACTGGAAAAGTCAACCACAGATGCACACACACACACACACACACACACACACAGTGGACTACTCCCCCTGAGGGCTGCCTCTAATAAATTGATGTGGACATGAAATGAAAAGTAATGTCGTTCCAGTACAGTACTCAGCCATCACTAAGCCTCACAGCTGCTCTCTGTTTCATCACATGGCCACAGATCAATTTCCTGGGAATTTCTGACCGCCCATCACAGATGCCGGTTGGTCAGATGTGCTTCAAGAACACTGGTGGGCATCTGTGATTCGGCGGTTCTTACACATCGTTTCACAACTGCCTTTAAACCTCAAGAGGGATGCGATACGCTCGGACCCTTGTGACCCTGAACAGAAAGAAGCGAGCGTAGATGGAGATGAATGGATACGCATCTTTTCAAAATGAGAACTTAATGGAGGGCATGAGGCTGCTTGATTTATATCTCGTTGTGAAGCTCCAGCTGGTTTGCACCAAGACATATAAATATACGTATGGCAGAATAGTAGCTTTGTCACAGATAAAGATTTTTTTTTTTCAAATAAGAAACAGTAAGGCTCCGCTCATCAAATGCCTTGTCAAAAGAGAGTTTGGCCGTATGTCTCAGTGGATGAGGAGCTGCTCTGGATCATTTCTCGGGAGGGAAACGAGGACAAACACTTGCAGACTGTGACATAGCAGCATTTCACGGTGAGTGATGGAGAGTTAGGATCTGTGACAGTGACAGAAGGTCGTCTGTGAGGCGACCAGCAGCTGAGAGTCGGGGGATGTTTGGAAGTCTGGAGCAAACTCTCCTTCAGCAGAAGTTTTTTTTTCTTTTTTTTTGTCCCTGAGTGGTAAAAGCATGAATTGCTTGTCTTACTGGGTGACAGGACCTGCTTTTGAGGTCTTTTGAGGCATGGTGTTTGATTAGTAAGGTCAGACAATAAAAGATTTGCAATTTCCATGTGCAGGTGGACAAAACAAATAAAATGACTGAAATCTATGCTGATCTAGTAATAAAACAAACAATAAAACAAATTTGACTTCATAACTACACAAGAGGCAGGTACACTTTGAGTTCTGACTTTTTTTTTTTTTTAACCGATGCAAACCCTTCAGGCTCACCTGCAGGTTGCAAAGGTGCACCAGAAGTCATGAAGATGGTATCATCTTAAATTCTTTTTGATTATTTTATGAAAATCTCAAATAAAAATGCATGACTGACCTCAGACATGTCATGTCATAAAATGCAAGAATACGCAACTCTAAGAGTCTTATCTGTAGTGGTCACAAGAACATTTTCTGATCAGTGAAAAAGTGCTAAAGGAACTCCTGAACATGGTTTTGAATTAAATGATCCTTAAAGGCGTTTTGGTCAAAGATAAGTCATGAGGGCTGGCAGGATGTAAACATGATTGTAGCTGCACATGAACAGATATTGTCCTGCTCTCTAATTCTGTGTTGTGGAGTCAGTCACTTCTCCAAAAAGCAAAATGTGGAAGTGAAGACGTGCCTGTTCAGGAAACGCGACAGTGGGAGACACTCTTGGATTCCTCCAGCCAGGAGTCCCACGGAGTTCACTTTGGCCAAATCAAGCCAAGAATGAATCCCTTGTCTGGGCTGGACTCATTTATTTCTGCTCATAACGGGACTTGAAGCTTCTGGGTCTTTAATTTTTACTCTCGTGAAAAGGTGAAAAAGACTGGGGTCTATTTAAAGGCACCCAAACGTTTGGTCAGCAGACAGCGCGCAGCTGTGTGCGCGGCGGGTCTTTACATTAAAGCGCTCGAGGAAAAAACTCAAAGGACGGAAAAAAAAGTCGGGGGAAAGGCAACAAAATGACTTCGATCGATTTAAAATAATAATGATAATGCGGGTTACAATGAATAGGATCAATTATTTTATTAGCTGAGACTGAGTACAAATAACCAGAACATGAAGAGCGCAACTTTTTTCCACACACATTTTTCTGAACTTATGTGGGGGGGAAAATACAACATGAAAAAAACCAAAAAAACAAAATAAAAAAACAAAACGCAGAAAATAAAAAGATCATACCTGTTACTGCTTTGTTACCTGCCTGAGGTAGGTTGGAAACTTCTTATTGTTCTCTCTCATTTGCAGGAAAATGAGGATAATTTACCTGGTCAATCTTTGAATGATTTCAGCTTCATCCAGAATCTACTTTAATCCCGTTTCTCATCATAAAACATGTCACTGCTGCGTCCGCGCGTCGCATCAGTCGCCCTTTAAATCCTGACCGAGTCAGAGCCATATTTAACTGTGCTCTACCTGATGTACACACACACACACACACACACACACGCAAGGAGAGAGAGAGCGCGCGCGCGTACGCACGCACGCACGCATACACACACGCAAGGAGAGAGAGCGCTCCAGGGGACTGAGCGCCCTCACACACACACACACACACTCACACGCTCGCACGCGCTACAGCCAGGTCTTCAAAATAAAAGAACCCTGACATGTTATGGAATTTGACATTTGTCACGCACAGCCATATGAAACAATAAACTGTACTCTTTTCCATCCCATAGGTTTAACTTATAAGGGCATAATATTAACGATAAAAATAATAACCATAACCATAATATTCACCTAAGCTTTGCAAGTCTCAGGCAAATGCAACCATTTATGAATAAACATTTTAAATATTAAATGTCATTATTTATTGAACAAAAACTGACCCAAAAGTGCAAAAGTAATCTTTTAAGAACTTATGCTTCCACAGGAGCTAACATGGGAAGTGCTACTCACATATACCTAATTACTTAATCGTCAGCATGTGTGAGCACCTCTATAAATTCAGGGTTTTTGTCAGTGTGTTAGGACATACTCTGTGGTCATAGAAAAGCAAGTGTTGCTGCCCATAAACCTGGGACGGGTTGGCCATTCAAAAACAAGCTGGAGTCCATGTTCTCCAGTAATAAAGATGAATTACAAGTGGAAAGCATGAAAAACAGTTCCCAGTCTTTCTAAGCAACAACTCAGACTATGCAAAGGCTTGGAGTAATTGTTAAAAAAACAAACAAGCCCCACTCTCCAGACTTTTGTTATGATAATAGATATTAGAGTTTATCACAGTACCAAAAGAAAGAAACTACGGCTTGAGATAAGCTCTTCTCTCTGAAAAGAACATGGCAGGACAGCTTAGGTTGGAAAAGTCACATCTGAACACACCATAAGACTTCTGGAGCATTTTACCTTGGACAGGAGAGACCAAAATGGAAGTGTCTGAACATAACGGAATAATGTTGCAATGTCTTAGTCAAAGTCCAGACCTTGACCTGATCGAAATATTGATTGAAACAGTGTGGCTGCAAATAAATAAACACCTGGAAACCTCAATTAACCGAAACAAAGAGAGGTCCAGGCTTCCTCCACAGCCGTGTCACAAACCACTAACACCATGGACAAATGATTACTTAGACTTGTTTCTGCTAAAGGTGGACCACGTGATTTATTTATTTTTTTATTCTTTGTAATGCCCTGAAAGGTCATAGGTGAAGGAGTACTTTAAAGAAAACTGAAATGGTAAGAACTTGCTTTATTTTGAAAACCTGACAGGTTTTCAAGAAAGCAGCCTTGTTTTTTTCCTTTCCTGTCCTCCTGCAGAGTTTCCCCCCTCATTGCTCTTGTCTTCAGTTTAACATCTTCTGAACTCTGAGTCACTTTTAGGTGTGATCATTTGTGCCGCTGAAGCTTCCTGGATGCTGCACACAGTTGACCGACAAAACAAGAGCAAAGTTGTTGTTTTTTTTTTTTTTGGATCTTATCTGAAACATGAAAATTAAGGATTCATTTAGGGACACTTATGGTCTTTCAGTGGCACGCAAGAAAATTGTTTATCTTAGGTTTTTTTTGAATATTTGTATGTTGTGATTGTGGGAAACATTTTACAACATTTAATAAAATGTTGTTTACATTGTATTTTATCATCTGGGCTATGTAGGCAAAACTGAGTCTTGTTTGTTTACAGAATATAAAGAAATTTATTTTCAAGAAAATAAGAACAAGAAGAAGAAGAAATGGTAGGATTCTGGAGGACAAGTATTCCAACTTTGATTCTAAATTCTCCACAAAGTATTTGCCACTTTATTACAGAACAAGAATCCTAAAATAAGTGCAATGGGTAGAATTTATCACATACATACTCTAAAATTCACTGCAGCATTCACTTTGGCTGACTGTCAGGTTAAATCCTCAGGTTTAGATAATGAATGAATGGATGCTTATTCTAGGTGTTTTGTTTTTGTATTTTTGTTTTGCTTCTTGGTCTTGCAGTAAGAGAAGAAAAATGAACCAGTAACTTCGTACATGGTGTGGTGAAAACACATTTCAATCAAATCCATATTTTGGTTTTTAGGTGTTTGGTAGATTATTTGCTCTCACAGTGTTAGAGAGCTCATCACAGTCCTTTTATGGGCCTTAGCTTTCTCACCATCTTCTGTCTCGCCACGATATGCCCAACTGACCAGTCCAAGGAAAGGTGTTGGACTAATAATTTTACTTTTAGTTTGAAAAATACTTTAAATTTAAAGACTCCCGTCTTTCTTATTTTTTTTGCACATTACAACAGAACAGCCCTTGGAAGGCTAGCTGTATTTAGATATTGTATGAATGGTATTTGATACCGTCAAACAGCTGTGCAGTTTTATACCAGGTCTCTGCTGCCATCTAGTGGCCAAAGCTGGAAAACCAAATGACAAGGGCATTGCCTTTTACAGAGAAATGAAATTGTCCTTTACTTCTGTCGTTTTGGATTTTTCCACTCTCATTTCCCATCATGCGGGATACAGCTTTAAATACAACAGGGTTTTATTTCAGATGTCAGTGGCTAGTCAAAAGAAAAAGGGCTGGTAATATTGGCAAGCATTCAAACATAAGACAGGAGGAACTGATACAAAAAGAAATTGGTGGGATCCATTTGACAATGTATTGATTCATTGGGTCGGAAAATATGTTCTTTATTAACCAACCACAGCAGCAGCTTAGGAAACAGCATGACTTTTTTTTTTTTCTTGCTGTCTCTCTCTTTCCCCTGAACCCTGCCAGCCATGCTGTCACAGCAGAAGTTGTCCACATCAGTGACATTGGTCTGAGAAGAACTGACATCAGAACACCAGACATCAGGCCTGGTAGTATGCAACCAAGGTTATGAGACAGTATTTAAAAATAAAATAAAAACCTTTATTTTAGCATTTTTCTTGTGGCTTCTGCAGGCTCTGCAGAGTCAGTGTCTTCTCTGATTCCTGCCTCTCCACCTTCCTGCTGCAGTTGTACATCCTCTCCTTCTGCCTCCACCCCCCTGACACCCCACTATCAGATTGATGAAATAAAATCATCATGAAGGGAAGACATTTGGAAAAAAAAATACAGAACGGGAATATACAATATTGTACAAGTATAAGATTAAACTTCATTTTCTTACTTTATCTACAATAAACTCTACGTGAACTGTCGAACATAAAAATAAAAACGTAAATAGAGCGCACAATCCCACTGATTTATGTACAATAACCTACTGTAATCTGCCACTCATTCATCTATAAAAGCTTTTTTTTTCAGATATTATTTTCATGTTGTGTCAAAAAGTGGTCAGTGTTTGGAATCTGTTCAAATAAAATTTGAACATTTCCAAATTTGATAAAACTAAATACTTGTAATAACCATAAACTGCCATAATCCACATTTTGTTGCGTTACAATGAAGTTTAGCAGCTAAAACCACAAGGAAACCTTTAGTTTATGCTCTGTTGCGGATTTTATAAAAAACATTGCTCTACCTTGTCAGTCAACATATTTCTTTCTTCTGTAGTTTCTTTTTTTTCATTTTCTTTTAAAGTTAATCTAGCCTTCAGTTGGTAAACAAACCCACATAGGCCTCCCCCTTAGCTGGTCGGCTCAATTCATTTCAGGCGGTTGCAACATTGTAGTACCGCTACTGACTTATAGGGGGCCCTCAAAAACCCCTAAAGTTCTTCAGTGTTGCCTTTAAGTTAAAGAAAAAAGCTGAATACAAAATTATAAATAATTTCGTCTTCCAATAGTGCAACAGGAAGACAATAGTCTTTGTTCCATGTTTTTTTTTAAATAAAATCTATTTGTTATTTTACTAGAAAAATTGATTTAATGAGTTGTTTAACAACTCCTAGAGTTAAAGAAAAATGGGCAGAAATAACTGAAGCCTTCTGTTGGAAGAGTCTGAATATAACAAATGCTCCCAAGTGCACTAGCAAAAAGATGTGACGATTTCATTGCCCAGGATCAAATGTGGTTTTCTATCGGCTGGGGAGAATTTGACCATGTTTTTTCACAACAATCCAAGAGCAAAGAGAAAAATCAGAGAGAACAAGTTTCAGAAGCGTTAAAAAAAACCCCTGAGAACAGAGAGAGGGATGTTTGTGTAAGTAGCTGTGGATTTAAAAATAGAATGGCAGTTCTGAGGATGGAAATAAAAATTTCTTGTCTCGATAAAGACAAGTATGACCGTGTGGGGTCATTACCCAAATCACCAGAGAAAAAAAAATAAAAAAATAAAAGGTTATGAATTGCATTTTCTTACAGTGAAATTTCACATACAGCTGCTGTCAGCGTACCTCCTTAAGGAGGAAAACAGTTGATGGGTCCAATCAGTAGGAAAGAAATCCACAACACTGAATATACAAATTGGGCACAATCATGAAGTTCATACCACACACACATATGTTCAAAATGCATAAAACCTCCCATGTCTTCCCAATATAAAATGTCACTAATTATGAAAGACAACTTTTCATCCCAACCACATCTTTAAAGAAGAAAAAGGTTAGAAGAGCAACAGCAGGTTTCTGAAACCCAATCTGTTTTACTCACTTCATTATGATAGAAATGGGTATAGACACTTTCAATGCCAGCCTATCAACAAAACTTGCAAATCTAGCATAATACAAAGTTCAGAGCACTGTGACATTAATTTAAACCTGATAATCTTTAGAGCAAAAGGAACTGATTTCTCTCTGGTAACAGCTCCAACTAATTAACACACAGCTGCAGTTGAGTTGAAAGAGTGTCCGACTTGTTTTTGATCTTATGACACTTAATATGGTCCCCTCCGATCTGTTACTTCATAGAATCTTTCAGCCATGACAGTTTGCTCATTTTAAATAACATTTTTAGTTATAATTACCTTTATAATATCCTCATTGAGTCTGACAGTCATGGTGTGATTATGTTTTTGTGCAGCGCTTGATGATATGGATCTGGAATCATTTCTGGAAAAGCTTGAAAGCTTTGTCGGGCCTCGAGAATGTGGTTCTGCTCAGTTACTCAGTTCCCCAGTACAGGAACTCAGCCCTCAAATTAAAGAGGACTAGCTTACCTTGACCTTACAAAGCAGAACAAGGGTTAAATAGTCACATTTCCTTTTGAATGATCCTCACTGAGTATAATGACCTAAATTATCTAAATGTCTGGCATTATAAGAGCCGGCGGAAATGTCAGAATAATAATGAAATACACTTGAATGTGTCCTTTAGCAGAGGAGACACAGCACCTTCCTGTATGAACAAATCACTGGGATTTCGTTTAAATGTGTTTGTAGAATGATTTGCTATGCAACATTATATTTGTGGCTTTAATTATATTTCCATGAATGTGCCCAGATATGACCCAATGGGTTATGTAGAGTCAGTAAAACCCTTACCTGAACAAAATTTGCAACACTTTGTGAAAGCAAAAACATCACCAGAGGTTTTAATACTCGGATGAGATTTTGGAAACTCTGCACTGTTATTGTTCATACATAGTGACATGACCACTGAGACTGGCTTTTGTTTCAGTGGTCTGTTCTATGTGAGGCAGACTGATCAGTAGAATACTGGAAATAAGGCTGGAGCTAGCTGGTGTTTTTGACAGCTGCATACAACTCACCCTGATTCACCTCAAGGACATCGCAGACCCTCTCCTGGATCCCCTACAGTTTGCCCACAGAGTCAACAGATCTGTAGATGATGCTGTAAACCTGGCCCTCCACTCCATCCTCTGGTATCTGGACTCCCTGAGATCTTATGCCAAGATACATTTTGCAAACATCAGCTCTACCTTTAATACAATTGTCCCAGCTCTGCTCTGAGACAAGGTCTCCAAGCTGAATGCACCTGACTACCTGTGCAGGTGGATTATTGACTTCCTGACAGACAGACAGACAGACAGACAAACAGAAGTTTATGTCTCTGATTCCTGCAACTTTAGCACTGGATCATCCCAAGGCTGTGCTCTTTCTCCTATTTATCATGGCCGTGCACCAACAGCTGCACATCTGGACACCACCCTGTTAAGCTGCTGAAGTTTGCAAATGACACCACCCTCATCGCCCTCATCTCTGATGGAGACAAGTCAGCTTACAGGAGTGAGATAGACTGTCTGGTGTCTTGGTGAAGCATGAACAAGCTGGAGCTCAACACTCTTAATTGGAGGGCAGTGGAGATGATAGTGGACTTCAGAAAGAACCCAAGCTCCCAAAGGATGACCCATTCATCCTTTGTGACACTCTGGTGACCTCTCTTGAGTCCTTCTGCTTTCTGGACACCACCATCATCCAAGGGCTCAAGGCCAAGCTGCAGCACGTCATTCATTCTGCTGAGAAGGTGATTGATTGCAATCTCCCGTCTCTCCAGGAGCTGCATCTCCATCAGGACAAGGACCTCATGCCACATAAACAGTTTCTTCTCCACTGCAGTCAGCTTACTGAAGACTCCCCTCCAGCTCTAGATTTGTCTCAGTCCAAATGTTTCTCCAGAAACTTTGTGGGTTGTCAGCCTGTATTCTAGTAAAGTTAAATCTGGGTTTTGAATGTTTTAATACAGAGGTCCCCATGGAATTTTTCCCACTCATGTTCAAAGGGGAAATGGATGGTGCAGACGGGGACTTATCTTAACTTTGGGCTTCAGCTTGAACGTCTTAAGGTGTTTTCTTTGGCTCAATTTAACATCTGCACTAAACAGATCAACATGGAGTTGTACTTCCTCTCAGCTACATCCTGGCTGGTTGCTACAGATCCAACCTTATGCTTCTTGATGTCATTTGCGATTGTATTTAGTCATAGCCCTCTGACACCCAGGGCTCCAACATATGTGTGGTGGCTCATGAAGCAAATGTATCAAACCACTGAACCAAAGGGGTGGCTTGGTCACTTAACTGCTGATGTTAGAAGTAGCTGAAAACTTCAGATGTCTGGTTCAGTTTGTCAAAGGAATATTTTAGTGGAAATGAGCAAGTGTATCACCGAATAGAGTGTCCTTATTTATTTATTATTTGTTTATTATTTATTTATTCATTTGTTTATTTTTTGCAGAATATTAGTTGCTATAAGAGTGAGTAGTGTAAAGATTATGTATTTTGTAAAGTATTGTAGAGCTCAGTAGTTAATATAGATATATATTGGTTACATAGATAATACCAGATAGACATAGGCAGTCAGTCATAATTAACTTAGAGCAGATTACATAAGTTGTTACATTATTTTTATTACACCTGTGTTTACACAGGAAAACACCATAAGGATAAGCCCTCCAGCATGTTGTCAATACAAAAAACAATTAAATAAGTGCTGTCCTTGATGCCTGTAGTAACTAATGACCAGTTGGTGATAAAGTTAAACTGTAGATAAACTTCTTTAAGCTCACTAGCACTCCCTTTCTACTCACCAATCCTGAACTTTACCAATGACACCCCCAAAATTTGCATATTGGCACCAGTCCCATGTGAAAACTATGATCTGCATTGTTGAGAACATCTTATTAATGTATGCAGTATTCATTAAATGTTTCACACAACACAAAATGCAAGTATATATCGGTGTACAATTAGACGTGCCAAAGAAAGACCCTTTAACATGCAAATTGGTGGGATTAAATGATACACATCTTGAATGCACTTCACAGTGACCACTAACTGTCTTAGCCTGCTTAAGCACTGATTGAAGCCTCAAGTAATGAAACTCAAATCAAGTGTCACCTTCAACAAAGCCTCAATCTGCCATCAGATATGAAGTTGCATTAACCTGGTCTTCCAGCCTCTTTAACATGCTCATTTACAATTATCCTGAGCTCCTCAGACACAGCTCTCCTTTAGCCCACGTTCAGTGTCATGCATATTATACCCATCAGGTTTGCCAACATGGTGTGAACAGCTGATAAGTTCTGAGTACCATTTGAAACATGATTAATGGAGAGTTGAGTTGTTGGGGTAAGCCAATTCAGGAAGTCCTTGCAGAGTACAAGCATGCAACAGAAAGAAAACTGAAGTGTGTCTGTGGCCACAAGGAGGCATCAGATGGTCCACATAAGCACCTTTGAAGGTGAGAGGAAATAGATATTTTGCAGGACAGTTTTGTTCAGGACACCAAACACCTGTCTGTACAGGGAGGTCAGAGCAGTGCTAATACAGGACCATGTTGTTTCAGGAGCTAGATTGTTTCAAAAGAGGGAAACATCAAGCCAGTCTTTGCAGTAGTGCAAAGCCTTTTTTTGCTGGGTTATAACCACAGGAGCCAACAGTGGCATCTTGGTAATGCCACTGTAATAAAATCCTGGATACCTACTGTAAATGCCAGGCTGACTGGCTTGTCCAGTAGGCTTGGAACCTGAGGGGAAACAGGCATCACTATTTACTGTAGCATCTAGGTTTGTCTGGTCATAGCAGCTCTGGCTTTAGTATCACCTTACCTCTTTGTGGAGGTGTCAATTAGGTGATGCTTCCAGCCAGCAAGAAAGCAATCCAAAACAGAAACAGAGGAGGCCTCAGTAATGCACTGTTCCCAGAGGCACCACCACTAGACTAACACAAAACTCAATGTTTTGTGGCACAGACATAACTCTGCAGGAGATGCTTTTACATGATCCTCAGAGGAGCAGGAACTGGTTTCTCAAAGGTAACAGCTGCTGCTGACTGGTGCACAGCAGCAGGTGATTTGAAACTGTGGACAGACAAACATGGTAGACTTGTTAGTGGTCTTATGAGTGTTACATACAGTCAACGTTTTGTCTATTATTCCATATCATCACTCAACCTTGACATGCCTTAATAATCTAGAGAGCTCATTGTGTGGCAGATGAAGCCATAAAGCCCCCAAACAACCCCACCAGCCATATCTTTCAAAGTTGTAATAGTATTCTTTTCTTTAAAAGCTTATTTTTTTCTGTCTGTGAGAATAAGCCTGATGCAATTTGTCAGATAGCTTCAGTCTTGTCACATCAGTCTAAAGAACATTTTCCCATAGCTATTGTGACTTTAGTATGCATTTTAATAAATTTAGTGATTTGTATTTTTTTCCAATATTCATTTTATTTCAATAGTGGAGTCATCCTGGGATTTCTGCCTTGGAGTGTGATGTTTTTAAAAAGTTTGGTCAGTCAGACTTTAGCTTGAACGTCCTTGATCCTTTGTCTGTCATCACACCATTCTTCTGATCAGTTTGAGGTTGGATGTCTTTTAGACACATCCTAGGAAGTTTTTTAAAATCCCATGAATCTTAAACTACTTAATAAAAATCAATTAAAAAAAGGAATATGAAGCTACTTGTTGATCATCTTATGGGCTTTACCTTGAACATTCTCATCTATAATCTTCCTCCTGCGGTCCTGATAATGATGAAATAATTGGTTTTTAAGATGACATTCGTGATCATTATAAAGGAATCTGTTGGGGCTATTTTACAATATCACTATAACATAAATGTGATTTGAATCAGGAAAAATGAAAGCAAACTGCAGAAAGCAGCTGTGGCCACAAGGTGGTATTACATGGTGGTAAGAGCTTCTGTCCAGTGGGCCTGGAGTGGATCAGCATTGCTTTATAGAAATTCTGTTTTTCCAACATCTGTGACAAATGGAATTGATTATATGCTTCAGTGCCAGAAACATAAGAAGCATGTACATTAAGAAATGTTACATTTGACAGTTGGATTGAGACTGAGTCAGTGAGTTGACATGTCTTTTCTGAAGAAATTTAATGGCTGCCATCTTCCCTTGTCACTAACACTGGTTCCTGATTCCACCTACTTCTTCTTTTTTTAATCTTCTTTTTTTTTGTCCATTTTCTATTTTCAAGGTATTTTGGCCTGCATTTTCTGTCCTGAAAATTTGATGTCTTCTTTGCATGCTTTACTTTCACAACCTTCCTGTTTTTATTTTATTTGTTCCAAATTTTGGGGGGAAAAAGAAAGAGAAAGATAGGAAGAAAGAAACATCCATCAAGTTAAATTACCTTCATGAAGAACTTTTAAAACTTTGTCTACAGGTTCACTGACAGTTTTTTATTGACTCTATAGACTGTATAAAAAGAAGTGGACAAACCCTGAGTGATGTCATAGTCTATGGTTCTTGACAGCGCAGGGGGAGGAGCTGACATCACTGAATCATGGCTAATCCAGAAATCAGCAAATTCTGATCAAAGATGTCCATCCATGTCAGATATTGCTACTGAAACAACATCCAAAATAAGTGCTGCCAGACCTGAAACGAGGACTGCCTAAGTTATCGAGGATCCGCCACTCATGTCATCGCTGAGTTGCCCAACCATCCTCCTGATGATCCTGCATTCGGGATCCACAGGTACCTGTGGTAGAGCTAAGTCAGCTACCACTGGCTGGCTGTCAACCTGGAGGAGTCCTAGAGTGGTTTGGGGTCCAAAGTGTCTCATTTGGGGCCCCGCCTGCTCTAACCACTGCAAGAGGTAGCAGCCAGTGAGCTAGGGGCTGTGTGGCCTACTGTTATCTGCTCACTTCTGGTTAGCAGCCTTGGATCAGGGGCAAGGACAACTGCTTCCAGCTGCTTCACTAAGCTTCAACCCCAGGCTCACCCAGAATCAGTTGCAATGACCTCTTGTACATTTATTAGCACATATTATCTTTAAATGAATAATAATTATACTTTATAAGGTCATTATTCACAGCTCAGTAGTCAAGCTCAAAGAAAGTAATAAGTAATTAAAGAGACAGGTAGTGTTTTGCCAACATAGACTGCAACGCAGCTGTCACCTAAAAAAACAAAAAAAAAAACCTTTAACCATAACTCTGCATAAATTTGGAGTTTAACATAATTTATCTATAGTAAATAAAAAATTAACAACCAGTACAATCATCATGGTTGTCAAATGTAGCTAAATGGCAGCTAATTTTTTTTCTTTTTTCTGAATCAGGGTGTTAATATACTTATTTCTAGAGTAAATTTGGATATTTTAACATGAGGGCCAAGTGAGACTGACCTGATTTTGGAACCAGCTCCTAGTAGTCTTTCGAGGAACCTCAAGTTTTATGACTTCTGTGTCAAAGACAGCTGGACGTGGCCCCTTGGCTGGATCCATGCTCCCATGTTGATCAGTAAGGTACAACAATTTATTAAGATCTGCAAGAACTCTGTTTTAACAGAAGGCTGATATGCATATTTGTGAAGATAATTGCTGAAGAAATGCAAGGTATAATGAGAGTATACCCCCCAACCCCCCGAAGTTGGAAATAGATGTAATAACTTTCAAAGCCAGATTTCTCAGTTCAGTCTGTGATTTTTTTCTTCGAGGAGCAGTGATTTTGCCTGTTTTGTCAGAGGTTGTAGCACGTCACCTCACACTGATGTTTAGATCTGTTGCATGCTTGTCCCCACATGGTGTCACTGTATGCATAAATGTTGTATCAGGCCACCTCAATCTGCAAGGGCACTTTTAAATAGTTTTATTAGTTGGCTTTTTCATGCCTCCTCTACAATAGCATGAGTAACATGCAATTTCAATCTTCTTGTTTCATAAGCAAGGTAATAAAGAATTCATGTTCTTAACGTCCATATTTTTGTGGTACAGTAGACTGAACCTTCTGTAGACGTATCACAGCCTGTACAGTCTTTTTACAGGACTCAGTGGAGTTTTGTGAAGCGGCATTAAAGGTGGAGGATTAGTAATAGGAAGACAAATGTTCCAGAAAGAGTCACTTTGAGACAGTAAAATTCATCTTATGATGCCAATAAAGCTCCTTGAATTGAATTGAGGGAGTGGAAATGAGTGGGGGGAGAAGGGGGGGTTCAGGGCGGGGGGAGCGGGAGGGGGGGTGACGGAGGAAGACAACAGATGACAGATGGTGGGTACCAGACAGAAATATAGGAAGAAAGGAAAGGGGGGAGACGTGGGGAAGAGAGATGATGGAGCAGACAGTAATCTGAATGGAAAGAAGGTGATACGGAAAGATAGAGGAAGACAATGCAGCCAGCAGGACAGGATGAAGAGAAAAAGATGAGATAAAAGGAGGAGAAAAGCAAAGAAGGAGAGTCTCTGAGGACCTGTGCTGCATGTTCAGCCTCTCTGCTCTATCTGCATTGCAGCTCAGGTCAGGGCTTTTTGGGCTCCGAGACTCGCCGCTCCATCATCACCCCCTTTGATTGATTGCTGCTTTGTCGCACTCTGATTAAGATGCTTTGTCTGTTTCTATTGACATCTTGCATGTATTCTTCTGCATTATCAATCTCTCAACCCCATATTTCCACCCCTCTCTCAATTACCTCTTATGCTGTCCAACTGCTCGCTCTCTTTTTCCCCTCTAGAAAGGTCAATATCATCTATTAGATATACATTTGCTGACTGTTGTATTATTTATCCAAACAGGGGAAGAGGAGATGCTCTATTAAAAGCTCAACTGACTCCATCTATGGCTATGTCTCCATTAATATCCCAACGATGCCCCCCCCCCCCCCCCCCCCCCACACACACACACACACACACACACACACACACACACACACACACACACACACAGTCGTGTGGATATATGTACAAAAGAAGAGCTTTTATTCTGTTCTGTGTATCTGCAGAGGATGAGCAAGCAAGTTAGAGTCCACAGGCAGACAGTCCAGTGTGGTGGGTCAAAACAAGAAACTTGAGGCAATGATGTCAGATGTGATTCTTGTTGGAGGATACTGCTGTTTCTACACCCTACCCCTCCCTTCCTCTGGCAGGAAACTCCCCAGGAGAGTCAGAGTAAAAACACAGGTCACAGTAAACTCACTATTGATTACTACAGGCGTTTGACTCCCTCAGAGAATATTTTATGAATGCCATACTGACACCACAGGAGATAAAAATATCATAGGATACAACACTCTCCTTGTTGGGATATAATTTAATACTGGAGACGAGTAATCAGTTACAGGGGGAACATTATGAGAACATTACAATGGTTTTTCTGTTCATCTCATAAGATGGCACATCTCCATGGCAGGCAATACAGAGGCAGAAGAATTTTTATATGAAAATCCAGTCTTATGTTATTGAGAATATAATCAAGTAAAACTTTAATGTTATCGTATGCAAGCAACATAAAAATTCATTTGGAATAGCACATGAATGGACAACCGGCTGATAGCCTGTGAAGTTTTTATTTTATTCCATTTCATTGTTTCAATATAAGATGTTTTTATTTTCTTTCTTTCTTTTTTTTTTCTGACTGGGGATAGTACCTGGGAGGTACAGACAGCAATACAACCGCCATGAACAGAAAATGAAAATAGGTGTAAAAGTATTGTTATTCCACATGTGGAAGGAATATATAATAAACTGTGAGAATTATCTCGAACACTTCCAGGAACTGAAAAAAAAAAAAAAAAGATAAAGGTATAACAAAAATAGTTCACCCCAAGCACAAAATACCAAACAGACATTGAGTAAAATAAATAAATAAATTAGCCAAATAAATATTCTGTAAATAAAAACATACATACATTCAACCAGGCTTTAAACATGGAGGTCAATAAAGATTTACGTGATTTTCAAGTCCACCTGTGGTGGCTTTAATAATAATTTACTATATATTGTTGGTACACTTACATGAAATAAAGGGAAAACAACCTAATGCTCACTGAAATAACTTGAAATGGTCAAAAATATAAGAAAATAGCTTATTGAACATCGCCTAATTCAAATCAGACATAGCATTTTAAATGTGGTTGAACAGAATCATTTGACAGAAAAAAAAAGATCTAATGTAACTGGCTTAGGCAAACAATTGATACCCCTAGGAATGATAGAAAACAACTTAACCACAGTGACATTGATTATTTATACCTACTTATTCCTATTCAGGGTCACAGGGATCTGCTGGAGTATCAACAAGATTGAAGACAAGTGAAACACCTCTTGATCATGGTATCAAGAAAAGCAAGCTGATAGTTAGGTTTATATGCGATCTGATGTTGCAGCAGTGTAAGTTTTCTTTGTGAGAGTAAAGGTGAAGGTGTCCTACATTAGTCCTCTTGGCAGTCTGATGGAACAAACTTTAATGGGACCTGAGACGGATTCTGTTTGAGAAGACTAAAGTCAGAGAGTGAAGTACAGAAAGACAAAGACAGAAGACTGTGATGGATGTGGTGTGTGTTATTTATAATGTACCTGTGTTTGTGTAATGAGGTGTGGTGTGTGTAAATGAGTGTATGATGGAGGTATGGTTATGTTGGATTTAATGCCCTCCAATTCATCCCAGAGCTGAAGCAGTCCATAAACAGTGACGTTGACTTCCAACACAAGTTCAGCAACAACTCATGATTGCAACCAGAACCTCAGGCTGAATCACAGTTGGTACTAGTGTGCTGGATCAGTGCATTGCAGCAGACCTCCACCAGTACACTGGATTTCCTCTCCAGCCCATCAGGAACCATCTAGCTGGCCAACTCCCCTAAAAATGCAGGTAAGTGTAGGTGATGAGCCCCCAGTCCTGAAGCTGGACTTAAAGTGGAACAGCAGTGGGAACTCACAGCACCTGCAGCAAAGAGGACTTGGCACATGGGTGGAGAGGGGCCCCAGACCCACCCCTGGAAGCACAAAACAGAAGGACGAACCAGACCTACAAGACAGAGTCAAGAGCACTCCCACACAGGTCCCCCAGCCACAGAGACCACTACATCTCATGTGGATCCAGAAAAGGGGGGACATCCTCGGCCCCACCAGCACAAGCAGCCAGGGAGGGACGGTCAACTCACGAGAACCAAGCAAGCCATAGCAGGGGAATGCCACAAGCATTGAAGAGCACTCCCAATCACACTAGCGTCCTAGGAGGTCTTTTGCTGTGGGCAGGAAGGATCTCTTGTGGTGGTCTGTGCTGCAGTGGATCTCAGGAAGTCTCTGATTGAAGACGCTCTGCTGGTGAATCACAATGTTGTGAAAGAATAGGCTGACATTTATGTTGAAAATTCTGAGAAGCTCATGTTTTTTCCTCCTCGCTTCTGAAGTAACACAACACACCCACAATTTAGTATATCAACACTTGACATCACCTTATACAAAGTAAGTGAACAGTATCCTACTCGTACGTCTGTGCCCATGGATAAAATAGTTCAATCAAACTTAAGGCCTGATTGCTCCTTCAGTTAAAGTAAATAATAACTCTGGTGACAAAGTACTTAAGTACTCCTGAGGAACTGCAGTGTGAGTTGATGTTAATTCATAAGTATCCAGTCTGGGACAAATAAAGACAAATAGAACACAGTGCCTTCAGAAACCACGTACATAGATGTGGAGCAGGACATTTTCTCTGAAACATTTAATTCACTGCTGTACTGAAGTAGTTCTGATCATTTCACAGGAAAGCCAACAATGCTAAATGTGACTAAAAAGTATATTAGTTCTTTTAAAGTGTGTTTGTCCTAACAGTACCCTCAAAAACATGGGTGACAAAATTCACAGTCCTCATTACATAAATTTATTTTCTCCATACATTCATTTTTTTCTGCTGGAGTCTGCTGGAAAATATTCCAACTGTCACCAGTTGAGTGCAAAAAGTTTTTCTTTGCAGACCGTGTTACCCCCAAGAAATGTCCATGTATGTTTTTAACATCATTCTCATTTCTTTTGATACTACACATCAACTTTTGCATTTCAGGGCTGCAGCACATTCAAAACAGGGCAATTTACTGATTTTATTGAGGTAAAAAAAAAAACCAACATTTATGTTTTTTACCCTTCATGGTGGCAGAGGCCATGTCTCTGGGTTCAGAGGCAGTGGAGATGAATCCTCACAGTGGAAATGTATATTGTGGTCAGATGAAGTTACATGTCTTTTTGGAAACATAAAAATAATAAAGGAGTGCCATATGCTCCAGAACAAAGACAGTTTGGACCATCCAGGATGCTATCAGTGCCACGTTCAAAAGCCAGGCTCTGTGATGGTATGACATGGTAAGAGTTGTGCTGGGAATCGTTATTTACACTTTTGTGTTGGCAGCTTTAATGATGGATAGACAGTAGGTTGAGATTACAGATCAACACACTGGAATAAGAAAAAATACATTTTCTGATCCAAGTGACCTCATAAAACAATTCTTTTTCTGGGTCACACCAATGTGGCATTAGATATACGGATATCTAATGCCTGATATCTTGCAGACATGCTCATCTACATACATCATGCACATGTCTTCATATCTTACGCATACCCTCACATACACATACACAAAAACATGATATTTCTGCTTTCAAGTGGATTAGTTGCTTACGCACCTGTCTAATCATTAGGTTGTCTGCAAAGAAATAAAAGCTTGTTCGTCTATTGAAAGAACTGACCTTTAACCATTAATAAACTTTTAAATTCAGGAGCACAAACTTATCAAGAAGCAGAATGTTAGACTCAAGATTTTTAAAAGTATCATTTGTTTGGGAATGGGATATAATTTCTCCCCATCATTTATATTATGCTTATAAGTCTGGCTTCAAATTAAACAGATCCAGTATTTTTAAGCAAAGCAAATGACTTAAGCTCAGTCTGGACATATCAGGATTGTAATTGTTTTAATTTTTGGAGCAGTTTCTAAAACTGTTCATCTGACCCTAAAGGCAGAAATAAGAAAATAAATGTTTTGAAGCCTGGAATTAATACTTTGGTTCAAGTTTTTTTATTTTACATATTTTAAGTCTGATGTGACAAAAGTGTATTTGGACAAGGATGTGGATCTTGAGCTTGGCACTTGAAAACTGAGTGGTTGATACTGTAACTTCACATTAACATTTGGGAAAGTATGGATTAAAAGTACCCAAAAGTTAAAGTAACTCATACGAGTTCCTAAAATAAATGTGTAGGAGTCACAAGAAAATAGACAGGGAACTCAGTAGGTAAGAAAGCTGATTTTTAAAAAGTCCATTAAGTCAGTTTGTGCAGCCGTAACTTATTCCTGTGTTTAAACTTATTATTGGATTCTTTTATCCATTTCTCACCTTTTTATGGTCATAGGGACAGTGGGCTGCAGTCAGCTCTCATCAGGCAAAAGGTGTGCATTTATCCAAACATTAGATGATGCAATGTGTACCACTTATCTCCACATTCTTTTCATCACCAATTCCTTAGAATGATCATTTTTACCTAAGGTGTGATCAGATGTCTCCATTCATGTTTAAATTCTATATTTTGATCCAACTCGTTATTTGTCAAGTGTATTTTGAAACTTTTTGAAATGTTCTTTAGACTCACTTACATTCTACTGGCCACTCTTTACAATTGTATTTTTGATTTTGGAGTTCTTTTAATCAATATTCCATAAAATATTGAGAACCATCTGTCTGGAACAACTTATATCTAGCATTGCATTCTAAAAAAGCCCCTATCTTATCCAAGCAATGTCTTACCTAATCCTCTATACCAGCTTAATCCTGTTTGTCCTATTTTGTGGGGGGTTCACTGAAGGAAGTGGCTGAAATCAGCACTTTTCTTCAACTGGGCTAATTTTTAAAACATCATTACAGCTAACCATAAAGTTTTAATAGGAGCATCAGTGCTTGTGTCCCACGTTTTGCCCTTCTTTTCTAAGCACGAGGTCATTAGATATTAAAAGCAGATTATGAGTTCATTACAGGCAAATAATCATGATATAATATTCTTCTGTGCAATTTGCACAATGTCTGAAAAGCTTGAGGCTGCTTGGACCTGGGGACGGGACTGTGGAGTAAACAGCCTCATAACAAAGTAATTACAGTTCCCTAATGCATTATTTGATGGCAGATGTACATCAATTTCAAATGTAACAACAATGAAGCACTCAACTTCAAAAAATGCTGAAAGACCCAAATAAACTACAGTTGAAATTATTCACAATCCAAGTCATCTATGTGGGTTAATTACATCCAGAGTCAACACACATAAAGTTGATTAAATTACTTTTAGAAAAAAAATCACCATCAAATGTGCAGCATGCTGTGTTAACACGAACAAAAATGTTATAGAAATCCTGTAGAGATCTAACAGCATGAAACATGCATAAATCGGGTTCAGTAAAAGACAGAAGGCAGATATGGCAGCAATATGAATGTTCAGATGAGTTAGTTAATGGATCCTGAAGTGGAGGAACCAGCTGAGCACAAAAACACACATTCCATTACTAACACCCACCGAACCCTACCATCACAGTATTTATTGTCTTAACCGGCACTGTGATGTGACACTCTTGATTAAAACTTCTTGAGAGGAAGAGAAAAGAGGCAAGAAACTGCTGTGGTTAAAACAATATAAGATTTTTTTTTTTTTTAAAAAGGCTTCAAATGAACTAAGAGAGAAGCATTGCTAAGCAAATTGTCAAAAATAAACGTTTTCATACTAAATATTGCCTTGTTTAAAGTGTGATTTATGTTTTTGTGTATCAGCGATGCACCGCTGGCATTTATACTTCTGCGTTTGCTTCACAATTACACCCTTAACCAGTAGTGTATGTTCACTTCTGCGGCAGCGGAGCTCGCAGCGCCGAGTTTCCTTTTGTTGACGCCCTGAATGTATCTCTGTCATAGCAATGGAGCAAATAAAGTATATTTCACATGAGTTGGAGCAGATAAATGTTGACCTTCAGTCACTTTTACTGACAATGAAGCACACTATTGTCCTACCTAACTTGAAAATGAGAAAGGAGAATTAACGGCAAGAAATTAAAAAAAAAAAAAAAGCTGCCAATCATGTTTCTTGCAATCCGTGTCGATGAGACCAAGCGTCAACCATTTAATTTCTGGGCTCATGTCTGACTAAGATTTGTTTGTTATAACTTCGTTTCACCTAATTTGAGCAGTAATTTTTGATTGGCTGTTGGCTTTCTGAGCAGCATGGTTCCGTCCCATGCAAAGAAGAATGTCCTTTCTAATCACTCTTCAGAAACCTATAGATTACATGACCTAATGGATCATCACATTTTTTTACAGTCTATGGCGTCAACAGAGAGGATCTGCATGGTGACACTGTCAGTTCAACAGAGAAACATAAGTTAGGTTCTAAGACCGATGAGCTGTAAAGAGTTGATCGCTAATATTTTAGTCAAACGACATGACAGGTGTGATTAAGATTTTAGATTAAGATTCTTGGAAATTAAGGAAAAAAAGAAGGAAACAAGATGGATTTGTGAACCTGAAACTTAAATTCAGTTCAATTACAACCCCGGCAAGTGTTATGTGGACCAGCATAAACTAATATACCATTAATAGTATTTGATTGAATTCAATTAATTTGCATGAACAGATTATTTAGAGTCCAGTTCATTTCAAGAAAATCTAATTTATTACAAATGCATCCATACTGCCAATTCTTAACAAAACAACCTAGTCAAGGAAACCTGAGACTGCAGTGAATCTCACTTTGATTTAGTACAGCAGGCAGAAATGGAAAGCAAAAGGCCCTTTTTAACAGGAAGAAACCTCCAGCAAAAGCAAGCTCAGAGGGGGGTAGTACTGTGCTTTCTCCAGCATTAGGATTTTATGTGTTTTTTTTTTTTGTTTGTTTGTTTTTTTCTGAAACGTCAGCGTTTTTGGTTTTGATGTGTTTTCCTCCTCATGTCTGTTATGGTCCCTTACATAATTTGTCACAAGCATCTTTGACTGTTTATACTTCTGTCACATATTAAACAGATTAAAACAGGTGTAGAAACAATACAGAGTCAGATGCATCCACACAGAGCATAAACCGTATATGTTGACTTATTGTGTGTTGACTTATGCATTCAGCTGTCAAATGTTTCCAAGGTCATTTTGCCCGCTCAGACTAAAACTTCACCTGGCAGCTTCCAGAGTGTTAGGAGCTTTCTGCTCTGAGTTGTAACCTGAGCAGATTCTTCCAAACAAATGGGACCAAACTGGGACCCTGTTCCAGGAGTGAAAGTAAACACATATGCGGGGTGTTCAGGGGGACGGATGAGCCTTGAGTGTGAATTTTTCCAGGACGGAAAACATGTTGTGACTTTCACTTTTCCCTCCATCCGTCAGCACACATTTCTCCCACTCTCCCAGTCCTGCTCCCTTTACTATGTTGCTTGTTTCCCTTCCGTTTTCCTCTCCTCTCCATCTTCCCCTAACCCCTCTTCCGGCATTCATTTTCTCTCCTCCTCCCTTCTTTCTATGGATAATTCATCAGTGTTCCTCAGATCTGCTGTCTGCCCGCCTGCCTACTGTGATTTCCACTGGGACTCTTTCAAGGACCATTCCCACCTCAAGCGGGAATTAGAGCCACGGCTACCGAGGGAAATTAATCACAGCCACCTTATTCCAGCCCATATACACAAACACACACATGAACACACAGAAGAGACTCCAAACAATGTATTTTTCTGTATTCATTTTTGCTCCAGCTCTCTAGTACCCAAAACCTTCCCGCATAAACAAATGTACATGCAGACATTCTCAGTTGACCCTTTTATGTGTTTTACATTTTTGCATCTTTAATTTCAAGAAAGACACACAAATGCACACATATTCACACACACATTTTGTGGTTTCTCTTTGATCACTTGTGTCCCTCGTGGCTCAGCAGCATACCTGGACTGCAGCAACCATCAGTGGTTTTGTAGCATTCAAAGAAATGGCCACTGCTGCAATATGCAGAGGCACATGTACAACTACAAACACGACCACACATACTCATGGACAGGAGGAACGATGTCCCTCATAACATACAGCTATATGAGGTTTTATATCGGAACATTTCTGCTCCCAGAGCAAGAGGAGATTGTTTGATGGCCAATAATCTGGTTGCCATCAAAATGATGATGGGAGGAGGGGGGCATAAAATGTAGAGAGAAAGCAGAAAAGACACACAAGTGAAGCAGATGGAGAGGTTGGAGGGTTTCAAATTTCTGCTATTGAAGCTGGATACAGCAGTAGCACAGTTTAGTGTGAATGCATTCATGAACAAGGGGAAAATCGGGTATTGATGAATGATCGAACAGCTCCCAGTGTGAGCACCAGAGGAGGGATTGGGAACAGAGTGGATGCCACACTAAAAGCTCTTAATGTGAGTGTATTTAAATAGTTAAAGGAGCAAGGGAGAGGTCATCATGTCTCACAGGTCCCAAAAACTTGTTTTTGAAATTTTGTTGCTATTTTAGTGTGATATGATCATTTATAATTAGTTTTACCTCTTTACACGCAAACACTAGTGTACTAGGAAAAGGATGTTACTGGATGAAGAGGACAGTCACCTGGAGATCCCTGATCCAGAAAAAATAATAGCAGCTTCTGATCAATAAGCAGTCTGGGAGTGTTGCTGTGAACATGGAAGAACCTGCTCGTAGCAACAGAATTGGAAAATATAATGGAAATAACTGTTGATGAGTGGTAAAAAGCATTCAATCAGCCAGTCAGATGAACGACGCGAACAGAGGTGATCCTCTTGTTTTTGGTCCAGCTTTCACATCAAAATGCCACAACCTTGAACAGCTAAATACCAGCTAACAACAAGAAAAAAAATGTGCGTGGATGATCGAAAAAAAAAAAGCTCTTTGCAGTGGATAAAAAAAATATACACATCCTTATGAAAGTGAAGTTTTTTTAAAATATAAAGACAGAAATAACAACATAAATATCAGAATTGCTTAATACTTACTCCAATATTCCAACAAAGAAACTGAAACAAAACAAAAAAAAGTATAATTACTGTATTGAGACATTTTTGAATTAAAAAAAAAAAAACTTATCACCTCTGATTTGGTAGACTGAGGTGGTGGTCCCTCTCTTTAAGAAGGAGAACTGTACTGCATGCTCCAAATACAGAGAGATGGCACTTCTCAGCCTCCCTATTCCCTCCTCTCCCTATTCATGGAGAGGACAGTCAGTTGGATAATTGACTCTTGGATGCATGAGGAGCAGCACAGTTTTCATCCTGGCTATGTTACAGTGGACCAGCTCTACGCTCTCAGCTGTGTCCTGGAAGGGGCATGGCAGTTTGACCATCCACACATGGATGTGGAGAAGGCATTGGACCGTGTCCCTCAGGGACTCCTGTGGGGGCTACTCTTTGAGTATGGGGTGCCAGAATCCCTTATACGGGCTGCCTGGTCCCTGTAAAACTGATGTCAGAGCTTGGTCAGCATTGGCAGCAGTAAGTCTGACTCGTTTCCAGTGGGGGTTGGAGTCCGCCAAGGCTGCCGTTTGTCACTGAGTCTTTTCATTACTTTTACATTACTGACAGAATACCTAGGCACAGTTAAGGAGTGGAGGGGTCTGGCTTGGGGACCTCAGAATTGGGTCTCTCTTTTTGGAGATGATCTGCTTCTTCATCAGCCATAACCAGCAACTGTCAATGGTTCACAGCCAAATGTGAAGTGGGTATGATGGGAATCAGCACCTCCAAATCTGATGCTATAGTACTCATCCAGAAAAGGGTGAAGTGCACTTTCTGCATCGCCCATCAGGTCCTGTCCCAAGTGGAGGACTTCAAGTATCTTGGGGTCTTGCTCATGAGTGAGGGAAAAAAGGAGCAAGAGATTGACTGGCAGATCGATGTGGTGCCCACAGCGATAAAAAAAGTTACATAGGTCTGTTGTTGTAAAGAAGGCGCTGAGCCAAAAAGTGAAGCTCTCAATTTACCAGTCAGCTTAGGTTTCCACCTTCACCTGTGGTCATGAGCTGCGGGTATTGACCGACAGAACAAGATTGCGGATACAACTGGCCAAAATGAGCTTTCTCTGGAGGGTATTTGGGCTCTCCTTTAGAGATAGGGTGAGAAACTCAGTTATCCAGGAGGAGTTCAGGGTCTACTCTGAGCTGCATCAAGAGGAGCCAGCAGAGCTGGTTAGGATGCCTCCTGGAATCCCCTCTATTGAGGTTTTCTGGGCACAACCCACTGGGAGGAGACACTAGGGAAGACCCAGGAAATGCTGAAGGAACTATGTCTTTCAGCTGGTCTGGCAGGCTGGCTGGCTGGCTGGCTGGATAGATTGATGGATGGACGGATTGACAGATGGATTTACAACAGCTTGAATGCATATATCTGAACTCCTATCCCAATTAATACTTTTTGGAAGCACCTTTTGTCTTTATTCCAACATCAAGTCGTTGTGAGCAAGTCCCTATTGACTTCACACATCCATACTTTTGAATTTTGTCCCACTCTTCTTTGCAAAACAAAAGTTCAAGTTCCTTCAAAATGCAAAGGGATCTCCTGTGTCTGGCTTTTTAGGTCATTCCATGGATTTTTGATGGGATTGAGATCTTGGCTCTAACTAGGCCACTTCAAGACTTTGATTTTCCTTTTCCAAAGTCATTGATGATTGATGATTTTGATGTTAGAATGTGAAATTGCGTTATGATCTAGGGTTTCTACTGAGATTTGGTTTCTTTGTGTTATTTTCTTTATAACTTCTGTATGTTTTTGTTGTGTTTTTGCTTTGGGTGCTTTCTTTTCTTTTTTTTTTTTCTTAGTTTCTTGAGTCTTCTAGTGAAGCCTCTGTTTTGTTTGGGTTTATCATTGACTCAATTCCTGTATTACTTTGAAAGTTTTCTCCCTTATATGTAATATCATCTTGACTTCCTGTAGTCCGTATTAATCTTAATCATCTTTTAGTCATCTCCACCTGCTTCTCATTGACCCCCCAGTGTGGCTAATTATATGCAGCCTTGTGTTTTCTCAAATCCCTGCTGGTCTGTCCTATTATGTCAGTTTTCCTGCTCCCCGTGTTTTGTCTCCCCTAGTTTTGACTTTGGTTTGGTTTTGCTTTTCCCGGCCCTTCATGCTGCTGCAGTGTTTTTTGTTAAAATAATAACATTGTTAGTCCTGCCACTTCCCAGTTTTCTGTATTTGGGTTCCTACCTGAACCACCTCACCACAACAAACTCTTCTTCATTTTCAGATATTTGCCAGAGGACTTTTTTTTTTTTTTGCTCGAAAATATCTTAATATTTGTATCTGTTCGTTTTCCTATGTCATCTGAAAACTATACATTGTCCAGCTGAAGAGAAATCACCTAAAGCATGATACCATCCCCATCATGTTTCACTGCTGGTATTGTGTTCCTTGCATGATCTTCTGTATTAGCTTTGTGCCAAAAGAAGCCTTTTAGAGTCAAGGCCAAGAAGTTCAACCTTTGTCGCATCAAACCATATGAAATATTCCTACATGGTTTGGGGTAAATTAATTCTGAATTAACCATTTTGGGGATAATTCAGACAGGCGTGCATATTAGGTTTTGTAAGAAAAGGCTTACATATCCTACCCCGCAGCCCAGACTTGTGTAGAATCCCAGAGATGGTGTACATGCAAGCCCTGAGAAGTATCCACCAGAAAGTCCTGTTTATTTCAGTGTTGGTGTTTACCTCTTTGTAATCTCCCTGAAAAGGTTTCCCTTCATCTTTTCACTAAGTCTAGAGGGTCATCCTGATCTTGACAATGCCTCTGTGAATCCAATTTATTGACGATGGTTTTGACAGTGTTACTTCATACATTCAGTGTCTTCAGTATTACTTCATATCCCTCTTCTGACTGGTTTTCAACAAGTCAGTCTGACAGTTTGTTTGGCAACTGTTTGCGGCCAATTGCTCTCAGCAGAATACAGCCCCAAACATTCAAGCAAATACTACAGCAACAGTTGACTTTTATCTAGTTTTAATCAGAAAAAAATAATTAATGGTAGATGTATACTGTTTGCCTGCAGGTCTAATTTTTAATGTGACTGGTTAACTCCGTAGACAGTGGGAGCCCCCATTATGAAAGGCTTCACAAAAGGGTCAATGTGACAGCTGACGTCACACAAGGGTCAATGTGACTTTGAGGACAAATAGCAACCACTTTCCTCCAGCCTCGACTGACTGAGGGACCACTACAACGTTTTTTTTTTTAAAAATAATTCTTTCAGAAAAGTTTGCAAATAATTTTTTCCCCCCAAAAGACCTTTGTTATTGTGAAATATCAGCGTTTTAAACTATTTATAATTTTGCCTTTGAGACTACCTTCCTTGTTGTTAGACTTCAGTGATCTGTATTTATCATGGATAAGTACTGAAATGCAGCTATTGTGAATTTGATTGTAAAAAAAGAAGAAAAGAAGTAAACATGTTTGTCTATGTTCCTGTTTCATCAGATCCACTTTCCCAAGTTCCCTCCAGTTCAGCTCTCTTGTATTCATTTGTTCTTTTTACAGAAAAGGTGTGACTGCTTACTCACCACAAGAATAGAGAAGGATTAAAAAAATACTTTCTAACAAAGTCAGAAAGTGACTTTTTGAAATAAAAATAATAATTAAAAAAAATTGCCTCTACATAGAAATGGACAATGAATTCACTCATTTTCAATGAGGAGCTTTTTCTTCCTTTTTTTTTTTTTTTTTTTCAAGCAGAATTAGTACCAATGTTGATTGGGACATGCAGAGATTGAAGAGCAGAATCACCCCCCTTTGGAGCAGCTTCATAGAACGTGGAGAGCTCTCAATTGATTAGAGTCAATTAGAGAAAAGGTCAGGTCACAGCTGGGGCAACGGAAACACACACAGACACACTCAAATGTGCCCATCCACATCTCGAGAGACTAAACTGACACACAAAAGAGAGTAAATCCAGGAGAGCCTGATGAACTAAACTACATGTCTGTGACACTCTTTTCAAGCTGAGACAACTAACTCTCTCTCTCGGTCTCTCTTTCCTCCCGCTGCTGATGTGATTTCTGCTCTGAACGTCGGATCAATCCTCCTCATCTGTAATGAACCTTGCTCACAGTTAACTATTCTATTAGATCATCTCGATGCTAAATATGCGTGCCCATGTGTCCATCCCTTGAATTATGTGGAGCTGCTGATCGATCAAGGTCTCTCTCTCACACACACACACACAGAAAGTTTTCCTTTTTTCCCTTTTACTTTATAAACAAGTCATCCTTCTTTAATCATCCCAAGACACCCACTAACTGGCCTTCTAACTTCCCCAACCTTTCTTATTCATCGGTTTCTTCCCAGTCATTGGTTCTCTTGCACAAAATCTCTTCTCACTCCGCTTCTGCAGATTTTAACTTCTCCACCTGTTGACCAAGAACCTGTTTAATTTACATTAACACAACAGGGGGGAATAGGGAAACCACGCTGTAATACACTATCACAATTAATTTTAAACAAAGCAACCAAGATAATTACAGAGTTTAGAATATCACCTTTATTTTAAGACATTTTGCAAAAAATATGACTTTTAATATTTCGGAATTACCCCTGATTTAAAGAAAGTACCTCAGTTTTCACGAGGGACAAAGGAATATCAGTAAAACCATAATTTTTAATAAAATTATTTTATAGTCAGTTACTGCCTAAAGTCTGGAGCCCATGGAGAAAACATCAATTTGACTTTCCGCCCGGAAGATGTTTTTACTTCACTGCAGCCACCTTCAGTTGATCCTTGTTTCTTGGCCTTTCTGCCTTTAGTTTTGTCTTCAGGAACTAAAAAGCATGCCCTACTGGGTTGTGATCAGGATGACCTGGCTACCAAAGAGTATTCTATTTACAGTATTCCATTTGTTTGCCTTCAAAAAGCCTTTTGTAGTATGTTTAGTAAAGCCCAGCCAATTAGTTTTGTAGCATTTGGTTGAATGTGAGCAGAGAGCATAACCCTGTAGACCTCAGGATTCATCTTCTTACTCCTGTCAGCAGTAATATAATTGATAAACACACTCAGCCTGCTCCCAAACGCCAAGCATCTAACTTCCAGGTTGGATCCACAGGCTGTATAAAACAATGGAAGAAGCATTGGGTTATATAAGTCATTGGTTTTTGAAGAGCAATTTTGAACTGTTTTTCTTTGTACAAGGCACAGCCAGGTTTGTCTAGTTTGTCTTTGACAAGTATAATTATTTAAAATAAAAGAATTTACTTTATGAACACATCTGTTCCTCATAGTTATTCTAACCTTGTTTATTTATTGAAATGCTTATATAATTTTTTATTGAAAGTAAATGAAACTAATTTTTTATTCAAATTAAAAATTTTTGAAGAAAATTATATATTATACTGCAATATAAAATATAGTTTTCTATTTAATTGACTTGTATTTGTATATTATCTTATTTAGGAACTCAGTTATATTTGGATTATGTATCTCATAAAAATATTTTACAATAACTATGTCATATCATCACAAAATATAAGGAATGGCCAGTCAAAATGCAACACTTTATTGAAAAATACCCAAAGTGAACTACATTTTAAAAAATCAGCATTGGTAGAATCACTGCATAGAAGGAGAAGAAGAAGCCTCTTCATGTGGTTGCCATCGTTAACTCCTGATGCTTTCTAGTAAGGTGCTGGAGGACAGCTGCACCAATGTGGTCACTCCACAAGTTGACCGAAGAGTTGCAGTATTCCCTGGAAGAACAAAAGCAAAAGTTATTTAATGCTGGGATTTGTCTGAATTTTACTTTTCCTACATCTACATTTTTTTGTCTCCTGCAGTCAGAGTCAGAAAAGGCAACTCTCGCAATCCCTGCCAAAACTATTCCGACTTTCTACAAGCGGTGAAACTTACAGCAGCCATTCGACCACCACCAGCAGGGGGACGTGTCTTACAGGCAAATCCACCAGAGCCAGGAAGAAGACCGACGACACCGTTCCAATCAACGGGACGTCTGTGATTCTGGTGCTGGCGATTGCTGCCAGGAGACTGCACAGAAAACACAGTGTGTATGGCATCACTCCATCATCTTTACTTTGATTTTTTTTTTTCTTTTTCCTGTACTGTGCACTTCTCCATAAAACCAACTTTACTTGTGCAATGATTTTTGTCAAATTAACCAATCAAGACTGGAACCGACCCAGCGTTGAGTGCCCAGCTGAAGTCCAGATTGATCTCACTGAGTTGGCTAATGAAACCTGCTGCAACCACCATGTAAAGGGCAGAACCGTCCATGTTGATGTCGGCTCCAGCGGACAGCATGAACTTGGCAATGTCTTCCTCTTTACAGCTATCTCGTCTTCTTAAGTGGTGGCCAGGACTTAGAGACACAAACACAAGAACATCCATTAGTGTAACTTGAGAGTAAATGTAAAATAAACTGGTGGTCAACACAACCACGAGAAACGAGTCATCAGAAATTACCGGAAATGTCGGAACAATCCAGTTTGCAGTACGGGGAGAAAACCATGGAACATGGCCAAAGGGTTACCTCCAACAAACTTAAAGTAGATCAGTGGCAGGACTACTGCTGCATGAATGGAAAGCCTGAAACACACAAGAACGAGCCAACATGCCGACCTTAAATATTGGTTTGGTTCAAAACATCCAGAAAAACAGTCAGACCTAGAATGGAAATATAACTAGGAGAATGTCTGCAAGTGCTTCCACCTTTTAAAGTATCAGTCAAATTTGTACTGACAGGAAGCATATGAGTTCATAGCTGAAGGCCACCAAGTAGCTAAATACATAAAGAAACCTGGATTTTGTGTACACGAACCATGTTTTGGAATTAAAGCTACACTCATTGTATAGATGTGATTTTGAGGTTTGTGTCTCATTTAATTTTTTTTTGTTTTTAACCTGCTTTGGATTTTATTTGTCAGTTCACCATGTGTATGCATACATATTACATTTGAGTAAAACATTTGGATGCCTCAGGATAGCGTAGAACTGTGGAAATTGGTGCAAGATAGGCTCTGACAACTATTGACCTTAAATACTTAGGTGCAACTTCATAGTTTTTATGACAACCTAAAAGGCAGTGGTTTGATACTTGTACACATACTGAGTGACTTAGACAAGTCACTCAACACTAAGTGGCTTCCAGTGCATGTGTGTTTGTTTGAAAAATCACTGCCTGGACTGACTAGGAAGATATCTACGTCACTCTCTCTCTAGATTGAAAGTGAACAAGTGAATGTAGATTTTAGTGTAAAACATTTTGAGTGGTTGGCAAGACTAGAAAAGGAGGAAGATAAATACAGTCCACTTATCATTAAGAACTGCAAAACTTTCTGTAAAGCAGCTTCATGCCAATTTGCTATGCAAAGTAAAACTGGCTCTAAATCAGTGAGAATGTGCTTACCCAATCAGAACAACAACTATGAACTTGAGCAGATTCACAAGAATTCCCCAGCTTTTAGCCTCAATAATAAGGCTTGCCGTCATAAAAGCAATTCCAAATGGCAGGTACCTGAAGAAGAAACAATGAGGTGAAGAAAGGAGGTGTTTACATTTGAATGACTAACTCCAGACAGCTTTCTGACTACCACCATTACATATTTTAAACAAATGATTATTAGCCAGGGGTTTGGAACATCAGGATAGGTTGCTGGATTATTTCCAACGGTTGCCTGATGAGCTAAGTCCAAAATCATTTCCAATATCACTATACACCATACCACTCCATGTTTGTTGTTTTGCTAGAAATTATAAGGACTACCCACATAGATGGATTTCCAGGAAAAATAAGGCTTTGGTGAACAGTGTGCACTAACACAGACTCCAACAAAAAATGAACATTAACACATATCACTCTGGATCTAATGGTAGCTTCAACTTTTTTTTCATACTCATTACAATAGATCCCTATGTCCCACTTTACCATATAATCCAGCTGATAGCATGTTTGGTGATTTTTCTGATGACGTAGCAAGCATATATGAGGTATTTTCCCACAAGTCCGTATCCAAACATAATGAAGAAGGCCGCAAGGCCAATCACATTGATGCCCTCAGTAAATTCGACTGTCAGCGCCCTCTCTTTGATACGTCCAGCCTAGAAAAAAGTGTGGAAGGAGTGGAGATCAGGAAATATTGATAATCACAGCCAGTAAAAGCTTCAATAATCATCCGAGTGATAAGACAGAAGAATTTACCCCTTTGTTGGTATTCCCCATCTCAGTTTCAGCTAATACAAACTTTACCTGGTACTAAAAAAAAAAAAATAAAATAAAAATATACATATGCTCATGTAAGCATTGTTTTCACACAAAGAAAAAGAAATTAGTGTAGAAAAAAATAAATAAAACTTACCTTCATGACAAAAGACCGAACTATGTTACTGATGGTCAAATTTCTATACAGGCCAATTAAAAAAAATGTTCAATAGTCAAAATATTTTTTTTAAATAGTATTTTTTTTTAAATAATGGGAAAACACAAGAAACTACAGATACAATGTGACCCAACTATACTCTCACCTCAGAAAACTGAAAAAGCCATCAAGGCGGAAGAAGGTGTCAGTCGAAATAGGTTCTTTTGTTAATGTGACCAAAATACCTGGCTTCAAAAGTATCACCAAAATAAGTCCTGCAGGATACACCAAACAGAGACAAAAACATCTGGTGTGGTCACATTTGATAACATCTGAAATTAAACACTGCAATGAACTAAGAGAAGAAAGTAAATATAGGGCTGTCAAAGTTAACATGTTAATAATGCAGAAATGCTACTCATTTTGGTTCAAAACAGTTTCAAAAGCAAAACAAAACATGCAACGTGAACCAGATTTGAAGGTTCAACTTTATCACCAGGTGATTTTAACGGTGGACTTTAGTGTCCCCACTGAGAAAGATTTATTGTATAGACAACCTACGGAATAAGAGATGGTTTATGACACGCTCACCTGTGATGACAGACAGTAAGGTCGTTGCAGTAAAGTACACTACTGCAGGCCAACCAGCATCTCTGGGGATGTAGGTGGCTATTTTTGCAGCTCCTTTTAAAAACATAAAGCATAAGATAATGCATCTCCTTGTGTGAAGATGAGCCAATCAACTAAGTCACATGAGGGGAAGTGGTAGCCTAGTGGTTACAGAGGTGTGCTTGGGCGTGGGTTAAAAGCAGAGGATATGCAATTTCCCCACTGCAGGACTAATAAGGGTTTATAAAATAAAACAAAATAAAATAAAATCTAGAGAGATAACATGTTGCAGATATGTGTTTGTAAGGCTAAATTCTTGCATTATGCAATATATATGTGACGGGCATGGAAATAATTAGACAATAATTATCTGTTGAATTTTAAACATGATATGAAATATCCCATAAACAGTTATAAATCACTTTCCTCTCCTCAGGATAACCACAGGATAACCTCTTCTGGATTAAAAAAAAATGCTGTGCAACTAATGTCAGCAAGTTGGAAACATAAACTGCTTTATATCTAAAAGTCACAGCAATCAAGCATCAGTGATGCTTTGTTTAAAGGACAGTAATATAAAAAAGAAATTCCAAGGACTAGCTTGCCATTTAGCATAAAATATACTTATATTGTCATTACTGCAGTTAATAGTAACTTCACACTGGACCAAAAAAACAAACAAAAAAAAAGAAACAAGAAGTTTTATATATATATCTGTTCTCATTTATTAACCAGCAGCTGGCATAGTCACTTTCTTTAACAACTGCACACGCATGCCAAGCTATAGACAGATATCCTGCATGTACCAGTTAAAACTGAGAAACATTTCTCGAACTTACCAGTCAACAAACTTGCAAAAAAGAATGGAATAGTAAAGCACTGAAGGATCTGCATCATAGCTACTCCTGGTAAATCCATCAACTCCATGCATTCTTCAGAGAAAGTGTATGTGACCCTGAGAATCCCACCAATGACAGCCCCTGTGTGAAAACAACAAAATGCATTCAGCTGTTGTTTTTTTATTTCCCTGGCACTTTCCAGTCAAGCTATGAAAGCTACAAATATTTTGGATTGTTTTGAGAAAATCTGGAGAATTTCAAACAACATGCAATGAGAAGAGTTCTGACCTAACAACACTTTTTGGGCTTTTAAACAGAACAACTTTGCCAGTCACACTCATACCACCAATTTGCACATATATATCAAATAAAAGTATATCTTTTCATTCCATTCATGCATAAATAAATAAAAATAGAGCAGTTTTTTCATGTACAATTAGTTGCTTCTAAGGACAAACTTGGAGGTTAGCATTGTTGTCTCATAGCAAGAAAGTTCCTGGTTCTAATCGTGGCAGGGGCCTTTTTTCTGTGGATTTTCCTCTCAAAGTTCAAAACCACAGATGTTAAGCCAACTAGTGATTCAAACTGAACCTAGGAGTCTGCTGTTATTTGAGTCTGCTGTTATTTGACTATATGTTGCCCTGTGATGGACTGGCAATCTGTACAACATTTCCCCTGCCTTTTGCCTGGAAACAGCTGTGACAGGCTCTAACAGCGCTCTATTAGAGCCATATCTATCTATCTACACACACGTACACAAACACACACACAAACACATATATATATATACATATATAATCATGTATGTAAACATATATGTATGTATGTGTGTGTGTGTGTGTGTGTGTGCGTGTGTGTGTGTGTATTTGTGCGTGCGTGTGCACGCGTGCTCTCGGGGTGTG
>JAOWBL010000021.1:12998456-13018475 GCA_028564865.1 Zenarchopterus dispar | reverse complement strand
AAATGAAATACCACGACGAAGGAGGGAGTATTTCCCTCCTTCCACTCAACCAAGGTATCGGGATATGAATAATCGCCGTAACTTCCTGCAGGGACAACGGAGAAGAAATCATGTCCCTGCACTAATGACAATAGGCCCTCGACGAGTTCCGACACGACGGATGGACCGTGCATCTTCCCCTGGAAGAGATTTCCCTTCAACAGTATGAATTACATCTACGCTAATTTATTATTTTTCTAAGGGCAAAGAACATATTTAATAACGATATGGCTCCACTGGTAAAACATTTCAGGGTAAATAGACTGTATTCATATGTCTACAGATGTCATCCTGAACATCCTTTCTAAACGACAGAAAAACACACCTGTTAGTTGAGTCGGAGTTGCTGCTGATAGCCGTCACAATCGTCAGACTGCTGGCACTGCTGCCTGGAGATGCTGGCACCTAGATGGTGACAACAATAAAGAAAGAAAGATTTAAAAAGGTTTAAAAAGAAAATAAATCTGTGACTGGTTATTAACTAGATGACCCACATCCCAACTAAATACTGAAATCTTACAATCATAAAAAAAATTGAAGAAAACAGCTAATCTTTTCATACAATAATTTCTATTATTTCCTGTTATCACCCTGTAACCTGTGTTACGTGCTTCTTTTTGTTTATTGTTGCTCCCGGCACTCAACAAGTACATGGGAGGACGTGTTAGTCACTGGGAAGATCTTGTAAGGCAAAAAATAACAACATGCTTGGGATGCAGCGTTTATTTCCAAAGCCTATTTCCAATTCTAATGGGGGAAAAAAGCCTGTACCGAAGTGCTTGGTGTCATGAAAGCATCAGGAGTCATCAGCTTGGGCATCGGTCCGCTACTGATGCCAGAGTTTGACAGGAAGTCAGAAGGTGCAGGAAGTGATGGGATCTTCCTCAGGTCGGTCTGTGAGCCACTCCCAGAGTCCTTGTCAGAGCTCTGATCAGTGAAATGGTCCGAAAACACTCCTGGAAACACAAATTATAAAGAATACTTCAGTTGGGTGCATTTATTTGATTAACAAAAAAAGCACAAAATGTGACATCAAAAAATTAATTAAATAATCATCAAATCATGGTTTGACTATCTTTTTCACAATCCAGAACATGTACACTCATTCATTTCTGACAGATTTAGCACAAAGTGACCACAAAGAACCCATATTACGCTCACTTACAGCGCTATACTTTTATTTCTTTAGAATCACTTCAACAGGTTTACAGACTTGTAGGTACAAAAATGTATAACTTTCTCACAGTGGGCGTTGCTGCTGCGCCATCAGCCCACAATGATAAAAAGGAAAGTATAAAGCAGCTTATTCTTATTTTAAGGTGTATAAAACATGCCAGTAGTCAAGCACTATGCTCATGTTTCACACTACGATATTATTAAAGAAAGAGAGAAAAATGAAACATCTGGACTGTAAATAAGTCCTCAGGTAGGTCTGTAACGAATTCCAGATCAATTACTGTGATTTTGAAAATTTGGAAACATGTCACAGAGACAGTGCGAGGTCTTGCCAGCACAGTGATAAGTATTCATTTGTAATTGCAATGCACTTTGTGAAGTGTTGGAGCAGTATAGCTTCCATTCTCTGCCACAATAAATTCATGACGCCAACTAACGACGATGAATGAGGTGACCATAACATTTAATAAAAAACAAGCCAATGAAAGAAATGCATTAGTCCCTACAGAATAGGCAGCTTAGATATCTGAAAAGAGGGATCCAATGCCAGAAATGTTTTGTTGATGTTTCATGAAGAGTTTCTACATGACCATTCAGTTATATATACCACACCAAAGGTAAGGTTAAAATTAACCTCCAAACACAAAGCGATCCCTCTGAAGTTAAAAACCAAAGAAAGGAATGGGAGCGAAGAGAATGAACAGCAGAAAAAGACCAGAAACAGATCAAGTGGAGAGATGACACTTAAGTAAACATGATTATAGTTTGTGATTTGAATCAGTATAAATATTGGTTTCCCACACACACTGTTTACTGCTGACTTACCAAGGCCATCTTGAGAATCAGAGCGGGGAAGAAATTCTGCCAAGTTGGAACTCACACTGGGCTGAAGCCAGATCTGGACATCCTGCAAACTCCTAAAAACACACGTGCGCCATACAAATTAAAGCAAGGCTAATACATGTACTGCTGTCCAACTGCAGCAAGTTTGACACAACGACTTTGTAATATTTCTGTATGAGAGCCTCATCTGTTTTTTGCAATTTTTACTTTGTGCAAAAATTTCTTCAATAAGTTCTGATTCATCTTTTTTTTTTTTTTTTTTTAAAACACACCTACTTTACACATACATATGAATATCCAAAAAAACCACAACATGCTACTGCAGAAATGTCTGAAGTGGGTGTGATTTAACAAGCAAAAGTGATGGTCGACTACTTGACCACAGTCTGGGAAGTGAGTGTCACAACAAACAAGGCACAGCATGACAGCTGATGAGGATGTGAAGGAATAAGAGGGAAAATGTAAGTATTCTGCTGCTTGTAGCGTAAATAACAAAATATGAAAACATGAATCCGCTCTTTTCTCTCTGGGGGACACATTCATAAAATGCTCATACAGAGTCAAGTACAAGAGAATTTCATAAAGTTTCTCCACAGCTGCTGTTCACATATGCAACCCATAGTTGAGATTCTCAGTGACACCCCCCCCCCCATGAAACATGAGTACACTTTGCCCAAGGAATTTAGTAACACTGACCGCTAGAATAACTCATTACTTGGGGCTTTTATATAAAAAAGCTCTTTTTTCTGTTCTTTAGGTTCACTCTGCTCAACATCGAGAAAAACTTACTTAGTATGGACACAGTAGAGTTTTATCTGGATCCCAGACTTTGAATCTGTGGGTCCCTGAGATCCCTCTGGAGGACAATGACAAGGAGAATAATATGTTTAATTAAAGAGGAAAGGTGATATATAATTCACTGGACCAGTGTAAGTGTGTATATGCAGGGGGGCACCTGTTGTCAGGCTCTCACTGTCTTCCTCTGCAGGGAGGACCTCTGTGTGCCGCAGTCGGCTGTGGGTAACATCCCGGACTCCAAAGCTGAGCACAGGGTGGGTGAGCAGGAATTCTGACACAGCTGTGAAACTCGCCTTTCCCTTTTCCAGGTCCTGACGCAGCTCCATCACATACAGAACCTGGTAGAGGAGAGGAGAGAAGGAGAAGACCACATCAGCAAAGTATGAGATGAGGTGGAGGATGAAGTGTGAAGCAGAGAAAACAAATTGGTCCAGTAACAAAAAACAGCAAATCAATTTAAAAAAAAAAAAAAAAAAAAAAAGACAGAAAAAAAGCAGTTTCACAGGATAAAAAGAATTTGTTTGTAGCACTGGTATACACTTAACAAGATCAACCCAAACTTGTTCTTCCTTGTGAAAGAGGACTTGAATAAAATTTTCATTGTATATGTAAACAATTTTAAAATCCATTTCATTTTCCCAAATATTCCATAAACCTCACAACTGAAAACACTGCCAACCTTTCTCTGTACATCAGTGAGGATGAGATATTCAGCAGAAAGGTCCAAACTGGCCTTGAGACCTGGCAGAACCGATGAGTTGAACGGATCTGGACAGAATCTATCAGAGAGAAAGAAAAAAAAAAAAACATCCAAATTAGCATATTTAGAAAAAAATAATCCCAACTCTTTCCACTTAGGAACTATATTTAGCGTGGGGACTCATCAGAACCATCTAATCAGTCTTCCAGGTAGATCTTACATTCATTGGGTTATTTGATTTATACCAGATTAGAGGGTTTGTTTTACATTTTTAATTATTATTTTAATTCTAATTGTCTTACCACTCATGCTTCACTGCCAAGCAGAGAAGAAGCTTGGTAACAGTAAGCCTCAATACTTAGCTGCTTTCTATCAAAAGTCTCTGTGGTTTGTAGTTATCTAAAGGCAAGGACTTTACTGAACACTTTTCTGATCAGTTTCACTTGTACTGGAACATCACTGGCATATACCATAATGGGTCAACAGTTGTTGAAGTTGTGGGTCAGCACTAAGCACCTTACAATGACAGAACCATACAAGCTGACAAACACATACCTGAAGAACTTCTATTCAGGTCATACCATAATACAACAGAAAAAGAGATGGAGACAGTATAAGTTAAAAATGATAAACTAAAGAAATAACCTGATGGTCTGTAAACAGGTCCAGGAAACAGTGCACCACATCTTCAACTCCTGGTTCTGGTCTGCTCCTGTGATCAGAAACCGCCAGAAAGGAACTCTACAAGCAAATAAATGAGTCAATCAGTATGGTTGAGAATATACATGTTACAACTTTCAGTGAAAGCCTTGTGTGGGTACTGACTCTGGGTCCTGTCTCTTGTGGTTGTCACAGAAAAGAAGGCAGGAGAGGGGACGTCCTCCATGAGGCCGTAACTCATGAAGACACCTGGACGATATTTGTACAGAAAAATGTGAAGTTCATATGAAGAGAAAAAATCCACAGAGTAAGACAAAAGAAAAATAAGCAACACAGATACACGTTATTGTACAACAGTCATCTTACTTACCTGGGCTTGTCTTGTCCACCTTCTATGTATATCTGCCAGAACTTGATGTATCCATCATGGCTGGCTGTGGCTAACACTGTTCCATCAGGAGACAGTGCGCCTTCACTAACTCGCTGGAGGAACAGAGATTAAGCAAAGTACAGTCACTGATGTGAGGAATCCATGCAAACAACCCAAGCAAGAAGCACTCCCGATCATCAGCTCTCATGTTTAAGTCACTGTAAACACAATTACATACTGCAATTCTCCATAACTGCCAAAGTCATCTCTGTTTTTATTTTAAGCATTTTCTCTGCAGATCTAAATCTTCACAATATATTGTGATTTAGTTGTGACAGAATATCAGAACTGCAAAATTATACCACACAATATTCATTACAACCAGTCAGATTTATTGGCTGAGATTAATGACGCAATGTCAGATTAGCTTGCAGAAGCAACTAGATGTTTTTAGTTTTTGTAGGAAGCCACCAGTTTGAGACATAATTGCGGTTGAATTTTGGTTCACCGTTTTCTAATAACAGTTGCTTTAGTTCACTGAATTTATTTGTGCACAGCTGTTTATGTTTCACCACAGCATTTCCTTTACATTGATTTCTGTCCTTTAAACCTACCATTGTAACATCTTGATTCTTTTCTTTCTCTGTCATTCTGTTGTAGCTTTGCTTATGTAGTTGTGCACAATATATTAGTTTTCAGTGGCCAAAAAATAAGACTTCAAAGGAATATATCCATACTGAATGAATTGAATTACAAAATCAATATGTCAAGTCAAACCACTGACTGTGAAAAAGCCATTAGACTTACCTGGGTATGGCCCTTCACTGTGATAAGGCCTTCTTTGAGCTCTGAGGCATTAATGGGCCAACTGCTGTTGTTGGCTCTTAAGATTTCAAGGTCCCATACTTCAGCCTAGAAAAGAGGTAGCACATATTTATTTTTCTTGATATTGCTTAGTTGATTTGAATCAAATATTGGAATGTAGTAATCCCATCTTTCTTTTCTTCGGACTTTACCCTCTTCTCTCTCATCTCGATTGGACTTTTTAATGCTTATAAAGATCTCTCTCTCTCTTTTATCTCCACTGGCTAGTTTAAGATGATTCATAAACCTGTTACTTTACAACTCATGTGAAGTATAAGTTTATAGAACTTCACAGTTCTTTTTCTTCTATTGTAAAAAAAAATCTGTCCTAGGTAGAATTCCTAGTGTCTGATCAGTTTTAACATTTGCAATTTCAATGAACCCTTTATGACCTACCATAGAACAACTTCGCCTAAGCATATTTTTACATTCTTGCATGCTAGTTGGTTAAAATTCTACAGGCATTTTGAAAATTGATATGCGAGTGGAAGCGCCGGCGCTCCAGCAGGTCATAAAGGGTTAATATATCTTCTCTGCAGGGACAAAGACTTCTGTGTAAAATCACTGATACCCTGTCTTCATGTAGAAGGGCCAAAGTTTGACTTGTGTCGTCTTGGTTCTCCTCATTGTCATCCAGGATGAACGGGCACCAGATGAGGCGACGGTGGGAGTTCAGAGGCGTGTCATCTGGCCGTTGGATATGAACCACTATCTGATCGCTGTAATAAACTCAGATTAAGGAAAACAAAAGAAATTCGTAGTTCCTAAACACAGATCTGCTTCTGTGTTTTCCATCACAAACCAGGAATGAAAGATAAAGGTCTTTATAAAATCATACATAGTCTGGCTTGAACTAAATGTACAGAGAGATAATATGGACTTCTCGGATACAAGCCGATACATACACTCTTTGCGCAGACACATCTGCACATCCTCCCACACACCCTTTTGCTTCTCCCACATGTCTGGATACAGTATTTTGCCATCAGTGTAGGTGAGCTGCCAGACCATCAGGTTTCCTGCTTCATCAACACAACCCAACAGCGGTGAATCGAGGTGAGCAAAAGCCAGATCTGTCACAGCACCGGTGAATCCTTTTAGTAGGGATCGCTCGTTGAATTCCAAACTTAGGACGCGAATCATAGCGTGATTGTTGGTTCCTGTGTGGAAAGAAATGTTCAGTTTAAAAACAGAATTTTAAACAGTCGGAACTTAAATGATTTTCATGGAAAAGATTTTCTAAAGGGAAAAAATGTCAATAATAAAGGTTGATTATCAAGAACAACAGGGACAACTACCAGAAAAACGAATCATATAAATCATACATTGCATTTGTATTTGAATTTCCGAGTTCCTAAATGAAAGTTTCAACTAGGATGCAGCCCCAAGCTCAGAATTACAACTTAGAAAGTTGGAGAAACATCATGTACACCCTGATATCAGAATCCAATTGGCTGTTATTCACACCAAGAACTCCAACACTCAGCATGTCTGTCTGGATTCATTCACATTAGGCCAGACACGCACATAGTATTGTTCATTCTTTAATCAGTGGACGTGTTGCTACACTTTTTCTATGTGATGATAACAGTGTTATAAATGAGTCTTGACAACGGTACACATCAATGTTGCAGGCTAGTTTGACATTTGATAAGGCTCATAGTATACAAGCACCCTTTGCAAACAACTCCTTTTTAAAAAAAAACATTATTTCTGAATATTGACTTAAAAGTATCTGATCAGACACTTAACAATTTCAATGGCTGCACATCACGTTTTGACAAGTGACAAAATTGGAAAATGGTGTATAAGCCTATGTGTTTAAGTTGGCACAATAGCAGTAAACTTAACCGATAACCATAACCGAAGCTTTCCTTAAAACCCAAAAGGTTTTGTAATTTGAGTCAAAACTAAGTCATATGCGGCGGACATAGGTCATAATTACACTGGGAAAGAGGCAGAAAAGGCAACAATGGGATTTTTTTTATTTCTTTTTTAAGATTCCTGACTTCTGCATTCAGGCAGAATTAAATTATTTCCTGACCTCACTGTTCGCTTAAATAGGAGAGGTCATTTGCAGTGGCAATTTTCTTCTTTTACAAATCACAGACACAATGCATTCGGACAGGATTGAAATCACAGACGTTCTCCAGAATTATTACAAATTCCCACAGATTCCCAGATAATTTTAGTCCCATGCAAATGGGATATTAGAAATACTTCTACCAACTAGTCTGGAACCAGAGCAGGTTTAGCACCAGCTCTTGACATCGATCCCTACTCACCTCTGATGGCGTAAGCCAGGAAGGAGTTGGACACAGCTATCAGTCTGCCATAGTAATACTTGTGTTCCCAGTCGTACTTTGCAACAGGTTGAATCTTAACCTGAAAAAAAAAAGAAAAGAAAATAATTCACTGTTAAAGCTGAAGAGAAACTTTTGCAATTTTAAGCACTTTGGGCTCCCTTTAGGGGTGGAGGTTCTGTAGTTTTTACAACACTAAGATTTACATTTGTTTGGTCTCTCTCATGTTCTCTTTCGTCATTCATTTCTAAACAATCTTACTTTCCTTTGTTTTGATGTTCACTATAGATCTGTGAGTTAGTTTCCTCACTGTTGATGTGTCACAAATTGTTGTGTGGGGTACAGAGTTGTCCCACTAGGATGGGAGTGGGAAACTATCCAGTTTTGCTGAAAACTGGCAGGCAAGATCACTGTAGCGAGACAACACATTGAAAATGTAACCAAATATTTCTTCAAATTAAATTGAAACTTATATTTTAAAATGAACAGAAATCCTATGTGCTGATTTAAAAAGACAAAAGAACAACTGTATTCTATGATTTTTTTTAATAAATATACCCTCCCACTAGTCACTAGTCCACCCCCTTTCTCACTGACATGGTAAATGATGGGATAAAACATTAAATGGAGACATACTTTTGTTTTGTTTTGTTTTTTAAGGTGATTTCTTGCACTATTGATAAAACATCTTTCCTTTGGTAAAAATAAGAACTACGACGGAGGTACAGGACATTTCTTTACACTTCTGTTCATAGCAGCTGGTTTTAGGTGAAGTGAGTTAACTTACTCCACTCAGGCGCTCTCTTCCTCTTTTGAAATTGACAATGTAGTTTAATCTGTCAACGTCTAAGATATAGCAAACGCAGCATGATGAGATGTTCCAGGAAGACAGACTGGGATGCCTGATAAATCTGCTCTGTGCTTGGTGATGTCATACTACCCTGGTGTTCTCATGGAAAAAGTGAATGACATATTTTCAGACTTTCGTGGCTCTTCGAGTGAAAAAGTTGGATTATGTTGGAGCTTTGAAGTCTGTAGTCACTTTAGACCCACAAATGTGTGCTCTCAAGAATGGAAAACAGTGTCTGATTCAGAAAAAAAAGCAGCTTTTGTGAAAAAAAAAAACAAGTTTGTGACAACTTGATGTGAAATTCCACACAAGGTTTATCCTTGGTATAAAAAAAAAAAAAAAAAAAAGCAATAGTCTTTTTTTTAAGTACACAATGCCCCTATTTGGAGCTTGCAATGATATGGATCCAGAAAAATCCAACCAAAAGTAGCACATGTTCCCCTTAAGTTTGTCTTGAGTGATCAGATCTCACTTTCCCACTCTGTATGAAAATATACATCCATATCATTTTCACTTGCACACCAAGAGTGTTGTAATTTTAATCTCCATGGAAATAACTATAGAGAAATATATATAAATACAAGGAAAGATTTATCACAACCATAAAGAAATGAATGACAAGAGCTTTATTGCAGCCATTTGAGCTTAAAACCAAATCAGTTAAAGTCTAAATTGATGATGCTGGTTTATTAGGTAGGACCTGAATCCATCCCAGGACAGTCTGGTATTCAGAAAAGAACGTGCACACAATTGTTATGCACCACCTTCAAAGGCATCTGGAGTGATCACATCTGAATCCATCTTGGAATATGTTCAAAACCTGTATTAGTGTTGTCTACTTATAGTCCGATTTCTTGGGACACATTTCAATGCAAGCTCTGAACAAGGCCCGCGTCTACATACTTCTGATTTCTACAGCCCACAGATAAGTCTTTAAGTATACTTGTTTTTTCTTACCTTGTTGCTGCCTCGTGCTTTGCTGTTGATGCTTGAGTCTTGACTTGCTACTATCTCCACAATGTTTGAAGTGATGGGCTTACAAGTGGATCCATCATCACCAGAAAGGCATCTGAAAATGATTCAGTGTCTTTAAAAGTCAGTTTGCTTACATATATAAAGACAAGAGGATTAAGTAACAGACTCTACCCACATTGTCTGAGTCTCCTCAGCACTGCTCATATCCGTAGAGATGGGTCTGGCAGATTCTGACATGGTTGACCGATCAGTGGTTCCCAGCAGGCCCACTCCCAGTAACCCATTTAGTTCTCCATTGAAAGATGTCTTTCTCAGACCGTCACTTGACTGTGCATCTGTGGAAGTAGAAAGTGAAGTTAAATTTGAGCAAGAGAAAATACAATAAAATAAAAAGCCTGCAAGATGTGTTCTGGAGGTAGTATTTCTTTTTTATATAAACGATATGGAAAAGAACTGATGCTTAAAAACTCATTTTGTTTGGCAGCCTCATGGTCATTGGTTTAAGTGCCACCAAGCAGGCAGTACCTATGTACCTACCTGCTAGTACCTATGCAGTACATATGGAACCTCCACAAAAAACTAGATAACCATTATTATTTCATAACAGACTTCTTTTCCTTTTGGCTGCTCCCTTCAGGGGTCGCCACACTGTCCCAGTAAGCTTAGTGGCATCAAAGACAACACTTTCACAATATTACATTTCAGTTAATTGTTCTCTTGAACATAATTGTGATTTGTATTTTTTTTGTCACTTTTAGAATATATGCCTGTAACTATTTTTATCAATATGCATAACTAGAGTAATAAACAACAGTCATTTACGGCAGCACAAAGAAATTTTTCCTTCAAATTAAAGTGAAACTGAAATTTTAACAAAAAAGAGAATCTTTTGCCAACTTTAATATAAATTATTACAGGATCATAAAGCAATGCCTGTTTCTCATGTGTTGTACAGGGCAGATATGTGTACGATAGAAAACAGGAGGAAAAGATGATCTCATAAAAGGAGTAAACTTTTTCCAACCCTTTCATCCTACTTTATCAATCAACTAATCAATCAAACTTCATTCATATAGCACTTTTTGTACAATAAAATGCAGCACAAAATGCTTTAACAGTAAAAACAAAACCAGTCCCCCCACCCCTTCCTAGATGTACCATGATCTCTGTCAATGATAAAACACAATCAAAGGTTAAAATAATCACATGTAAGACATTACTGAGCACAGAAGAACCAGTGAGGGAACATTATCCCACTATCACAGGGAACCGTCTGCATCAAGAGGCAGCTGCCAAACCCCGGAGCTAAACTGCATGGTGTAGGGCCATAGTCCCCCCTCGGGGTGCGATTGAGTACCAAACACCACCGCTGTTGGGTGGATGCATGGACCCCGCCACAACCCAGGGATGAGTGGACCTCAGGCCATCGCCATGGCAACCGGAGTCAACAGCACCTCCAGTGCAGAGGGTTCCCACCGAGACAACACTGGAGTTAAAAAGTATAGCAAAATAAATAAAAGTAAAAATAAGAAATATATGTAAGGTAGAAATAAAAGTAACTTTTTAATAAATCATAATATAAAAGGCAAATAAATAAAGTGAATATTTGAATTAAATGACTATAAAATGTGATTAAAAAAACAAACTATATTAAGCTATTAACCTGAGATCTTGCAGTTTGCAGAAATGTTTATTTGTAAGTCTTACACTGAGCAAATAACAGATTTATTCATAAGCTTCCAACTGATTAAAGTTTTTGAACCCTTGAATTGTGTCAGAAACCACATAATTCACTATGTCAACATTTGTGAGAGGTAGTGGCAGGCAGTATGGATCAGTCTTATTGTGCAGTTTCTCAAAATACTGCTGTTTGGCATGGGTCCTTTCATTTTCTCCTTCTCCATTTCTTCCTCATAAGCAGCCCCATGTTGTAAAAATCAAATTAATAAGACATATGCTCCCTCTTTCTCTCTCTGTCAAAATTACCATGGCAATAGATAATGTGTCCTTACAATACAGCGACACCTTCCCAAAATGTAACGCAGCATGAAAACATGATGTTACTCCTCATTCTCTATATTCCACCTCATTTTGTATGTGAAGTTGTGAACAAGCTCAAAGTGTAACACTGAGACATTTTCATCCCACCACTGTTCCACCTAGAGAGGTAGAAACAGAGGCCAAGCAAATGGGAGATGAACTCTGTGTGAAAAGAGTAGGCAGGCAATCTAAAACTAAACGTTACATTAGTAGACTACTGACTCACAGCTGACACAGAGCGATGTTGGCTTGCACATCACATGCACACACCACACGCATAAGCTTGACCGAGCAAATGTGGCCCACACGCACAAAACTGGCGCACATGAGCATAACTGTATGACAGGTGTGCATATACACACACAAGACCAAATAAGAGGTACATGAGGCCGTACAAACTATTAATATATAAAAGATTGTGTGTAATAGAAGACTGCAGAATGGGAAGTAACTTGTATGCCAGTAATCTTGAGCATGTTGAACAGCTAAAATGACAGCTAAAATGGGAATTGTCACGATGGGTATGTTTTGTGATGCACAAAGAGGTAAAATCTTGTTTCTATGTAAATGAAAAACAGTACTGCTTGAACAAAAACATAATCGGAATTTGCCAAATATTCTCCTAGGAGCCTTAAGATCCTTTTCTGATGCACATACAGCTCCGTTCTAACCAATACAGCCTGTTCAATAAAATAACATGCCATCGTTCACATATATGTCTAAAATGTGTGTTATATGACTGGCTGTCTAAATTAAACATCACCTTCATGGAGGGTAAGAGACAAAGAGAAACTGTGGATTTATGGAACAAAAACCTGCTCCTGATCAGATTGGGTTCATCGCCTAAATTAACATAACTGAGTATGAGGTATTTCAGATTCTGAGGTAACTTGGATCCAAGTTAAGTAAAACCCAGAGTTTCTTTCATGTCATCTTCAACATACTAAGAGTTTGCACAAAATTTGCTTTCTGAAATAAGCCCCAAGTATTGTTTATATTTGGAAGTATAGGTCACAAATGGTTGCTTCAAGGCTTAAAGTACTAAAACTATGTTTGATCAGTGTTTAAATAACAGTCATAGTGACATCATTTTTCTTCATTTAAAAAACAATCTAAAAAAGACATGTTCTGAACTGTAATATTTATATTATAACAAAGTTTGAATTTCACCAAGATTATTTATGTTTTGCAATGAGAAAGGGCAAAAGGACATCTCTATTGTAAGCCAAATCTAAAGAGCCACAGATTGTTTAAAATTAAATATGTAAAAATTCAGGAAATTAAGTATTAGAAGTTAGGATTAATTTGCTGGAGATCACTTCATGCTGAAAGTGAACCTTCCTCTCTCCTGTCACTTTATGGCCCACTCACGATCAGGGCAGAAGACTGAATCCTCAAAGCTTGAACCTATCTGCTTACTCAGTTGAGTCATTTTTATTATAAACTGGCACAGAATTAATAAAAAGTATCTGTGATTATTTGGCACTGTGGCAATAAACGAAACTGAATTACAGTAACCCATACAAGAAGACAAAACCACAACCTTTATTTGCATATTAGGACACCTTTTCTTAACCGAGATATTTCTTTATGAATCATTCCCCTCACACACCTGTTATTTAAGTACTATATTGTCTGCAGAGATTGACATTTTCTTTGTGACCGACAATTATAGAGTTAAAGCCGCAAAACCGTTTATTTAAAGTTGGGCAGAAACCAGACGGTCTACGCAGTATTTGGTGGCTTCGAGTGATTATCGCGTTTTAAGATATTATTCACTAGCCTATTAAGACGCACAAGATATTTAATACGGAGTCTATTTTGAAAAGTTTGTAGATAATTCTGCTTTTCCAGGACCACACAACCTCTCTAAACCAGAAAACAGACTGACACACGAGCTGACCTGGCTAACACGGAGGACGACGCAGTCAGCGCCGAACAAAACAAATTCTTCTTTTTCAACAGATATACGTGTGTGTTTTCATTTTGTGCCACTCAGATTATTTCCTCCAGGCAAACTCTTTCCCGGGTAGACTGCAACTGCTGCTGGGGCTCATTTTTGCTCAGGTCCTGTCGCAGTAAACATCAGTTTAGTCAGTTAGCATCCCGCTAACCGTCGCGGCCTAATTGTTCCCGGTCCAACTTACCGGCGCCGTTTCCAGGACGGTCGAGCTTCAGGATGTCCCGCAGGTGCTGGGTCGCACCCTCGATGTCTATATTTGAGTTGGACGCCATGGGTGAGGGAAAGGGGAGGCTGGGTCAAATTAGGGGGAGAAAAATATTTTTTGTTTGCTGCGATGCTGTCACTCTTCACCCAGAGCAACCGTCTAAACTTCCGTTTCCTCCGCGTCGTGAGTTCCGACTTCTCCCTGTTCCAGGTAATTGGTTCCCACTGACTTCACAGAGTCCAGGACCACACAGTCACAACACACAAGGAATGGAATACCCCAAGATCAGGAAAAGTTAAACTTCATACTCTTATCTGTCAGCTGGTGGAACAGTATGAAAAGAGAGGCATTTTAACCAAAATACATCACAGACATTAGATCAAGACCTATGGAAATTGTGGTAACTGTATTTTTAAAAAAAAAGGCATACTTATAGGTCTCTTTTAAAGTTTGTTAAAAGTAAACATGATGGATAAAGATTATAATGTAATCACTAGGATTAAATTAAAATAGCATTAGAGTATAAAATGCTTTATTTAAATGAAATGGCAACACTGTACTTTAGAGTAACTCTTGGTAACAAGGAATTCTTTGTCTTTTAACACATAGGCTCAGAGTGGTAGTATTTAATACAGATTACACTATAAACTGAATTTATTCAGTTTATAGTGTAAACTGAATTTCTATAAACTGAATTTATTCAGTTTATAGTGTAAGTTGTATGTGTATAATTTTTTAATGTATTTTAATACTACATATTTTCAGTTATTTGCATGGGATAGGCTCTAGCTGATCCCCGCAACCCTTAATAAAAATAAATTGATTTAGTTTGTCAAAGGATGAGATAACTTAACAGCCTTATTTTGAGTTTAAGTATATTGAGATTACTTTTTTAAAAAATATTTTCATATTTTAGTTTGTACTTAGCTTTTAAAATCTGATTAGATAAATTACTTGTAATCTGACACTGTCTCTAGATCCATAAATGCAATATTAAATACTTACAGTATCATTACTGTATTATAGTAAATACAAAATGAAATATAATAGTTTTAAAGGAAAAGAAGTTTGTGCATCATTCTGAGCAAAAATAAAACAAAAAAAAAACAAAAAAAAACGAACAAGCCTTGAAATCAGCAGCATAAAAAAAATTATGCTTGTATGGTTTGTATCACAATGAAAAATATTGCAACATCATAAATATGTTAAAGTCATCCAGCAAAATTAAATTTTATTATTTGTGGTACGACACAAATATTCTGGGGGAGATACTCTGGTTATCTTTGACAATATTTACATACAATTGTGCAAAAATTTGACTTAACTGTCCCATTTAAGGGCCGGAACTCAGATCTGATTCTTGAATTGATGTGGGATCGGGATTTTGTCAAGTACTTCAGTACAGAGTAAATTCACAGATGCAACTAACTGTGTTTTTGGGGGAGGAGTGGGGGGAGTACAATAAAAAAATATATGAACCACTTTGTCAAGCCCATTAAAAGTAAAAAATTTGTAATTGTATTGTTTTGTTATTATTGCATCCCACCGGCCTGGCCAAAACTAAGCCATGCTTTAATAGTTCTGCTGGAACTCATATCTATTGTGGTATCATTTCCTTTACTTAATGCAATGTCACAACAGTTCTGGTCATCCAGAACCGCATTTATTATTCACCAAGAGATTGTATTTATGATAACGAAGTCAGACTCTCAACTGGGTTAACTCAACCGTAGCAGCCAACTGATGTGTGGGAACAATGTCTTATGCTCTTTGAACCCCTTTTAATCTTTAGATTTGCCCATCTTCAAGCATGAACATTATTTATTGTTGGAAAAACCTGGACCTTCTCTATAGTCAGTAAATCACCTTTTTTTTTTTTTTGGCACATTCATGTTTGCAGAACCTAAAACCACTCATCTGAATTGCCCCAGATCATAAAACGTCCTCTACTGGCCTGCACTGTAGACACTTGAAGTGATGGATGACTTTATTGGCCCTGTTACGACCCTGATGTAACAGTTATGATGAACCACGGTCAATCTGGAATCATCTGCTCACACCACCTTTTAACATTGTTCACAGTCCAGTCTTTATGCTGAATAACACTAATTAGTATGTTTCAAGCTCCATTATTATATATTTAGATTAGTTCTACAGTTCCTTCTCAAACAATGTGATCTCCGACACAATCCCCCAGGAGTTCCAGATTTTAATCATTTGGAGAGATCTTAAGGTTTAGTTTTACCAGTTTTTGTAGTTTCAACAATCTCTCAGTTGGTTCTGGAGACTTATTGAATCTCCAGAAGGTTCAACTTATTGAACCTTCTGGAAGAAAGTTAACATATTTTCCACTACCAGAGTTTGTTTTCTGACATGGCTGTTGAAAAATGAAAACCTAATCATTACATCAGCTATGGCTAAATAACGTGTTCCCAAATGAAACACGTATACTAGCTTACATTTCCAGAAAAGGAGACTTTTTGGAAATAGTTCGGTCCAGGTAGATGTTAAACATAAAACCTCTTCACATTCTTATGAGTTGCAAAAGGTATTTTTTCCAAAATAATCACATGAACACAAACTGAAAACCAAAGACTGATGAGTGTGACACTACCTCGCTGTTTCAAGCTCTTTTAAAGAAGTGTTTGCAATCCAGGTCTTCAGAAACCACTGTCCTACCTGTTTTAAATGTTTCCCTGCTCCAACACACCTGAATTAAATAGAGTCATTAACTGACTGTGCAGATCTTGATGGCAAACTAATGGTGAACGGTTCATGTAAAACAGGTGTGTTGGGCCATAGAAACATTTCAAACAGAGCATGCCCTCAGGCCCAAGTTCCCCCCCAAGGACAACTATCTATATATCCATCCATCTATATATCCATACATCCATCCATCTCTGTCTCTGTCTCTCTCTGTCTCTCTCTCTTGCTCGATATATCTAGATATATAGATATACAGATATATAGATATACAGAGATATATATATATAGATAGATATGTAGATATATATATATATATATATATATAGATAGATAGATAGATAGATTACAATACAAACTACATTTTGCACACTTTACAAAGTTATGTCTGAGGTAGAAGAGGGTATGGGTCCTAGACTGGCCTGTCTGCAATCCCGACCTGTCTCCAGGAGGGAACATGGAGAATTTTGAAACAAAATATGCAATAACAACATACATTTGGGGTGTGTTTAAAGGATCAATGGCAAACAAATAATAACTGAAAAGTATCCAACAGGTACTGATGTGCTCAAAATAGATGTATCCTACAAAAATGACAAGACAAATCCTGAAATACCTTGGCTTCATGCCACCTTTAATTTAAAAGTCAATGTAAGATTCCCTGCGATAGTTCTCTGCAAGTTTTCCATGTTGACTTTTTTTTTCTGATTTGGTGTTTTTCTTACAGCTATATCAAGTCTTACCATAAATTCATTAACAGTGGGGGGGGAAAAAAACTTGTAAGGAATCAGCCAGAAAAATGATTTAGAGAGACTACATCATTATGAAAAAAGTCCAGGTTTTTATTGTGTGTCGTGGCTGTGGTCCATGTTAACTGCCAGAAATGTGCATGAAAGAGAGAAAAAATGAAAATGAAGGATCAGAGAAAATTAACATAGCAAGGTCAATCTTCGTCCTCCATTATCCTTTTGTTTGAACAAAAACCTGCCATGAAAGAATTGATGCAAAGGTAATTGTGTACAGGAAGCTAAAACTCAATCCAACACACTGAGGCGAGCTAAAGTAAACACGGGGGTGGCATCTTAAGAACAAATTACAACATGGTAAATCAGAACTAAAGAAGCCGACTGAACTTGAACATGGACCTACAAACCACTCAACAACAGTGCTAACAGAACTGACTTGAGAGAAGTGGAGTCAATATTACAGCTCAATGGGTTGAGATAAAGAAGAGCCGAGAGCAGACCAGGAGTTAATGGCATTGATCAGCTGTTTGTCCTTCTTGTGGTTTGAGTGTGGATATTGTAATGGCGGGGGGCTCCCAGCATCATGCAGATCAGCAGAGTGGCAGACAGGGGCATCTGATTTGTCGGCCAGCTCTCAGCAAAGAAACACGTCGCAGTTCTATTAGCCGGGCTGGAAAACCCACCTGGACAAGGTTCTGTGACTTACATCTACAATCCGGTCTTTGCTCGTTTGTCAAACAGGCGTAAATGAGACAGCAGGAGGGCGGGACAAGTGCTCCCTCTTCTGCCCAATCTTCACTTCCTCCTTTCCCTCCCTCCATACTTCATCTCACAGAGCCCTTCATTATGCCTGCCCCTGCCCGCCAGCGTGGAGAGGCGGCTTAACCAAAGTTGTGAATGGCCAGCCTGAACATGTCATTGGTGCACACCCATGAGTCGTTAATGTTTTTCAGGATGAAACTCTGATGGAAGCCCATGATCGGGTCTTCATCTGCCTGCGGAAACAAATAGAAAAACAGGAAAATAATCACCAAGTTGGACCTAATACTCCAATATCTGCTTATTTGTTTGTCAGGTGGACATCCAGTTTGGGTATCTTTTTCCCCCTTCCCTACAGCCAAATGCAAAACAGAGCCCCCCTATTCTCTGGCTGCCATGAATGACACCCACAGTAAGGATTCAGATCACTTATATAAATGAATATAGCTATACTGCATCTCTGTCCTGAGATGGTTTTTGTAAGTAATTGGCACTATACATAATGATAGCGTTATATGATCAGCATGTATGTATTGAGGGAACCTCCACTCAGCTGTTCCAGTAGGTGTCTACACTAGGTCTACACTGCCACCAGGGCATCCTGTTGAACATGTACCTCCAATCAAATTAACCCTTTATGACCTACCATAGAACAAGTTCACCTAAGCATATTTTTACATTTTTGCATGCTAGCTGGTTAAAATTCTACAGGCATTTGAAAATCGATATGCGAATGGGAGCGCCGGCACTCCAGCAGGTCATAAAGGGTTAAATTAAAAAATGTTTGATCAATCCCCAAAGGGAAATTATTAGCACTTGCTCCAAAGTGAAGCTTCAAATATTCAATATATAGTTTTACAAGAGCTCTGGAGTCCTCTAATCAAGACCAATAATCACATTTGTAGACGAGATGGATGAGGCGTGAAAACCTTTACATTTTCTTAAACACGAGTGACAGAGGTACTTACTTTAAGCTGTCCTACAACCATACTCAAGATGCAGTTGTCTGGAGTTGGCTGATGGTCCTGCGCTGTTATACTATGCGCTATTTTTGTGAAAGGGAGACTCTGGCTCACACAGAAACAGATAAAATACAAAGAGATAAATTAGTTCAGATACACCACATCCACAGTTTACCTGAAAATTGTCTCCAGAATTTTTGATTACTCGTTCAGATTTGAAAAATGGGTGAATAATCATCATATAAAAGGATATTTTAAAAAATGATTTGATCAGAAAGAAGTATCTGTGAACAAGTCCAAGACCTTGGTTTAAAAACAAAACAAAAAACTTGTGAAAATATTACAACTGTTTCCAATTTTTCTGTAGTCATAATTATGTCACTATTTCAATTAAGACAACTCCAATCAATATTTAAGGGGTATGGAATTAAAAATTGCTAGCAACAATTGAAGTTACCACAGCTTCAAGTGTGTATAAGCACAGGAAAACCATTAAGCATGAATCAAACTTCACCTATGAACAAGTTACCAGATGTAGAGACAGAAAAAACCCCAAACTTACAGAGAGTTTCTCGACAATTGCCATTTTTCCTTGGTAAGGCTGTCCTTCCCATGTAAGGCATGATGTATCAATCTGTGTGGGGTGGCAGAGATATAGGTCGAGTTACAGACAAGCATCTACGAATTTACACATCATGACTTAAAGGGCTGCAGCAACATATCTTGAAACAACTCAGTTTAAACTCATGTATTGTCACTGTACAAGCTCTAAATAAATAGTTTGAGGCAGAACCATTGGATACCGAAAATATAGGCTGAACCTAAAGAGGTGAGAACTGAACCCTTTACATAACTATTAACACTGCAAGAACATATCCAGTGCATGTAGTTGCAGAAATATTCATTTTATTGATCAAAAGTTTTGAATTGATAGCATTAGAAAGGTTACAATATACCAGAATAGTGTTTCTGTTCTAAACAGTAGTCCAAAAGCACAAATCCTAAATTAACCTGAAGAGTAGGGACTTTATCTGCCCCTGGAAGATGATGACTTACAATTTAG